>OX453073.1:4254182-4850448 GCA_949699795.1 Spicauda simplicius | reverse complement strand
GTTGCGACGGGTGACTAGTATATTTTATTACTATATTTTTTTGTAGAAATGATGATTAATCGTTGTCCGAAAATATTAAAAATCTATTGCCGTTTAACATCTGACCTGCACAGCTTCCTTGGACTCCTTCACATCCCGTAGATGTCATAAACCGCTCAAGGTCAAAGTCTTTTTGACTTGGGCAAAAACAACTTCCTGTGTAAAATCAATTCACCAATATCTACTGCTGTCACTAACACGTATACCGGACTCGATGACTATTCTCAAATACTCCATTAGATGAGGGTCTATATCTAACGGCAAAATCTAAAAAACTTGTAGATGATGGTATTAAATATATTGTATTAAAAGGCAGAACAATATTTGAATTATTTTTTTCTAAAACTCAACATCATTTGGGTGTAACAAACAGAATTATGCCTTATTATCTTCAAACAATAGACCCTACTAGGACAAATGAAAAAGTAGATAACTCAGAAACCACAACCTTTATAATCGCATCAACAAACTCGGAATTGTGGCCGTTAATTATTGATAGAATGAAACTTTTATCAAAACTTCAGGAGCAGAAGCCAAAATTATTTGAAAGCAAGGAAACCCTTCATAATGCTGCGAAAATATTAAAACAAAGCCAAGGTGGCCACCCCGCGTTCTACGCAGGACAGGGTAACTTTGATATTTATATAGAGTTGTTATTACCACTCTCAAAAAAAGTTTTGTTACTAGCCACTGAATTTTTTAACGATCCATGGAGAAGATGAAAAGAACGAGACCGTTATTGGTATTAAAGAAAATTATTTCAGATTGCTATTGTGCTAAACCTAAAAATAATGTGCTATAAAATAAATAAAATGTGCTTATTTACTTGTGTCATAACACACTTTATTACTACGAGTTACCGTGAAATGTTTGAGAGCTGATACATCTTAGAAGTATGACTTTTTTAGTGTACCCTAATGAATTGGGGTTGTATCAACTCTGTGTATTCCCGTGAAATCCTCGAAGACGACTGCTCGCGGGTGGTGATTAATACAACGCATCCCCCCGACGGTTTAAATCGCTAGCTGGCAACATTTTTACCCAATTTTTGGGACCACTCCCAACCCACCCCTCTCTTTCGTTAAGATAAATTATCCTGTGATCAGGATAAGAGTGTAGGTTCAAATTGCCGCCTTTAAAATTCAGCGTTCGGCCTAAATATTTCGAGATGCCGCTTTAACCCGACTCTCCCCGTTTTTATTTGGGGCGTATTTGTTTATGCTCTGTTGTTGGTTTTCTGTAAAATTAAGTTATTGTAATTAACTTTTTAAGGAATTGAAATGGATAACAGACGCACTGTACATTTTAAGATTTAATAATAAGAACTTATTGTTTGATGATATACATTAAAGAAGAGTAATTTAGAAAGTTTATAGTAGGAATACTTAATCCGTCCATATCTTTGCAATCTTCACGAAATGTGAGGTCTTTATAGTTTCAATACTATTTCCAAGGTCACAAATATACATGCGTAGGTATATTTTTGAAAAGGAAAAAAGCGAAAATATCAATATTTATACAAATGCCCCGCTATTGTTTCACTATGAATACAGAGGGGCTGACCAATTGTTTTGTTGATCGACTCATTTGTTATTTTGTTTGTCCCGCCGCCCCCGATTCGGGTTCTATTCCCTACTCGTTAATTAATTCTTTGACATTCGAGCCAAAGACAACCCTTTGAGAAATATTTCTTTATAATTATAAATAAGATTGTAAGTGTTGTTACCAACGGCCTTAGTTGCGGAATGATGTATATTTCTTCTTTCTTTATTTTGGCTACGCTTAGGATGCTGTGAATATTACGTCACTGCTTTATCGGTTAGGAGAAAAAGTATAGTACTGTCTTTTAAAATAATTATGGGAATCATAGGCAGGAATAGCGATACATATAGATGTATCGCACATAGAACAGGGTTTTTCCGAAGTGAATAATAGTATTGACTTCGGAAAAACCCTGTTCTATGAGACCTTATTTACAGATGTTTTTTTTATAGGTTTGAAGTAGCAAACGAGCATGCAGGTGGACACCTGATGGTAAGTGGCCACTGCCGCCCATGGACATCTGTAAGCAACTTCATACAGAACATGGGGTTCTATCTGAAATCAATCACAGATGCGTTGCTACTCCCGAGGACTAAGTATGCCGGCAACCTCACCCTTCGATCGAAACGCAAGAAATGCTTCACGCTAGAAATAGGTGTGGCGGTGGTACTTCCCAGGGCGAATTATACTGGTTCTACCACCTATTACATGTCTATAGTAAGCAGTGACCACTTACATATACAGAATACTTTGTGGCATACGTTCGAAAAATATTACCCTGTTTCTGTCGCAGTCGAGTAAAAAGATTAATCCATTTAAATCTAAGCTATTATAATCTCTTTGATTTCCAGGTATTATCTAGATATTTATATTTTAACCTAACTATACAGTAAAACTAAACAATGAAGCGTATTGTTGTTAGTTCTCTCGTCACATTTGTCTGCGTCGCACACCTCAGATCACAATCGTGACGCCCACGCGTGGGTTTGAAAACGACCCATTCAATAATATCGCTCATCCTCTGAAAAACTGTCATAACACAAAAAAACAAGTTTTGAGATAATCGCGTTTTTATTATTTTGTTCCTCAATGAACGCTACTGCTCACTTACAGACATTTACGCCATATTTTGTGAACTACTCACACTAAAATTGTGGCGGTTTTATCGATCGATAGAAGAGAAAAAATAGAATCAAACTGCATTTTTAACTCAAAACAGTGATTTCTTGTGTTATAACAGTTTTTTAGAGGATGCGCGATATATTAATTTTAGACATGTCAAAAGTCGAAGTAGATTTCACACGAGTTGGTAATAAATGCATTTAAATTCACGTATTAGAAGAAGTTTTTATGGTTTGAGTCTGAAGGGATCATCAAAGGTGGACGATTCTAAATCTTTTTCTGCATGATAGGACCTCGAACAGTTCAATTTAAGCATCAGCGTTGAAAAACAAATGTACTTGTACGATAGTATGTGTATTACTTGACCACAACAATTAGGCGCATAAAACAAAAGTGGTTCAATACCCCGCATCTCGCTTCTTACCCCGCGCATCCCCTAGTGACGTGCAGTCGTGTATCGTCTAGGTGTTTACGTTAGCCAGCACGTGTTTAATGTTATTTCGTTATAATGTTAGTTTAATGAGTGATTGTTGAATTTTGAAAGTTATTATTAAATTAGTTGATTATTCGTCAATAAACCTTAAAATGGGTGGGAAAAAGACTATTCGTGGAAGAGAAAGGACTCTTACATTCAAAATATGCATTTTTTTAACAAGAGAAGAGTATTGGGCTCAGTACTCCTGTCTCTAAAGTCGAAAATCGAATGTGTGCTGCAACAGGCATCAGTCTCTTACACACATAAAAAAAGAAAGAAAATATTCCATGTCTGCATATTAAACACATGAAAGTCCTTTAATAAATACTGGACTATTGAAAATACACCATTATGGTGTGTGTTTTAATAATGGTATACCTACATACTTTTGGTATTTGGTAATAGAAGATACATCGTATGGGGATGGGAAATCCCTAGTTCAAATGACGTTTCAACTGTCGTGCGCCTAATTGTTATGGTCGAGTAGTACCTGTTGTAGGTGATAACAGATATCCATGAGCCGCAATGGCCATACTATCAGACAAATTATAGTAAAACTTGGCGGTTCGTTCATCTGCAACGCATAATCATAATCATAACCGTTTATTTATCCGTAAGGAATAATTATAGTAGGTGTTTACAATAGTGGAAGACGCTTACTGTGCCTAATATTGGCGTACAAATCGCACACCTAGATCTAAAGGGAGCTAACTCAAAAATCTGTGTATTTGAGTTATGGTCACCATTTAATTTCCTGAACGGATACCTATCTAGCAATAGAACAGATTTAAATAAAAGTGCAAAGCTAGGCTAGGTGCCTTTGCACTTATTTTTAAATCTGTTCTATTGCTAGATAGGTATCCGTTCAGGAAATTAAATGGTGACCATAACTCAAATACACAGATTTTCGAGTTAGCTCCCTTTAGATCTAGGTGTGCGAAATGTCAAAATACTTATGCCTAGTTTTAAAGAATTACAAATGTTATTATGGTTATTTATTATTATATTTAAAAAAAAGTCGTATTATAAAAATAGTATTAAAAGCTGCTGTGTTCTGGTTTGAGGTGTATTTAAAAGATATACCTACATAGTCGACGCATTTCGACGTGATCTTAAGGGGTAGTATTGCAACGCCTAATTAAAGTTTAGAAACTAGTAATATAAAAATAGTGTTAAAAGCTAATGTGTTCTGTTTTGAGGTGTTTTTAGAAGATATACCTAAATAGTCGACGTGATTTAAGGGGTAGCAACGCATCTATGTTCGATCACATTAGGACTCAATTTTCTTGTGAAGTTGATAGCTTATTTCCGTGGGCGACAGAGATCGCGTGAACTCTATCTACATGAACTCGATTGCCAATTATAAAAAAAACCTAAAACGCTTTCTACTCTCATAGCCCCACAGTAGGATTTTCTCTTGTGCCGTGGGTGCCATGGACACACACAAAGACAAATACACAAACACCCAGACCCAGAATAAGAACCTAAACTCATTATTCAGATATCTGTCTGGCCGGGAATCGAACCCGGGACCCACTGCGTGTCATACCGGTATGATAACCGCTGCGCAATGCGGGTCGTCAAATTGCATAAGGCAAGTAAAACATAGTACAATTTATTGTATTTTAATACATGGATTCATTATATTTGACTTCATAAAATTATGTAAAGTTACATGTAATATGTTCTTATATGTTTATTTCCTTTTAAAATTGTACTATTTTTCTTTAAAATAAATCCTCCTTTTTTAAATCACACAACAAGCCCTATGACTTTATTACAATGAAAAGAATAAAGCAAGTGTTAAAGAGGAAAAGTTTAAACACGGAAGTAGAATGTAAAGTAGTCTGTAAAAGAAAGCACATTACGGGAATGAGGTGTCTCATGTGGGTGCGAACTGATCAACCCCTGTTTGCTTTGCTGACGGTAACCGCATACTAAATATCAGTTGTTTGTACGTATTCTACCTCGTTTGTAATAAATGTCAAAGAACGTGCAATTCACCTGAACTATGTTACTATAGACGTAATTAAATAAAAAATAAACTTGTATTTAGTTTATATTAAGCGAAGTTATCACAAAACTGTTCGGAGATAAGTATGAGCAAAAACAAAGAAACTACAATTTTATTACAAACTGAGTGATATTTCTTTAATTTCTATAAAGTAAACTTATTTTTATGCTACGAAACAATACGATAAACAATACATTAACGAACGACAATAATTATTATAAGTAGTCACCCGTCGCAACGATCGAAATTCGACCATAATTAAAATTAAAAAAACTGAACTTCATATGGACCAAAGTAGCACCAATATTACTCTAATTTAAATAAATTGTAATAATTTTCAAGTTATTTTGAACGCACCCGATCAAGGTGAAAAGAGGTTTATTGACTAAGCTGCATTTGAAAGCAATAGCGGTTATTTTGACAAAGACATCTGACATTTTTGACGTTATGTGTTTTCTTAGTAAGACATTGAATGTTCTATTTCGTTTTATAAGTATGTGTTTTTGTGTAATGCAAGGTAGTGAGAGTAATGTGTTTTTAGCTGATTTTATGTATGTTTTATGCATTATTTGAAAAAAATATTAGCATTGCGCAATCCTTTTCTACATCAAGTACAACCATGCGTAATATCATACTCCTCCGCCTGCGGCAAGTATCTTAAAAACGAATGTCAATTTTTTGCTTCACGTATTTGTATGTAAAATAAATAAATAATAAATAAACGTAAATAATCTTAAATGGTCATGTGAGGCATGCCTCGTAAAACACTGTCGAAAATTTTTGATATTATAAATGCAAAAGTTTCCGATGAATTTGTGTTTGTTTTTATTTCACACAAAAAAATACTGGTTGATTTAGCACACATATAGTTCATGACCTATATTAAAACAGATAAACTATAGTAGACGTGACCGAAGTGAATCAAAAGTAAATACCAATAAGAGCATGTTATATTAACCAGTTTTATAGTCCATTTACCCAACTAATGTCCAATGTCCACTTTGACGAAGCAGATTTCTTGTTGGCCGCAACCGATTGACATCCTTAACAATTCCATTGTTGTGGAACTGGATTCGTTTAATGAATTGAGAATGGAGAAACTATTGATATTCAGAGTCTGGATATTTCTACATATTAAAGGCTTCCACTGATGGTATTAATCCAATGATGAATAAGTTTGACGACCCGCGTGGTGCAGCGGTTACCATACCGGTCCGACACGCAATGGGTCCCGGGTTTGATTCCCGGCCAGACAGGTATCTGAATGATGAGTTTAGATTCATGTTCTGGGTCTGGGTGTTTGTGTATTCGTCTTGTGTGTGTCCATGGCACCCACGACACAGGCGAAAATCGTAATGTGGGGCTATGAGTGTAGAAAGTTTTTTTTTTTAATGTTTTGTCTTTAATTAAACAGTTAACATGTAGTAGAACCAGTGTAGCTCGGTCAGGGAATACAACCTCCACATATGTTTAGCGTAAAGACTTCCATTTTTTTTTTATTTTTGTACCTAATGATAAGGCAGACGGGCCATCTGATGGAAAGTGGTTACCGTCGCCTATGGACATTTGCCACACCAGAGGAGTCGCCAATGCATCGCCTGCTTTGAAGGAGAGCTCTTTTTGCACCTTTCTTAAAGAGCCGCATGTCATAGCGCTCCTAGCATATCCTCAATATGCGTACTCAGGAGCGACAAACTGGCTGGTCCGGTTACTGTACGGGTTGACATGCAGTGGGTCCCGGGTTCGATTCCCATCCAGGCAGGTATCTGAATGATGAGTTTTGATTCTTGTTCTGGATCTGGGTGTTTGTGTATTCGTCTTTGTATGATCGACTATTCTGTAAATAGTTATAGATGGCTATGAGTTGCAGAGATCACATACTACCAGGTGAGTTCCATACCTCTTTGCTGCTTCATTATAATTTGATCTATGGCTGAGCCATAGGGATCACAAAGCATCATACATCTGATAAGACTTTATGTGAAGTGAATGATATTATCTGGAGTTGATTACAGATGTCTATAGGCGTGCTGCCTATAGACATCTGTAATCAACTTACTTACCTTTCCTATCTGATTGATCTAGCAAACGAGCCTGCAGTTCACCTCAAACAAGCTTTTTTTGAAGGTGGTAGTACCAGTGTAGTTCCACCGGGGAAGTACCACCGTCACACCTATTTCTAGAGTGAAGCGTTTCTCGCGTTTCGATGGAAGGGTGTGGTTGCCGTCACACTTCCGCAGGAGGCGACCATCATAGTCCTTGGGTGTGGCAACGCATCTTTAGATAGAACTTCAGATAGAACCCATGTTCTGTATGAGGTTGTTAACAGATGTCCATAGGACCACTGACCATCAGGTGGACTGCATGCTCGTTTGATACTTCAATCTTATAAAAAACAACTTAAATAAAGCCACCAATTCTATAATGTTATTTACATTACCCAGGCGACTCAGTTTCGCCACCGTAATGTCAGATATCTTTTAATAACAGTAATCTCCATACAATATTTAATGCCACTGCTTTACGACTTGAAACTTGAAAGGTTTATGTGGACGTTCGCTGGCGATCCGTATCGCGATTACATATCTCGTAATCGCCG
Source organism: Spicauda simplicius (assembly GCA_949699795.1). Classification (NCBI taxonomy): domain Eukaryota; kingdom Metazoa; phylum Arthropoda; class Insecta; order Lepidoptera; family Hesperiidae; genus Spicauda; species Spicauda simplicius. The sequence continues at coordinate 4,842,657 of OX453073.1, read as the reverse complement.
ACTAAGTAAATATAGGCCTCTAGGTGTTGGTCGGCACAGTGGCGAAATAGACGAATATTAAGGTTGTCTAAGTAATTGCTTAACCGTCTTCTGGTCTGTATGGTGTGATGTCTTCCAGTGTAGAGGGACCTATAATAAACGGCTAATAGGATTAGTTTTACTTGAGTAAGATGAGTAGTATGGAGCAGTGATAGCCTAATGGTTGAAACTTGCCCTCTCGATCGGGAGGTCCAAGGTTCAAACCCAGGCACGCACCACTTATGTGCGTGTCGTCAACCCATTATTGTCCCACTGCTGGGCACGGGTCTTCTCTCAGAATGAGAGAGTTTTAGGCCATAGTCCACCGCGCTGGCCAAGTGCGAATTGGTGGACACTTATGTGCGTATTAGAAATTAAATATCACTGCTTTTCGGTAAAGGAAAACATCGTAAGGAAACCTACATACCCGAGAGTTCTTTAAAAAAAAAAGTTCTCGGAGGTGTATGAAGTCCACCAATTCGCACTTGGCCAGCGCGGTGGACTATGGCCTAAAACTCTCTCATTCTGAGAGAAGACCCGTGCCCAGCAGTGGGCCAATAATGGGTTGATAAGAAGATGAGTAGTTAGTTTTCAAGATCAAGAAGGAAAAGCTCAGATGTATTGCTAATAGTAATATTAATAAAGTTTGAATGTATCGTGTCAGTGTAGTGTCGTTAAATATTTTCACTATATTATAATCACATATAAATTTATTTAATGATACTGCCGTGTTCTAAAGGGTGTGACTTATCCGAGGCGTTACAACTCAGTTGTCAGAGGTACAAACATATGTACAATTTTAGTTAGACGCTCGTCTGATCTGGGGTTGATCACAGATTTTCATCAGCGGACATTGTTCTACTATAGCACTCTCTTACTATTAGGTGGTCTGCATGGTTGCAGACGGCTAGAGTGGGAGCTCGAACCGTTCGGTCAGGCAATCCCGGGAAGGACGGCGGTATGTGTGGTCGCAAACCGTCGTAAAGACTAGACGGAGCGGTGGGCCCAGCCGCCCATCTGGGAGGAGCCCGATGGGGCAACGCGCTCGGAGGATTCCGGTTGAAGTCGTTTCGAGATCCCGGAGTCCTCCTTTTCAGCGCCGAGGACGGCCACCGGGGGGGTTTTAGTGCGGTAAAAATCCCACATAACCCTGCGTCTCTCCCACGGCGTCGGGTACCTTTGGAAGGTTTCCCCCTCGAAAACAAAAAAAAAAAGGTGGTCTGCATGCTCGTTTGCTATTTACATATAAAAGTATCACTCCATTTAACCCAGATCTTAGTAGCCGCGCTTAAAAACTCTGCTTTAAAGCAGTTATAAGGGTAATGGTGTTATCACAAAAATTTAACCATAGTGAATCTCCTACCATTTAATCAACATTTGTATGGATTATGTAGGTATACATGTTTGTTTATAATAATTATTTTCACACTATGAACACTGTAAGTTCGATTTAAAATTAAAGAATTTTCTTATTTCATTATTTAACTCGGGTACTCACGCCACGCCATTTTTTTATTATTTTGCTGATATTTCGACTCAGTTCATCTTGGATTATGGTCACATCCAAACTGCGGTGGCGAGGACAAACTATTGACAAGCACTAGTGAAACATTCATCTATCTACGTGTAGTTATTTTTCTTTTTTTCGTTTTATATCGCAACACTCAACACTAACTGTATCCTTACGCACTAAACTTTACCTTATTTGTTATTACATAAAATTACAGAAAAAAGTGGGTATCAGTTAAATATTAAAATGTATCAATTACGCAGTAATATTACTACAAAATCTAAAATTTTATTGTTTTAAGTAAAGTAATATTTCTCACAACGAATTCTATCTAGATTCTGCAGAATTTCTGAATCAGCGGTCCGTATCGTGATTACATATCTCGTAATCGAACAGCCTGCCTTATATTTACGGCTACGGATAAGTAGATTGTGCGGTATGTTAAATATGTATGTTTTGTAAACTCCACTAAACATTTATCATGTTTACGACAGAAAATTCTACTGTAGAATAGAGCCGTTTGTTACTATACTTAAGATATTTGAACTGTATTTGTAATGTCAAATTAGTAGAAAAGTTATCTATAAGCGATTATAAATTACTAATTACAGAGCCTAACCTTAAAATAGATAAATTAAACATCTCAAAATATTCTTTGATTTAATAAGCCGCGTCGCGTATAAGATAATACCGTAAAATCAATAAATCAATCTAAAATTATCTTTTTATATGACTAATTCTAAAGTTAAGGAGGACGAGATAATTGAAGAAATGTTGTCTCTATTACCTTAAGAAACACCAGACAAGACGCTAAGGCATCGATGGTTTTGGAAAAAAAAAACTACTATTTTAAAGAGTATAATTAACAGTGTCCCGGGAATATCTCAGCACGAAGTTCCATCAACAAATGAGACACACGATATAAAACCGTAAATTGAATCCTTAATTTTAAACCAATTTTAATATCATTCCTAATTGCGTTAAAAATTTAGTCGAACGTTTCATAAACATTTAAATTTCGTATACACAAAAGACCGTAAAACGCGTTATTACCAAAAAAGCTTATTACAACTAAATTAATTCCTTAAAATAACACTTAACCCACCTTTATCGCTATTCGAATATTGAGCCAAAACAACGGACAACGCAGTAGGCCGTATAAAGCGTTTACAACCCCCTCAGGGGGTGAGGGAGGCACCCCTACTTAAGTCCTACCCTTTAAAGATTCCTCCGTCCTCTCATTTTTAAGACTTTACAATACCAACACATAGACATCTCATATATTGCAGGGGATTTGTATTATATATGTGTGCATTTTGTGGTGGTGTGCGTGGGAGATTAGATTTTTCCGTGTTCCCGGTAATTATGTTCACGTCAACATTCATTACGGATCTAATATGGGGATGGGTCTAATGAGGTCCCCTAAAGATTGTCTGATGAGATGGATGTGTAATTGCGATCTTTACGTTTTCGTTTTGGGCACGTAACGTTGAGTGAAAAACTGATGAGTTTATGATTTAATTACATTTATTAGGTAACGTAATTACTATTTTTGCGAAATGTTACTCGTGTCTTAGCAACTGCAAACTATATATGATAATACTAAGTGTACCCTGCGCGAGTTGCTTCGCCAGAAACCTTCGCAAGCTCATGCATAACAACTTTGCTAAAGATCATCACATGATGAAATAAATAGTTTACGATTCTATAGAGGACATGCAGAAAAACATTTATTTTTATAAAGAAGAAGAAGAAGATAAACACCTTACCCCAATTTAATCCCTTAGGAATATGTAAGTGATTTTTGTCAGAGTTTAAAACAAATCTATCGTCCATACTACGTGATTATAGCTTAAGTAGTTCACGTCTAGCAATGATAATATAAGAACTGTGTTCTAAAGGTACTCATCTGTCGATTGGCAATTAAAGTAAAATGTTGTAAGAAAAATTGTATTTAAAATCTTATTTTAATTTTTATAAAATTTGGTTCCATTCATACTTTTGGAGTGGTATAAGTTAAAGTTCCAGAGTGACTTAAATGTTAACCATCCTCATTTCGTCAGAAAGAGTATTTTGTTTCAATTATTTAAATCTTAGCAGCAGTAGTACGTTTTTCTACGAATTTTGGTATAAAAACTGTATTGTGCAAAAAGTATTCTCATACCCGTCTTAACAACAGGCACGGGATTAGGTACATCTTGAATTATAGAATAAAAAACATGTTTCCCGATACAATACGATACGATACACACAGGAATGATAAACAATTTAAAAGGACATAGTAACTGTTCAAAAGAGAACTTTAGCAATAGGTAAGACAAACCGACGAGCAGTATAATCTTAGTGAATAAGGTTCCTTTCTGGAAAAAACTTGACAAGCACCCAATCGGTAAAACACATTAAAATATGAAAATCAACCAGCAGCGACTGCATGCCCTATTATTTGCTATTAAGTACAAAAAATCTTGAATGCGCTCTAATTCCGGTTTTTCCGTTTTTTTGCGGAGTACCGATTCAGTGCTGTTCGCCATTTGTATCGCTAATTGGCCAGGGGCCGATGCGACGCTTTATCGGTTATTGATTATGTCGTACAACACTAGTTTTGAGTGGCTGCGATAGTTTATGGAGAACTAGCCGTTGCCCGCGACTTTGTGCGCGCTGGCTGTAATACAAGTGCAATATCACTACAGTATAAATCAAAGTTGCTTCCCGCTGTCTGTCCCTATGTATGCTTAGATCTTTAAAACTACGCTACGGATTTTTTGCAGTTGGATTTAATAGACAGAGTCCTTCAAGAGGAAGGTTTTTATGTATAATACGTGCATAATATAGTGAAGGAAAGCTAATAATTTTAGATTTTCGACTACTAGGCGAAACGAAGTTCGCTGGGTCGATTAGTTAGTTATAAAATTATTCTATTGTCCGAATTTCTTGGTTCCATCTTTTTAAATAGATAATTATTATGTACTTCATAATTGATTGTTTGTTTATTAATTAGAATTGAAATAAAAAGAAATAGTTTATTCTCGTCTGAAGGTTCGAACACGATATCAAAGGTAAATTCTTGATATAATTACATTTCATTTTGGTGCAACGTACAGAGACACTTATATATAAAAATCACTAAAATCTTACAACTTGAAATAGAAGTAAAAAAAGTACATTTTAATAAATCATTAAATTTATAATTATTTTTATACGTTATTAAATTCTTAAAGAATTTCAACTATTTTCAAATAATTGAGTAGAGTTTCAAAGTCACAGAAAGGACCGTTATAATAGGTTCGAGTCGTGGGCGGTTCGAGTTAGTTGCTTTTATTAATATTGCATTATTACCGTCATTTGTCTCTACATTCCACGAAACTTGTTAGCGTTCTGCATACATGGAGTTAAATCGCAAGAATGTACAGAAAACAGTATGTACTCATATATTTCAAAGAGTGAAACGAGAAGGTTCTTGTTTCTCCTAAATGTAAAAATGAAAAATTAAGCAAGGATTTAAAAGAGTGAAAAGAGAAGAAGGTTCTTTTTTTCTTCTGAATGCAAAAAAGAAACATTAAGAACGGATTTAAGAGACAAAGGCGTGTTTTTGAAATTTAATCTGTGGAGCGTTTACGATAAGAAGAAACAAAAATATAAGAATAAAATGTAAATAAAACAAAAATCTGAATTTATTTATTTAGAGTTTAATTTTAACACTATATTAAAATTTATAGAATTTGAAATAAAAGACTGCAAAATTAATTCGAAAAAAAAACGAATATGCAGTAAAATTATTTATATTTCAATGTGCATCTTAATTTTCAATTAATCACTCCTGGACCGTTAAGAAACCCTGGACCGTTTTTGATGCAGTACACTGCACATGATTCTTTATTTTATGTTTGTGTCTCCAGTAGGCAAACTGTTAGCGGCGTACTGAATTTGCGACGTATCGGCTTAGTACGCCCTGCCATGTATTTGAAATGGAGTGTCCAAAGTTTGCTAGTTTGCGCTTACTGTACGCTGTAACTTTGCAAACTGAGTAAAGTGAGCGCAAACTAGAAACCTTTGGACGTTTACATTTCAAATATATGGAAGGGCGTACTAAACCCATGCGTCGCAAACTCAGTACGCCGCTAACAGTTTGCCTACTGGGGACACAGCCTAAAAGTACAAAGATTGTAGAAACATATCTACAATTTAGATCTATGTCTGCATCTACATAAAACCTGAAACATTAGGTCGGTTTAAAGGTACCATCATTGTCACGCACGGGCATTGCGATTCCATTATACCTCTACGTCATAACAACGGTGACCATTTATTTTGTATTAATATAGAAGTATTTTTAAGCCAAGTTTCTTCCTATATGGAATGAGTACATTTTATTATTAACTAGTTGAGCCGGCGAACTTTGTTCCGTCTAAAAGTAAAAAATCTGAAATTATCAGTGTTTCTTCACTATATTATACATGAAAACCTTCATCACTCTATCTATTAAAAAACAGTATTAATATTCATAACGTAGTTTTAAAAATCTAGGCATACGTAGAAACAGACAGCGAGAACCTACTTTGTTTTTTTATACTATGTAGTGAAAAGCGTGACCAGGCATGAAATATATGTTTTTAAAGATAAATTTGGTATATTTTTCGCGCTAAATGAGTACATTTTTATGTAATCATGATAGTGAGAATAAGTGATAAAATTATAAAATAAAATTTAGATCGAGAAATTGCTACAGATTCAAGTAAATTTAGATCAAGAAATATTATTACACAGAATAATGAAAAAAACGGAAAAAATACCTTTTTTAAATTAAATCGTTTCGTGGAATAAAAATCATAAAGCAAATAAAAAACCACAATGCTACATAAAAACTATATCGGTTTTAAACTTATTTTTAGTTGACTATGTTTAATCTAAGGTGTAAGCAGTGTAAGTAAGTAGGTATTGTAACTAACACTTAGATGTGCTTTCGTCGAATAGGCTTAAAATTAAGAAAATTTATTTAATTTCATTAAAAGAAGCAAAGTTTTTAATAAATATTTGTTGGATGTTAGAAAGTAAATTGATTACTATTGAACTGTCTTTAAGTGTACAAAAGATTTTTTTAAATATTTTTGTAGACGTAACTATCTTAAAAAATAATATTAAAACGGACAAATCCTTTGCAAACTGTACTCATGGCCACATAAGTCACAACCATCATAAATTCGATCCAACAAAACGTAAAAGGGCCACCAAACTCGCCCTTAAGCGTTTGTAATAAGGCGATTATGATTTTTGCCGGATTTTCGTCACATTTTTGCCAAGTTGCCTTCCTAATGACATTTATTAGATCGTATTCCGTACATGACAATAATTAAAATCCATGCACGAACCTTTGGTACCATACCGTACCACTACGTGAGCTTTAGCATATTATTAGACCACAAATTATTGGGTAGACGGTGAAAAATATTCAGAATGCATGAGCTTGCTCGTTTGAAATGTGGGGGCATAATGCCGTTCTTATAGAAATTGTACGTATAATCTTGGTATGAGTATGTTATGTATTCTAATGTAATAAGCAAGTGTGCGATGTACTTAATATCATTTTTTTATAATTTGGAAGTAGCACGAGTATGCCTACCTGATGGACACTGGTCATATTTGTAAACAATTTCACATAGAATATAGAACGAATCTCTGTCTGACTTCTGTTATCTAAAAACATATCAGAAGTCAATCACAGCTGCGTTGCTACGCCTAGGACTAAGATCGTTGCCTCATATAAGTAAATGAGCCGATAAAAAAGTATTTATATGGTTCGACTCTCATGTCAAAAATTATAAAAAGTCTATATATTAATACATGAAGTAAAAAAATAGGATCCGTTTTTTAGATACTTACCGCAGACGGAGCAGTATGAAATTACGCTCGGTTATAGTTGATGTAGAGAAGGATTACGGAATGCTAATATTTTTTCAAATAATGCATTAAACAAACATAAAATCAACTAAAACATAATACCCACACTACCACGCCCTTGACACAAGCACATACATAATAAACTAAATAAAACATTTAATGGCATAATATGGAAATACATAACGTCAAAAATATGTTGTTTTTGTCTAAATACCCGCTATTGCTTTTAAATGCAGCGTAGTCAAATAAATTTCTTTTTACCTTTAACGTCTGTGTTCAAAATAACTTGAAAATTATTACAATTTATTTGAATTTAAGAAATATTTGTGCCAACTTAAACAATATGAAGTTTAGTTTTTTAATTTGAATTACGGTCGAGCTTCTAGCTCGTGACTAGTAGAAGTAAATGAGCAGATAAAAAAGTATTTATATGGTTCGACTCTAATGTTAAAAATTATAAAAAATATCCAATTAAATGCTGCTGTGTTGTGGTCAAAAGTGTATGACAAGAGAAATTCTCTGATATGAGGCATTGCAACATAGTTCTCTAATTCTGCGTGAAGACCCGTTCCCAGCAGTGGGACAATAACGTTGATTCATACATATTGCAGATGTCTATGAGCGGTATAGTGCACTAACGTTATGTTACTTTAACTCCTTATATATATATATCTTTAATTTTAAACCTTGTCCACTAACGCATGTCGCATGCCGCAAGCCGCAATCGCCACGACCGCGCTGAAAACTATTATGCAGCTCAGCGTTTTATTTCTTACTGTTTTCTCTCAAGTGGGTGTCGAAATAGACTCTTGGACTGAGAATGCAGTAGTTATAAGACGGTTATAGTTGAGAAGGAACTTGACTTAAGACGTCAGTTAAAAACTCGTTGCGTATGAACTTAAATATAATGGATTTCAGTTTAATGTGCCATAATTTAAGGGCATTTAAAAGTGCTTACGTGCTTTTTAATCTCAATTTCGCCAGTAATTAGTGCAGCGTAAATTCACGTAAGCGGATAATTTTGAGTGTATTTAGGACGGTTTATTACGTCTGAGTGAATGAATTGAGCGTATTTTTTAATTTTATTTGAGACCCTAATATTTTGTTTTACGAAAACTTTTTATGTACCTGTACGTTATATATGGAACCCATATTTAAAGGTCTATGATTATTGACTATTAGTTTTAAATCTGCGTTTTGGTCTATGTTACAATTTTATGACAAAGTTTTTTACAGTATTAGAACAACAATTAGGTTTCACGTTATTTTTTACTATTTCTCTATGAAAATGTTAATTGATTGACAACAACTTGCTGATTAAAGATTTTTTTATATATCTGACTGAAGTAGCAAACGAGCATGCAGTCCACGCATCGAAACACATGCAGTCTTGCGTTTCGATGGAAGGGCTGGTTGCCGGCACACTTTTATATGGGGCGACCATCATGGTTATCGGGAGTGGCAACGCATCTGTGATTGACTTCGAATGGAGCCAGTGTTTTGTATGAAGTTGATTGCAGATGTCCATGGGCGGCAGTGGCCACTTGCCATCAGTTTACAGATGGTCTATCACATTCAAAGCTTACACCATAAAACGGCAATAAGTAATCATCTCATTATATTACAGAACTTGTATTAAGAAATCGTTTCATTACACTATAAAATTTTCATTAAGTAACCATCTTATTACGAAACCTTAGCCTCACCGTAATGTCAAAACTGACCAAGTTTATCAATTCAAATTACACCCAAAGAGTACCAATAAAAATCACCCGTCAAGGAGTTCCACAAACTGTCGTGACAGTCCCTCGTGGCCATAAAACAAAAGTGACGTCTCTAATGCGATCCCTCCTCTAATTATATCTGAAATTCCCAAAAATTCCTCCACCCCTCTTAACCCATTAGCTGAAACTTTTCAAAACTCGCACTTTTCAGAGTGCCTTCAACATGCCAAAGATTATGTAATGCTATTGGGTTTGTGTTTGAATATATTTTGGGTAATGTCTTGCTATACAGTTGTATTTATGGGTAGCAAAGGTGATGAAACGACTACTTGGATTTGCGTTTAGCTTTCTACACTAATAGCCTCACACTAGGATTTTCTCCTGTGTCGTGAGTACCATGGACACACGCAAGACGAATACATAAACACCCAGACCTAGAATATGAATCTAAACTCATCATTCAGATACCTGTCTGGCCGGGAATCGAACCCGGGACCCATTGCGCATCAGACCGGTATGGTAACCACTCCGCCACGCGGGTCATCGCAAATATTTGCATGTTTTTACACATACGCATTCGCTGGAAGTTTTTTTTTCTTTTCGCAACACCAGAGGAGTCGCCAATGCATCGCCGGCTGTGAAGGAGAGCTCTTTTCGCACCTTTCTTGAAGAACCCCATGTCACCATGTCATAGCACTCCGGGAATACCTCAGGAGGAAGCTCATTCCGCAACTTGCACGTCTGTGGCAAAAACGAGGGTGCAAAAGTATTTTCAAAATGAAACGTCGAAAATATAATAGTTTATATTGCAATGAGACTTTGATACATTAAAGCCAAAGGAAAAGTTTGTCGATTAAAATTATTGCTTAAGTTTCTATAATTCTAAGTAGCGTCGGAAATGAAATTATAGTTTAGCACGGTTTGTTAATTTTGTACTAAGTGTCCTTAATAATTTCTAGATAAAGTAGCTTATGTTACTTTCAGAAAATACCATTAGTTTTTAGTTTCCTTTATTCCTTTAAATTAATTTAACAACTTCTTTAAATTTGATTACTGGTATGCAAAATTATAATGCAAATAATTAAAAAATATCTTTTAGTTATGGTGGATAACTTATTATGTAGGCTGAAGAAACTGCAATCATTTAGCTTTATCTATATATTGATACGTGAAACAAAAACGTGTGAATTGTTATAAAAATACTTGCCACGAACGGAGGAGTATGAAATTACGCACGGTTATAGTTGATGTACAGAAGGACTGCGCCATGCTAATATTTTTTTCAAATAATGCATAAAACATACATAAAATCAATTAAACACATAAATGTAATAGAACATTACGTCTTACTAAGAAAACAGACGTCTTTGTCAAAATACCCGCTATTACTTATAAATGCAGCTTAACTATTTTTTTTTTACCTTTAACGGGTGCGTTCAAAATACTTAAAAAATATTACAATTTATGTGAATTTGAGAAATATTCATGCCATTTTGGACAATATGAAGTTTAGTTTTTTAATTTAAATTACGGTCGAAATTCGACCGTTGCGACGGGTGACTAGTTTTCAATAATATTTGTATATACTGTTTTATTAATATTAGAAGTACATATAGATATTCAGCTGCTTCACGTGAATAATCAAAGTTAATCCATGTTAAGTATAAAGGTACCGCTTTATCAAAAAAAGAAGGCCAAAATTAAAAACTTGGCGTTTTAACTACAACGGTTAATGGCCTTTTAATTTATTTTTATTATGTAAATATCATTAATTTAAAGGTTATAATTAAAACTTTATTAATTTAAAATATTTATGTAATAAGAATTGTTTAATTTTTACCTGTCTCTCTTATAAGCGTTTCGAGTTGTGTTATCAGTCTTGTTTTATTATTCAGATTATAACATTTAACACCGCACAGAATACATCTCTGTGTAGGCAGAAAAGATTAACAACCCAGATCTACAAAAACACAAGGAAACGTCACCAACTTTCCGTAAAAAAGATCATTTCTCGATTTTTTCACGCGTCAGCGACATCGCTCTAAAAGCGATAACGGAAACCGTTTAACCTTAAAAAGTCGTTGCATCACGCGATTTTAGATCTTATTTCTATCACACAAGGGTTAAAGTTATAGGGTGAGAGCTCAGGTATAACTGGTCGATGTAGGGTAGTAGTTAATGTGTGTTCCACGATAAGGACTGTAATTGGGAAGTTGACTGATGATTGCAGTATAAGATTTGCATAATCTAAACCCGGCAGATTACTAGACATGAGTTTAACGAGTGAGTGTAGGGGATCGAGATTCCGAACTCGATTTAAGTTGAGTAGAAGGATCAAGACTGATCGGTCCAATTAGGTCGCTATTGAACGTTTAGCGTATTCATGTGTCGAACGTAGGAAGGAAATATGTGAAGTGAAACTATTGCACTTAAACAGGTACAGTGTAGATCTTATAATTTTACAGTTTTTCTCTGTTTATGCCCTGTGGGCGTACAATATTGGCGCATTAAAAATTATAGCTTCATATTAATGTACATATTAAATAAAGAATTCATGTCAAAATTAAAAAAAAAGTCAATTAACTTAGCAAAATTATTAGAAATAAAAAATAAAATATAATTAAACAATATCTCCTACTACTCTTTTAAAAGAGTTAAGTTATATACTGCTAGTTATTCCCGCTTCGGTCACGTTTTTTTTTGTTCTCGAGAGGGAAACCATCAAAAGGTACCCGGCGCCGTGGGAGCGACGCAGGGTTATGTGGGATTTTTACCGCACTAAAACTCCCTCGGTGGCCGTCCTCAGCGCTACAACAAGGACTCCGGTATTTCCAAATCTGGGATTTCTTCGTGTTTATGTGTGTTGTAACTAATCCGAATAAAGTTCAATAATTCATTCATCACACTAACAACAAGTGTGATGGTAGTACCTCCGCATGGGATTTTATTTTATTTATTGGATAAAAGGCATCCTAACGACATTTTACAAATTTTATACTATAAAATAAACTATTATTTGCAATATTCTAGAGTAAAATTGTCACTTATAAGGACGCTCAGCTTACATGGAAAGCAAACCATAATATCTAGATTTAACATAATAGATAGTTACAGAACATAGTATTTTTATCTTTTAAACTGTTTAGTTTATTAGGTACAATAGTGAATAAAGTTTTCCATAAAATTAGGTATATAAAATTATGTCAATTCAGTAATAAATAATTAATAAAAATAAACGAAGAATAATAAATAAAATTCAATCAAATAAATTAAAATTAATACAATACAAGTTAAATAATAAAAATGTAAAATAAACATATATCAATTCATTGTAATCGACTTTGGAATTTGTAAAATAATAAAATTAAAAAAATGTCATAATGTTTCGAGTTTTTTTTTTTTTGATTTTAAGATACGATTAAAACTATGAATTATTTGCCAACAATGAATCCAATGAACAAAGAATGCGTTTGAATTTGTTTAACGAGGTCGAGAATACATCGAGATCTTTACACGCTTTCTACACTCATAGCCCCACAGTAGGATTTTCTCCTGTGACGTGGGTACCATGGACACACACAAGACGAATACACTAACACCCAGACCCAGAACCGGAATCTAAACTCATCATTTAGATACCTGTCTGGCCGGGAATCGAACCCGGGACCCATTGCGCGTCAGACCGGTATGATAACCGCTGCGCCACGCGGGTCGTCGAATGTCGAAATCGATCTTTAGATTGCGATGTGTGCATGGAGTTGTAGAAAACCACCATACTTACTCTTTCTATTGAAAATACTTAAAGAAATAAATACCATTAACACATTATATAAGTAAAATAAGAGCTGATTACGAACAGTATGGGCACACGCGCTCCGAAACGTGCTAAGACGCACATAGGTGCTCGTGACAGCTATAAGACAGATGGTGTCACCGCAAGCCCGCTGCGATTGGATGGAGACGGAATGTATTGACGAAGTAATCTTGTTGAAAAAATGCAACTTCACACCAGAGCAAAAATATTTAAAAATATATTAAACTAAATTATAAACGGTATGGGCACACGCGCTCCGAAACGTGCTAAGATGCACATAGGTGTTCGTGACAGCTATAAGACAGATGGTGTCACCGCAAGTCTGCTGCGATTGGATGGAGATGGAATGTATCGATGAATCTTGTAAAAATGAAACTTTACACCAGAGCAAATTTTTATAATACTTTTAAATCAAATTATGAACAGTACGGGCACACGCGCTCCGAAACGTGCTAAGACGCACATAGGTGCTTGTGACAGCTATAAGACAGATGGTGTCACCGCAAGCCTGCTGCGATTGTATGGAGACGGAATGTATCGATGAAGTAATCTTGTTGTAAAAATGCAACTTTACACCAGAGCAAAAAATATTTAAAAATATATTAAACTAAATTATAAACGGTATGTACTATGTGGATGTCGACCCAGCGGCCGGAGTGACTGGTGTGTCTCGGAGTTACCAGAGTGACCAGAATGCCCGGAATAATCGGAGTGACCGAAGTGACTGAATTGGCCAGAGCGATCGGAATGCTCATAGTGACTATATAACCCGTAGGGACAGAATTGCCGGGCGTGCGCAAAGGGACCGGATTCCCCGGACTGACTGGATTATCCCGGAGTGACCGACTTGCCCGGAGTGACCAGAGTGCTCGAAGTGCCCAGAGTGACCAGAGTGACCGGATTGCCTGGAGTGACTGGAGTGTCCAGAGTGCTCAGATTTCCCGGAGTGACCAGAGTGACCGGATTGCCCGGAGTGACCGGATTACCCGGAATGACCAGATTGCCCGGAGTGACCGGATTGCCCAGAGTGACCGGATTGCCCGGAGTGACCGGATTGCCCGAAGTGACTGGATTGCCCGGAGTGACCGGATTGCCCGGAGTGACCGAATTGCCCGGAGTGATCAGAGTGGTCGAAATGCTCAGAGTGACCGGATTGCCGGGAGTGACCAGAGAGGTCGAAGTGCCCGGAGTGACCGGATTTCCCGGAGTGACCGGATTGCCCGGAGTGACCGGATTGCCCGGAGTGACCGAATTGCCCGGAGTGACCAGAGTGGTCGAAGTGCCCAGAGTGACCGGAGTGCCCGGAGTGACCGGATTGCCGGGAGTGACCAGAGAGGTCGAAGTACCCAGAGTGACCGGAGTGCCTAGAGTGCTCAGATTGCTCGGAGTGACCAGATTGCCCGGAGTGACCGCATTGCCCAGAGTGATCGGATTGCCCGGAGTGATCGATATGCCCGGAGTGACCGAATTGCCCAGAGTGACTGGATTGCCCGGAGTGACCGATATGTCCGGAATGACCGAATTGCTCAGAGCGCTCAGATTGCCCGGAGTGACCAGATTGCCCGGAGTGACCAGATTGCTCAGAGTGACCGGATTGCCCGGAGCGACCGGATTGCCCGGAGTGGCCGGATTGTCCGGAGAGACCGAATTGGCTGGAACGACCAGAGTGGTCGAAGTCCCCGGAGTGACAAGAGTTCCCAGAGTCGAGAGCAATCGATGCAATGAGCGTAGAGACAGGAATAAGCGGATTGAGCGGAGTGCCGGGAGTGACCAGAGTCGACTTTTTCTCTGACCGTAGGCACCATATTTAAAGTTATATAGCCTACTAACTGTACCCGCGACTTCGCCCGCGTGCAAATCAATGTATCGTACATTTTTTCCCGAGAAAATCTCGACACAGTGGGAATTCTACGATAAAAGTAGTGAAGAAGTAACAAACATACACACTCACAAACTTTCGCCTTAATAATATTAGTATGAAGTAAGTATCATAAGAAATGCATGAAACTCTTTCCATGTTAACTTAGCACTTCCTTAAACGATTGCGGGAGACACGCGTGTTCTATCACACAATCTCCTCCCGAGGTATATCTACATGTATTATCAACTTAAATCAATTAAACTTCATTCTGTTCTCGGTCTTATGGCCCATGTAATTAAGACTATAGTGGCATGTAATAAATTTCATTATAATTATTCGAATCAGCAAAGGCTACTCCTGTTTTTGTGTTTTGTTTAAAATTTTAAACAGTGATATAAAATGTTATTACGTTATAATTAACTAAACGTTTATTATCATGTTAATTAAACTTTTTTGGTGACTTTATTTGAAATGGAATGAAATGAAATGTCTTTATTTTGCATAGGCCTACGGAGGCACTTACAAATTGTCAGTTACATATATATATTTTTTACACTACCACCGGATCGGAACACTACCTCAACTGAGAAGATCCGGCAAGAAACTCAGTGGGTTTGTTTTTTTTCTTTGTACATCTTTTTATTGCCATATTGTTTTTACATTTTTTATAAAAGTAAGCTTCAGTATCTTGCCCTATATTTGGCTGAACAAGAAGCATATTTGTTAAATTATTAAACCACGTCCCACTGTTGGTCAAGGGTTTCCTATCAGAGTAAAAGGAGTTTAGGCCATAGATGACCACGTTGGGTAGTTGAAAATTGGTATACGTCACAGACCTGTACAACTTTTTAGAGACCTTACCGGCTTCGTCGATATTTTACGTTACCATTAAAGCAAGTGTTAATTAAATTTTATTTATTTTTCTGGGAGTACAATCTTTGTACTTCTAGATTTAGATATCTTATTTTACTACTAAGTCTATTATTACACTACGTCTATCATTGTTTTCAATATTATTTGTATTAAAAGTAAGACATAAAAAAAAAATTTAAAAGCACATTCATAATAAGAAAAGCATTCAATTACAACTTAGTAAAACAAAAAAGCATCCCTGCCAAAAGCTGTGCAAACCAAACACCCTTTTTTGACACAGAACACAAAAATCCAAAAGACAGCAAAGAGGGACTAAACTAAAGTACGGACAAACGACAAAATACGTGAGAATCCGCGCGACCAATTATTTTTTGTCGCTGGAAATTTGAGAATTACGAAATTCGAATCGTTTAAAGAGAAGGAATTATAGAAAAAGCTCTGCGCATCTTCAAAGGTGGGTTTCAACCCTTTGGGCGGGGGTAGGGTGGTACGCACAGTAATATAGAAAACTTGTGTTAGCCCAGTTCCGCGCCTTTGTAACATCATTTCGGCTCCCAGTGTAGTCGGATTGGGGGTTTTGATACTTTATTGTTTGGCTATTAAATGAGCTAATAAAATTTAAGTATGAAAAAAGTGATGTAGTGAGCATATTATCTCTCACCTCATCAACACATTATTGGCCCACTGTTGGGCACGGGTTTTCTCTCAGAATGAGATAGTTAGGCCAAAGTCCACCGTGCTGGCCAAGTGCGGATTGGCGGACAAGTGCGAATTGGTGGACAGTGCGAATTGGTGAGCATATAATAAGTATGTGATAATTCTATATGGAATTTAGTAATTTTCGACTGGCTTCGTTTTAACGTAAAGTTGTACTTACAACTTTTAATTAATTTTAACTAAACATTTGCTTTACACAAATGTGTAATTAAATCACAAAGATCAATTATAACATCATCATTAATTAATGATATATGATAGACATTTAAAATTTATTACATTCTTACGTACGTAGCGAATCTGTTTGTAAAGGAAATAGATGCTACTTTATATCCAATACGCTTCGATAATCTTCTAAAAAACGCGCACGGGTCAAAGATAAATTTTCAAAATTATTTTAAATATAAGTATCAAGACATTTCCCACGACAGTGAGCTTTATAATTTAAGAAGAAGAAACAGGCCATAAGAAATAAATGTAAAGAAGGAGAAGAAACGTTCGGAGCCCGAAAGGGTTGAAGGGGTGCGAAACACCCCCACCTGTACATATACGGCTATAGACGTTAAATACAAAACATTAATAGCTGTACCGCTGTTTGTTTGTTTGTTGAATTGGTTTTTCGATTATTTTGCTAATTGTCATAACATTTTGGGAACGTTTGACGGGTTCTTAGATGGTTTTTAAAGTTTATGGGCGTATATAGTTAAATATGTGATTTATGC
This sequence comes from Spicauda simplicius, assembly GCA_949699795.1. NCBI lineage: Eukaryota > Metazoa > Arthropoda > Insecta > Lepidoptera > Hesperiidae > Spicauda > Spicauda simplicius. The sequence continues at coordinate 4,825,523 of OX453073.1, read as the reverse complement.
AAAATATGTCTTTAACGTTACCGATTCACAATTTAAAAATAATAATACAATAAGTTTAAATTAATTATTTACCAGAAGAAAAAGTAAACAATACAATTACAAATATTTATTACACTTATTTATTTTAGAAAAATAGTATTTTTAGTGAATATGTGCTTAATTTATTTTAGTTACTAATTATATTATAAATATTATGTAAATACGAGAAAAAAGTTAAAAATATAACTACTATCAGATTTAAAATATTTACTGTATTATACAGCCAATATTAAAACTAAATAAATCAATGTTAGAAGTATCGGTGTTAATATGCTATTTCTGTGACAAAAATAGATATTTTATATAAATTGTTTTTATTATTATTCCACATTAACATAAAAATAACAAAAAAGTCTCACAGTTAACATACGTTTCTCTAAAAACAAAACAAGCAAACCCCGACTGGCAAGCTAGCTAATTCGTCAATGTGGTGGTGCCAATTGCTTGTGTTAGTGAATTTTTGCTCGCGCATAAATCGTAAGCATGTTTTAGAAGTCCTTTGTTTCATTACGAACGGGGTCGCAGCCAAATTGTTTTTAGCCAGTGTATTGATTGCTGGAATTTGTTACGGAATTACGCAATATTTTATGTAGCGAAGCTGTTTTATATAGGTTGGTAATCTGAAGGTGGTAGAATGAGTGTTCGACCGGGGAAGTACCATCGCCGCACCTATTTCAAGCGTGAAGGTGTGGTTGCCGGCGGTTCACATGAGGCGACCATCATAGTCCTCGGGAGCAACGCATTTGTGATGATAATGAAGTGTGATGAAGTTAACATAACTCGAACATCTTCGACTTCAGCCTCTGAGGTATGTCAGATGAGAAGATATGGCGCAGTTTCCTGAACGCTGCCCAGCCGTGTTGGATTCTACGAGTGACCAAGAGGTCACTCGTAGAGAAAGATCTCGAAGTTGGACTTACCCATCTGCACCACTTGCCCCAGGTCAAAAGTTAGTAGGCCAGTATCTAGACGCATACAGATTAATTATCGACTATTAACATTTCTTTGAAATAAATTGAAACATATCCTGTTTGGAAGTTCTAAAACGGAACTGTAAAAGAGTCACAAATGTGTTATAGAATTGTACGGTGTTGTGTGGTAACGGCCTTGCACAGGAACGCTTTTTGCTCCTGTCTTAGATATCGTAGGAAGCGACTAAGTAACAAAATCATCTGGAGATGAACAGTAGCGTCGTGTGTAACATCACAGCACATATCATCAGCACTATATAAAGGAATCAACACGCAAGCAAGGTTTAAACCCCATTAAGTAGGAGGCAACTATGGAACAAATTCTAGGAGATAGGTAACACAGTCTTGATATTATCGCGGGCTTTGAGCGCGGTGACCTACTTAAGAAATTCAGTAACGAAAAAACCTAACACCTCCCGCTCCGACAACCATGTAGCGCGCCGAACGGATGGTACGACAGTACGAAGCTGGCACGGATCGAGACGAGCTGCTTGGAAATTGATCGAATATGAAGCAACTGTTTGAGAGAAAGTATATAGTAGGTATCAAAGAAAAAAACTTGGAATAATATAAAAAAATACTCCATAATAAATAAATAATTATAATTGCATAAGTTGATAAAAATGCTATGCAATCGCTTTACCACGGCAGTTCTTGAGTGCAGCACGTTTTTTTTAGTCAATGTCACGAGAGGTGACTATTATCTCAAAATATCTTAAAGAACCTATCAGTGATATAACAAATGCTTTTTGACGACACGCGTCCTGGTGCGGTTACCATGCTGGACTGACGCGCAGTGGATGCCAGTTTTGATTCCCGGCCAGACAGGTATCTGAATGATGACTTTAGATTCTTTTTCTGGGTTTGGGTGTTTGTGTATTTGTCTTTGTATGTGTTCATGACACCCACGACACAGAAGAAAATCCTACTGTGGGGCCATGATTGTAGAAAGCGTTTTAAGTGTTTTTTTTAAATTTGAACATTCGCGAATGGGAATGCGAATATCCTTACCGATATTCGCGAATGCCAATGCTAATGTTGTTTTTATTTCAATTCTCGGTGTAGGAGGCCGGACGAGATCCTCAGAAAAAATTGTTTGGTTGACGAATTGCAGTGATTTAGATATATTTAGCCACCTTTTTTGTAAAGCACTGCATTTCGATATTCGCAAAATATTCGCATAGTTCTTGTGAATGCGAATGCGAATATTCGTTGCATCACTAGTATCTTAGTCTAGAAGGTGGTAAAACCAGTTTAGTTCGACCGGGCAAGTACAACCGCCACATCTATTTCTAGCGTAAAGCATTTCTTGCGTTTCGATGGAAGGGTGTGGTTGACAGCACATTTTTATATGAGGCGACCATCATAGTCCTCGTGAGTTGCAACGAATCTGTGATTGACTTCATATAGAGCCTGTTCTGTATAAAGTTGATTACATATGTCCATGAGCAGCAGTGACCACTTACAATCAGGTGGACTGTATGCTCGTTTGTTACTTCAGTCAGATAAAAAAAAATCTATACTCAAACTTAGAACTCAAAAGACTGACAGATATATTATGCTTACATCTTACAAGCCCTATATTTTTTTTTTTTTTTTTATTTGTTATTTCCAAAATGGCGTTATTTCGTTCAAGGCGTTGAGTTAGTTTTTTGATAAATTACAGTAATTTCAATTTGGCGACCTTTTTTGCCAAGCACTGCAATTCAACATTCGCATAGTTCTTGCGAATGCGAATGCGAATATTCGTTGCAAAACTAGAGAACGTAGCATAAATTCAAATATAGAACTCAAAAGACTGGCGTATATATAATGCTTACATCCTACAAGTCCTATATTTCCAAAATGGCGTTATTTCGTTCAAGGCGTTGAGTTAATTTTTTGACAAATTACAGTCATTTCAATTTGGCGACCTTTTTTGCCAAGGACTGCTATTCAACATTCGCATAGTTCTTGCGAATGCGAATGCGAATATTCGTTGCAAAACTAGAGAACGTAGCATAAATTCAAACATAGAACTCAAAAGACTGACGTATATATAATGCTTACATCCTACAAGTCCTATATTTCCAAAATGGCGTTGTTTCAACGCGTTGAGTTAGATCTCTCAAACTGTTTTTACGACGTATATTGATTGCCGCTGAGTGAGTCGGGCTTTCGCTGTACATTATGTAGGGTCAAAAATTAATTAGGACCGCTTTACTTGTACTTATGTTTGTTTTATGAAGTTATGTAATGCGTTGTTACAATAGTTGAAAGACTTGTGGCTTAAATTCGACAAAATGTATTTTTAATTGCAGAAGTAGCAAACGAGCATGCAGTCGATCAGATAGTAAGTGGCAATTGTTGTCCATGGATCTCTGCAATCAATTCCAAATAAGATAAGAGTTATAACCTAAGGTTTGCTGCAAATGCAGGGCTACTTAAGAACTAGGTAGGAATGCTTTGTGTGTGTCTCTTTTACCACGACCTCCAGACCAGAACGCTACAGTTCTTAAGATGGCAATTACTTGTTGTTATTAGTCAGACGTTGCAAAGGCACTTTTAGAGTCAGATTCCAAGGGTTATTTAAAAATAATCCAAATTCTAAACTACACCCACACATCGGGTAGAATAAATCAATTGACGGTCTAAGCAAAATCGACGTACTATTAGCATTAACCACGCATAAAGTCTTATGTATTGTAATCGATGTGTACTTTGATACTTAAAACTGTCATTTACTTTTATCATTAACTGAGACATATTAATTTATAGTTTTGCGTTAATGTATATTTTATACGGCTAAATAATCCACAATACAGAAATACCTTTTACTATAAGTTTGAAACTTCAAGCGAGATTTATTTTTGGACACCTATGTTCAATTGACTTTCATTTCGTATCATCTGTTCATCATCTGTTCCTGTTACTCCTCGATATCAGAGTAATTGGTAACATTGCGGCTTAGTTTTCTGGAGTTTTTTATTTGAATATTAAAATTAAATATCTTTTCATTGTTTAACACCATTATTATTTTAAGGTATGGTAAGTCCACGAAAATGTTAACTAATGGGTTACTTTGCCAGCTAATTACGATATTTGGATATAGACTTAACTATTCTCGGTTCAGATGATCGGTGGTGCTCAATCACTTATACTTCGAAATATACCAGTAATGGTACTGCCGATAGTAAATGAATTAGCAGGAGGTCTATAATATTTCTATGTAGTTTTGGATTTACTTATTTCAGCCGTATCATCTGCCAAAGCCTTTCAATCAAAGAAGGTAAATTTGAAACAAGAATGTGAAACACTCGAAACGTATCGAACAGCGATCTGCAAAACGAATTACAGCCCTTTATCGCAAAATTCCCATTTACTCCACAAACGCTCTACAAAGACACTGATGAAAAAAAACAGATGAAACTCTTCCAAGTATCCTCCAATCGAAATTCAATACCAATTAAAATGGTCCATTTTACCCCCACTTCCCAAGTTGTCAGTGGCTCTCGAGATAGTATTTAAATTAAGGAATATTCTCATTGAGTCGTCCCAAGCGACTCATTTAAATTAAGCTTTTTGAAAAAGTCTCATATCTTCTTTACCCGAGGCGCACCGGTACATCAAAGGGGGTGGGTGGTAACGGGGTAAGGTATTTTTCTTGGAGGGGAGGAGGGGCAAAAATGCGTACACTCACACATTTGTGCGTGAGTAAATACCAACGCACACAGATGCGCCAGTTGTATGTAAAACACTTTAAGAAGCGGCGAAGAAATGCGAGACGCTTAGCGATCACAGGGTGTTTATATTTAGGGCTTAATTAAATATTGTTTTTCAAAAAATACCTTAGTATATTTTTATTTGGTGGGAAAATCCAGTTTCAACGAATATTTTGATCTCAAATAAAATTAAATATTATGTTGTAAAATTTAATAGTTTTACTTCGGGAGACAATTGACAACTCAAGAAAACATTATAAGTGTTATCGTAAATAAAGTGTGTTTTATTTTAATGACCAACTCATTAATAATAATTGTAATGGAAGTTAACAAGTTTATCTAACTGAAGTAGAAAACGACCATGCAGTCCACCTGATAGTAAGTGGTGACTACCGCCCATGGACATCTGTAATCAACTTCATACAAAACATGAGTTCCATCTGAAGTCAATCATAGATGCGTTGCTACTCCCGAGGACTATGATGGTCGCCTCATGTTAAAGTGTACCACCACCACCAAGTGCAACTACACCTTTCTATTGAAACGCAAGAAATGCTTTACGCTAGAAATAGGTGTGGTGGTGGTACTTCCCGGGTCGAACGAAACTGGTTCTACGACCTTGAAAACACAAGTGCGATAAATCTATCAATTTTCACTAAATTTCATTTTATATAACGACATTTTGTATAAGAACAAAAATTCAACTCATTACCAAATTGATGTAATAGAAGTGAAATATAATTTGATATTAAATTGATGGATCATTTTAGAGAATTCCGTATTTTGAATTGTGACTGCTTAAATTGATTAAAATAGATTTAAAATATTGAAAAAAATATATTCCTGAATACACCAGTAACCTTACAATTAATTTGCGTAGACAATTGTCTTAATGAAACAAAAAAGTAAAAATCGTATTATTTCTTAATTTTTCTTTTTCTAAACACCCTGTAGTGTGGGGGTAAAAGCGAAAGGGTTGCGGAGGCGATCGCCTCCCTCCGGGGTGTCCACCGCCTTCTTACAACCTTTTTACAGTGGGGGCGCAGAGTAAGCGATGATAGAGACTGCGGTACAAAGGGCCTGTGAAGATTTTATAGTCTGTGGAATTATTTAAATTTTGTACCAAAACATGCAATCGATTTTAGTGGCCTAATTAAGGACCGATCACTTTCAATTAATATAGTTCTTTAGTTATGGTGCTTAGTAGTGAAAGATCGATTTGACAAGTATTTCCTCGAGGAAAGGAAGGAAAAGGAAATCAAAATAGCAATATTAATTGAATTGTCACTTCAATACATACATTGAGCAGTCAATTCGTTTGTTGTCGTTTCTCTTCGTTGTCTTCGTAAGTCGGGCAGCGTTCGTTTCTCTTCGTATGTCGGGAAGCGCTATTTGTCATGATACCAAGTTTTGAACTGGTCGAAATGCAATATTGTATTATACAAAGAGCGTATAAGCTCCGACAGACAGCATATACATATGACAGCATATATCTAATGGCGAGACGCACATTTGATAAAAACATAATAAGGAAATTCCTCACACGAATATAAGGATTTTAATTTGCAAATCCCATTAACCAAAGTAAGATTATGCGGTCCATTAGCGTATGTTTTCATACGCTAAAAGAGAGTCTGAGCTGAAACTATTAAAATCGACACCCTCTAACATGTGAAAATTATTTCTATAATTAGATACACTTAACTTATGGTTATTGCTTATTCAATTTGCTTTGCACTTACAAACACTTCCGTGCAACTTTATCAATTTATACATCTAAATCATTTGTCTTGCTTAGCTCAAATAAAACCTTAGCAAACCTGAATGTCTGATGATTTAACCTAAATTTCTCAAATTTAATCGGATCCCAAATACACGGGGAAAATAACTGATGTAAGTTGAGCTAAGAGAAATATTTGCCTGGCTGACTTTAGGATCAGTACAGGACCACTAAAATATAGACGAAAACGCAAGCTGAAGTGAGTATGAACCGGACACATCTCATGAAGGACCATTAAATAATCGTTCAAGATAAAAGTCCTCGGGTTACCTCCTTGTTTCAGCAAAAGGAGCACAGATAACTTCAAGCAGGTTGCCCCATGACCCAAAGTAGACAAAAAGCGACTGGATTCAGAAAGTATAGGACCGGTTAGAATGGTCAAATTAGACCGCGCGTATGTGTAGCAGTGGACTTTTAAAACTGATGATAAGTAAACTAGAGAAAGGTTGCATTCATTACTGGACCTCCTGATTGACGGTTGTATGTGGGTGTGGTGTCCAATAGGTTACTGTAACATTATCATGCGTCGAAAAGGCTGACGCCTACCTCATTCATAACGCTGATGTATACTTAAAAGAATAATTAGAGCTAAAAAGAATAATTAATCTGTATCGCCGTTCTCTCTGTCAGCAAGTCGTCGTCGCCAAGAATGTTGTATTAGCGTGGGGGTGGGGGGTAGGGGTGTAATTGCAAAATAAAATTAGCCGGAACGGGTACGTGCTCAATTTGCGCCACCCAGCACTGATTTGTTTTCGTTCCAACCATCCTTGCCTGTGTTCTCTGGGGATCCTTAGCCTATATATTATTGATCCAATGACTGTCCCCACCATATTGTTCTGTTGTCTTGTATTGTTCTGTTTATGTTTTAGTTAAAAGTGCTGGTCTTCTATCACATCTACTGCTGTCTTCTTTTTCTAAGCATCCTGCAGTGTTCGTGCACTCGTGAACTCGTGTATGGTAATCACATTACATAGTGTAGTTCATTGAGATAGCAATATATTTGCCATCAGATGTGTTGCTATCTCGACAGACCAACTAAAATGGACCAAGATCAAAAATACTTTTAAAACAAAACATTTTCCTAAATTTGTGTCATTAGATAAATTTAGAAAAACCTACTTATTTGAGTTATACATAAACTTCAAAAATGTACTGACTGAGTAACTGAAAGAAAGCAAGCCCGGTTAATATTCTGTTACCGGTAATTTAAATAACGAACGTTTACAAGAACCTGAAGTAGCATATGAGCATGCAGTCCATCTAATGGTAAGTCCTCGCTGCTGTCAATGGACATTTATAAGCAACTTCATACAGATCATGGTGTCTATCTGAAGTCCAACATAGATGAGTTGCCACTCCCAAGAACTAAGATAGTCGCCTCATATAAAAGTGTTTCAGCAACCACACCCTTCCACCGAAACGCAAGAACTGCTTCACGCTAAAAAAAGTGTGTACATGTTTGGACTTGTAGTTTTAATATATATTTGTACTCGTAGGGATATAACGTATATATCCCTACGAGTACAAATATATATTATAGAGTAGAGTGGTCCTGAGAACGTTCTCAGGACTAATCTACTAAGAATTAAAATGTATACGTAACCTACGAATACAACAAAACACATCCAAATTGGAATATACGTATTCATTATGTCGAAACAAAGCTAGATTCATGACGTAACTCAAAGCGTGCTTGGGTCTCACTGCCGCGAATAGTAATCAACGTTCATCAACTTACCCTTCTGCAAAATGGGTACCGAGCAAATAAAGTTTTTGGCACCACTAGCCCTCTGCTGGGCATGGGTAAAGAGAAAAAGATTTAAAGCCAAAGGTGTAAGTTTAAAATCCACGCATGTTGAAAGGTTTGGTTTTTGGAAACTATGGAACCTTTGTAGATCTTTCAGATATGGAAATTTCCTGACAACATTCTAATGGAATGCCAGGAATTGATTGATTACTTAAATTGTTTCCAAGTATCAGTATCATTGGAACATTCATTAGCCCATAAGACTAAGACTGAACGCCTTCTAGTATTGATTGTGTTACCACAGCTTTTAAAACGTGGCTGTGATCAACACTATTGGTTATATAATAGGTATTGTGTAAAAGTTTAAGAAGATATATGTATAAAAGAATCTGAAGAAACATAAAATATTTGCTTACTAGCGAAACGGAAAGCGGCTTACGCAGAGCCGCTTAGCTGCGATGAATATTAAAGAACGGATGTCAGGTTCGTAGCGAGTGGAAATCTTTAGCTCTGGCCACTGTGGAAATAGTTGCGACACTGGTACTTGTTACGTGGAAATATTAAATAGGCATCAAATGTATATGATGAAAGTAAGAACGTGGTAGCAGAAGGCATATACCATTATTCGCTTTTACATAAATTTTTACCCTTCATATTAAGATCATTTCTTGCTACAAACTTTAAATCAGTAACATCAGGCTCATCCTGTTAGGTAAATAGGGAATTAGTGTCTACAGTAGCACTACAAGTTCTAACAACTACCGTTGGCGATCATTTCAGTACTAGGCATATATAAATTAAAGCAGTTTATACGTATGTCAATATTGGAATGCTTACACACACAAAATGTTTCAAGAGTAAGTACTTACTCTAAGCATGCATAAATTTATGAGTCGATATTATCAATGTTGATTACGTATACGTTTGGTGATATAAGTACCAGGCATGCATAAATTGAACTCTCAGTCACTACTAGTTTCTAAAAAATGTATTTTAAAACTAGATTTCTACGCTTATTACAGAACTGCAAAGCCAGCAACACAAATATGTAAAAACTAAGAGTTCGTTTTATCTACAGCTATACATATTTAGTTCCGTCTATTGAAAACAGATTCCAGTAGTTAGTTGACAGGAATAAGCAGTGAAAATCCCTGGAGCGATGAAAAGTCCCGGCCGTGATTTCATCCGCGGGAATGTTAAAAGCCCAAAGTTTCAGGGCCGGGTTGCGGAGTCAATGGCATTTTTATTTTCGCGTTTTCTTTCCTTTCCGGTTCAACTTTCCCCAAGTTTTATTTTGAGGAAGTTCCACGAGTGTCAGTTTGGCGTTCGCTCCGCAATTTTCCGCGGCTCGCGCCGATAATTGCGGCCGCAGGTGGGAAATTTTTATTTTCTTTCCACTCCACTGTTTAATTTGCGATATTACTTCGATTCCTCCCACATCAGTACATACCGCACATACGGCACGCCTACTCGTGTGCACGCCCACCGTATATCGCACATATGTGTGTACCATGTGCCCCAGTTACGTGATCGTATGTGCGTCACACATGGCCACATGGGCGTACGTGCACAGTGCGCATGCCGGGGGGCGTGGCCTCCCCGCCGTTAACGTGTACGTCACGTCACTACTACCGTCACGGTTTCTGTGTGCGAGCCAACGTGACAGCTATTTATTCAGCCGGCGACTTCGGCGTAACGATAAATGAGTTATAATTTATTTTTACTCGAAAAAGGAAGGGTAAGGGAGGCTCCGCTTGTAATTAATGGCGAAATTGGCTATTCCGAGTATTCGGGAGCCGGTAATGAGGTGAGATTGAGATTAAAACTCGGGTAAATGAGCTCCGTGAAGGATTAAGGACGGAAAAATTGAGCGTAGCTAGTCTCCGAGTGCGCGGTCGGTGGATACACTACATACATTATTTATGATTTCCTTTTGCGCTGACGGTTAAGCCTGAGATTGTTCTTGTCAAGACGCCGTGACCCGTAGTGTTGCTTTGTGTCTTTGTGTCGAATGAAGACATGCGAAGACGGCTCTTATTTATATGGTCTCGTTTTATGCTATTCGGATATTGTGCCATATGAGGAAAGACGTGTTTCTCCTAGTGGTTTCATGAAAGATAATCTAGTGAAATCTTCATAGTAGATGTTTTATGCATATAGCTAAGGAATATGTTATAGAAATATCAAATTTAAGCATTTCACGCGACCTCTTAGAATGACGGTATACTACTATGTAAATTACTTTGTCTGCGTGTGGTCTAAATGAATTATCAGATTTTGGAGGCCCGTGTATCTTAAGATCTATTTCTTTAAAGGCATTTTAAATGAAGTTGGGAATATGAGTTTCTTGAATACGCAGTATAGTGTTGAAGTTGATTTTATGAAGTTTAACGTTATACACTAGAATATTTTGTTTTATCACTGTGTCTTCTATTGTAACGTTGAAAAGCCACACGACATGAAGTCCATCTGATGGTAAGTGGTGACCGGAAGGTAGTAGAACAAGTGTAGTTCAACCGGGGAAGTACCACGGCCACACCTATTTCTAGCGTGAAGCATTTCTTGCGTTTCGATGGAAGGGTGTGGTTGCCGGCACACTTTTATATGAGGTGACCATCATAGTCCAGCAACCACACCCTTCTATCGAAACGTAAGAAATGCTTCACGTTAGAAATAGGTGTACAAGTAAGGCGTACAAGTAAGGTGTACAAGTAAGTAAACAAACAATAATAGATTATATGCCATGACATATGCTCACGCATTTAACTGTCACATAGGTCCCTAATCCAATTTGAATCGATTCAACTATTCATTTGAAATATAAATCTTGCTCAAACCGTCGTAGACCGAAAATCGAGGAGTATGGTAAACAGAGACATATGTTGACAAATGATGACGCAGCGGGCAGTGGGGTGACCATTAAACAGTGTCAGAGCGGAATGTAGGGAATTCAGGTAGTGCCTGACAGATGGACTGTCCGCGTCATTCCCGACGGGTGGTCGACGTGTGGTTTGGTTGACTTTACAAAATAGCGTGTTAAAAGGCAATTTGTTGAACAAAGTTATCTATTATAATGCAAAAGGAAGGTAGATAACATGGCATTTGTAGTCTTATGTTTGTAGATATTAGTAGTAGTTTTTTTTTTGTAATATGAAAGTAGCTAACCATTTCATTTAATGGTAAATGGTCACTGTGGCATATACACATCGTTAATCGACCTTATTTTTGACCTCATCATCATCGACCGATTTTTAACCTCAGATAATACCTGAGGTTAGACACAGATGCGTTGCTACCCCTGAGGACTAAATTGAAACACCCTTTTTTGTTATCGAGGGGGAAACCTTCAAAAGGTACTCGCTACCGTGGGAGCGTCGTCGTCGTCAACCCATTATTGTCCCACTGCTGGGCACGGGTCTTCTCTCAGAATGAGAGAGTTTAGGCCATAGTCCACCGCGCTGGCCAAGTGCGAATTGGTGGACTTCACACACCTCCGAGAACCATTTTTTTTTAAAGAACTCTCGGTTGTGTAGGTTTCCTCACGATGTTTTCCTTTACCGAAAAGCAGTGATAATTAATTTCTAATACGCACATGAATCAGTGGTGCGTGCCTGGGTTTGAACCTCGAACCTCCCGATTGAGAGGGCAAGTTACAACCATTATGCTATCACTGCTCTGTTGTATTTAGTGATATGTAATATTGCAAGTAAAATTTGAAGACAAGTCGTAGAAAATTAAGTTAAATAATTTATCAATTCGCGGCCCTATAATACAATTCTAGCTGGATATATTAATTACTAGCTGTACCCGCGGCTACGCCCGCGAGCAAATCAATGTATCGCAAAGTTTTTCCCGCGCATATCTCCACTCAGTGGGAATTCTACGATAAAAATAGTCTACATGTTGTTCCATAACATTTTCTATAGTAAAAAAACCCGTAAAAATCAATTTAGCCGGTCAAGGATTACCCAGACAAACACAGAGCGATAAAACTAATTTTAAGTGTTTATTTGTGGGTAGGTGCATATTGTTATGTAAAATGTTATGAAAATAAGACGAATCAGAATATCGTGAACCCCTTTTTTCAACCAATTTACAGTCTTAGTGGTCACATTAACAATATCGGAATACATCTTTTCAAACAACGCCTCCACATTTAAACCAAAGCGCATCGATTATAAAGATGGATTTTAACTTTTATGAATTGAAAAATACTATTTTAAGTAATTTGGTTAAATTTCTGAGTAAGATTACATATAGGTGAACCTACTTTTAACATTAATTTGACAACCTTGATGACCCGCGTTGCGGAGCAGCTACCACACCCGGTTCGATTCCCGGCCAGACAGGAATCTGAATAGATTCATGTTCTGGGTCTGGGTGTTCCTATATACGTCTTGTGTGTCCATGGTACCCACGACACAGGAAAAAGTCCTAATGTGGGGCCTATTGTAGAAATTGAAATTGTTGAAATTTTCTATTTTATTGAGTGAAGAAAACGTATTTTTATTTAAAAAAAAAGTTTGTGTGGAGGAGTACCGGGAGGCGGGTTGAAGGAATCTAAAAATTTTGTTGGATAATGTCTTCGATCTTGATGGCTGTATCTACAGAATCTTCATCCCAAATAGTCAAATAACAATCCCGCATTGAATTTCCAGTATTCCTTTGATTTGAAATATTAAAAATGTTAGAGAGAAATCGTTGGTACAAATCTTGAGTGGACGCTCAAAGGCGAATAGGCAGGCATTATGACCGCTTTTTAAAAGTGTAGCCGCAACGCTGGACGACGCCACGGCAATAGCTATTTTTCTATCAGATCTTATATTTTTCGCTAATAGTAAATTTATTAAAAACGTTTTACCCGTGCCTCCTAGTGCATCTAACTAAAACTAAAAATCTAATGACAGTATCAATGATACGTAAACTAATTTTGGTTCTACTAACATTTAAGCGGCGCTCAGGTATGTTTATAGTTTATCTTTATTAAGCCTTGTTTGTGGTTCATTACATTAAAATTTGAATTTGTTGGCAAGGTAAATCCAAATTATTTTGTACTTTTACCTGACAGAGGTTAAACCTCTATTAATTTCATATAAACTTTGTGACACATTGATTCCCAGGCGGGCGAAAGCTTTGCATTTCCGATACTAAATAATATTTAAAAATGAGGTGGTTATTAAAAAAATAATACTAAAATTAGTTTTTATGAAAACTACAGATTATAATAATAATAATAATGTACATAAGTCAACTGGATTCGAACCCCAGACCTCGCGTTTCTAATTCGCCCGACTTGGCACCACACGGCTACCACTATTCTAATAAATCAGATGCGAAATTCACATACTTATGAGTTAAGAACATCATCTATTTTGGCTTATTTTGACACACTTTGTTATTCTAAAATTAATTTAAAATATGTTGTTATTTAAATGCATCTTTTCTATAACATTATTTATAATGAACATATCATAAATATAAAAAGAACAATAATGTTGACCTTGCTCGTTTGTTAATAGAGCCAAGTGTTCATCAACCATGCTTCAATATTCATAAATGCAATTATTTATCACAAAAGTTGCAAAAGCTTCTTTATAATAATAATTCATGATATAATTGTTATATCTTATTTAGATACTGATCGACTTATTAATGTTAGTATTTTGCTTAAAAGACTATCACTTGTATTTTGTCCTTAATATTTATTTTCGCAAAAAATGTACGGGTGTGGTCAATAACATAACTTTATTTATGCAATAATAGTTAAGAAACTATTTATGTAACATGAACATGGAGTGACAAATGGAGTCGATAATTTTATTTTGAAACAATGTTAAAACATTTTATCGCCTTTGAATTATTGGATTCGAATAACTATTTTACTTTAATAGTATGACGCGCTATCTGTTATCAATTGGGAATCCCTGTACTCTAAGAGCGATTTTACATTAGGTCGCAAGCTGCGTGGCCGCAGCGCGTCAACGGATGCTTGTTTGTTATTGAAATATTTCATAAATTGATAAATTAAATTAAAATCAATTTGAATTACATCTATTTTTATGATAATTGATAGTTACAAATTTATACGTATTATTTTTGAATTAATTTAGAATGACATCCGGGCGGCCATTATGGCTTCTGTCATGTCACACTACTGTCATGTCACACATATTTACATTTGAATTTAACAAAATACGCGACAATCCAAATTTTACGGATATATGTTGTCGACTCGAAATCAATGTTTTTTTATGTTTTATTATTTAGATAAGGTTTCAAGTAAGTCTATCGTACCCCTTGACGGACTTGTCAATATGGGACTTTGTCAAAAACGAACTTCCATACAAACATTTATGCTCGATTTTAACGCTTTCAACCCATTTTTTTCGATAAAAAGCAGCCTATGTCCTTTCTCGAGGTCAACACTATCTGTGTGCCCAATTTCATAAAGATCGGTTCAGTTGTTTAGGCGTGAATAAGTAGCAGACAGACAGACAGACAGACAGACAGACAGACAGACAGACAGACAGAGTTACTTTCACATTTATAATATTAGTAGGGATTACAGGGAAGAAGTAAGTGAAGTAAGAAATAAGAAGAGATAAGGCATAATTTATTTCTAAAAAAAGAAAGCAAAGTAAGTATCTACATGTACTTAGTATCAAATAATCACATGTAGGAAAACATGACGAACTTTTTAAGCTCTAGCAAATTACTCCTCAAAGTAGTATCAACGTGTCATACATAACGTTTTGCCTGCAGCGCCACGGCACCTGAGTGGAAGTGGCATAAACACACAATTACATACGGCTCAATCACTTGCGCAACGGTTACGTGGACATGTTGTGACGTGTGCGACTGAACGCTGAATTACTGTAATTATACTCGGAACTGTGTCGAGGCTCGTTGGGGGAAGTTGGGGAGGAATGGCGAATTTAAAAAGAATTTGTTTTTAATTTTACTAAGTAGACACGTTTTATATTGAGGAACCTGGATAAAGTGGGTCAAAACCACTACTTTATGTATCTAAATCAATAAGAAAATTTGACCTAAAAATACAAGCATTGTTTTTTGTGACTAAAACTACAAAAAATTGATTGAAAAAAAACTGTTTAATGGAAAGACAAAAAATTATGAGATGAAAAACAAAACAGGTATTGATTTATTTAAGAAAATGGTAGAACTCTCTTTCATATCGGCAATTACATTCCTATAACTAGGATAGATCGATACGATATAAGAAAGTGCCTGCAGCGCCACTGCACCTGAGTGGAAGTGGCATAAACACACAATTATATACGGCTCAATCACTTGCGCAACAGTTACGTGGACATGTTGTGACGTGTGCGACTGAACGCTGGATTACTGTAATTATACTCGGAACTGTGTCGAGGCTCGTTGGGGGAAGTTGGGGAGCAATGGCAATATCAAAAAATTTTGCTTCAAGGTTCACTAAGCAAAAACTTCTTGAATTTAGGAATCTGGGAAAAGTAGGTCAAAACTACTACTTTGAGTACCTCAATCAATAAAAAAATAAAACTAAAGAATAAAAGCACTGTTTCTTGTTACTTAGGGGTCCGCGAAAATTAAGTAAAAAACTATTTAATGGAAGGGTAACAAAATTATGAGATGAAAAACTAAACAGGTAATGATTTAGTTAGGAAAATGATACACTCTCTTTCATATCGGCAATTACATCCATATAATTAGAATTGATATGATATAAGAAAGTGCCTGCAGCGCCACTGCACCTGAGTGGAAGTGGCATAAACACACAATTACATACGGCTCAATCACTTGCGCAACGGTTACGTGGACATGTTGTGACGTGTGCGACTGAACGCTGGATTACTGTAATTATACTCGGAACTGTGTCGAGGTTCGTTGAGGGGAGGTTGGGGAGCAATGGCAATATCAAAAGATTTTGCTTCAAGGTTCACTAAGCAAAAACTTCTTGAATTTAGGAATCTGGGAAAAGTAGGTCAAAACTACTACTTTGAGTACCTCAATCAATAAAAAAATAAAACTAAAGAATAAAAGCACTGTTTCTTGTTACTTAGGGGTCCGCGAAAATTAAGTAAAAAACTATTTAATGGAAGGGTAACAAAATTATGAGATGAAAAACTAAACAGGTAATGATTTAGTTAGGAAAATGATACACTCTCTTTCATATCGGCAATTACATCCATATAATTAGAATTGATATGATATAAGAAAGTGCCTGCAGCGCCACTGCACCTGAGTGGAAGTGGCATAAACACACAATTACATACGGCTCAATCACTTGCGCAACGGTTACGTGGACATGTTGTGACGTGTGCGACTGAACGCTGGATTACTGTAATTATACTCGGAACTGTGTCGAGGCTCATTGGGGGAAGTTGGGGAGCAATGGCAAATTTAAAAAGAATTTGTTTTTAAGTTTACTAAGTAGACACTTTTTATATTGAGGAACCTGGATAAAGTAGATCAAAACCACTATTTTATGTACCTAAATCAATAAGAAAATTTGAATTAAAAATACAAGCATTGTTTTTTGTGACTTAGGACTCAGCAAAAAATTGGTAAAAAATAAACTATTTAATGAGATGAAAAACTAAACAGGTAATGATTTAGTTAGGAAAATGATAAACTCTCTTTCATATCGGCAATTACATCCATATAATAAGGATCGATATGATATAAGAAAGTGCCTACAGCGCCACTGCGCCAGAGTGGAAGCGACATAAACGCACAATTACATACAACGGCTCAATCACTTGCGAAACGGTTACGTGGACATGTTGTGACGTGTGCGACTGAACGGCTGGATTACTGTAATTATACTCGGAACTTTGTGGAAGCTGGCTGTGAATAGATTGGGGAAGATTTATTTATTTATTTATTTATTTGGTTACACCAACAAAGTGAACACTTACACATTTAATGAATTGGATATTACATAAATATTAAAACTAAGTGTCACCTCAATTATAGGTGTAAACTACGTGCTAAGAGCGACAATATTTAATATAAATGATTTATAAGAGATAAAATTAGATAAACATTAAAATCATTAAGAACAACATTAAGTTTACAAATTAGGTACATTAAAAATAGTAGAGTTACAAATTTTATTAAGTGTTAAATTACAAATTCATTAATTAATAGTCAAGAATCGAATTGATTTACGTATCACAATTGTTGTTTTAAATGTTGAAAAAAAATGTAATTAATAAAAGTAAATGTAATTAAATCAAAATAATAATAATAATACTCAATCATAATTCATTCGATTAACAAAAAATAAAGTAAAATTACAATATAACTTAAATTTATACCAATGTGATATACTAATTCGGATCAATATTATATCATATTAAGTGACAATATTAAATAACTTCGGAAATTAACCTTTTAAATTGTGTTACAGTGTTTGAGAAGATTGGTAAAACCAAAAAATAAATTTGTTTTCAGTGGACTAGGCCGGAACGGTTTTTATTTTTAGAACATTGGCAAAAACGGACCCATATAAGGCAAATATAACTCAATCAGAATACGTATAGTTATTCTACAAAATGAGCAGCATTTTACGAACGAAAAGTTTTGAACACGTATTATTATGGCACTAAGGTAAATTATTGCAAATCTTACAAGATAGCGTTTGATTGTAAATTTTTCGTCGAAATATTAATGATAATAATTAATTGTTTACAGATAAATTGGACAATATTCAATATATATCTATTAACATAATCAAAGTAACAGGGATAAAAAAACTTATATATAAGTTACTTGTGATTTTAAGCTTTTCCCGTTTCCCGTTTTTACCCCATTGTCCTCTAAGCAGCCATACCGCCCTAAGCATATGCGCTCTGTATCATTATAGACGCGCACGCGCATTAACTGATTGCATATTGTGCGTATGTTCAAGCGGCCCCTACTTTGAATCCACTTAGATGTGATAAACGACCAGTTCAGTAGGTTTGGACTTCTATGACACAGTTTTTATCTAGTGGGTAAAAACTATACAGTGCTATGCTATATGTGCTATGGAGAGAGCTATGCTCGGAATTTCGCTACGAGACATGATTCGCAAGGATGAAATCCGTAGACGAACGAAAGTTACCGACATAGGTCACAAAATCAGCAAATTGAAGTGGCAGTCGGCCGGCCATATTGCTCAAAGGACCGATAACCTATGGGGAAGAAAGGTCCTCGAGTGGCGACCACGTCTAGGCAAAAGGAGTACAGGTCGCCCTCCAAAAGGAACCAGGTGGACCGATGACCTGAAGAAGACAGCGGGAAACCGTTGGATTCAGAGGGCACAGGACCGGTTGGAGTGGTGCCATTTAGGGGAGGCCTATGTCCAGCAGTGGACACCAAAGGGCTGATGGATGGGTACAAACTAACATTTTCCGACTTTACTCGTTAGCTAAAGTCGGTGGTTTAGAAGTTATTGCAGATGAGGTCTATAAAGGGTCTAGGAGGAGCTCGATGGGACAACGCGCTCAGAGGATTCCGGTTGCGTTTCTTTGGAGATCCCGGAGTCCTCTTTATAGCGCCGAGGACGGCCACCAGAGGGGTTTTAGTGCTATAAAAATCCCACATAACCCTGTGTCGCTACCACGGCTTCGGGTACCTTTTGAACGTTTTCCCTTGAAAAAAAAATGTGATTTAACTCACTTTTGAAAATTCGTTTCATAAATAATTTTGTTAGGCATTGTAATTATTTTAGCACTGTTTTATTAGCACTTAATGGGGGGCTCTAAACACAGTGGGGTTTAGCACTTTATTCAGACACTGCTTCTTCCAATAGTTGTTGTAGGAGGCGACTGAAGAATGTAATCCAGGAGATAACTGCACCGTAATCCTGTGTACCATCAACACCAACTGCGATCACTTACACCAGATGCCAGACATAATGACTATTTTTTATCACACGCTTTCTAGACTCATAGCCCCACACTAGGATTTTCTCCTGTGTCGTGGGTACAATGGACACACACAAGACGAATACACGAACACCCAGACCCAGAACATGAATCTAAACTCATCATTCAGATACCTGTCTGGCCGGGAATCGAACCCGGGACCCATTGCGTGTCAGACCGGTATGGAAACCAATCCGCCACGCGGGTCGTCAAATTGGCACAAACCCTCAGAGTAGAGGCCTGCTTGAAACAGTAAACCTCATAGAGTTAATGGATGGATCATTTTATATATAATCTCATTATTATTCAATTATTGTTTTAGGACTATATTTACATTTTGAATTTTGTGAAAAACAAAATTCAAAATGTAAATATATGGAGATAGTTATTCTCTACTTAAATATGGAGATAGTTATTCTCTACTTCAGATTGATGTTGCACTGTAGGATCACAATTTGGTAAGCAAACTTCTGCTAAAATCTTCCCGACTACATATAATCTAGCTAGTATATACATATGATCTTGCATGTCATAGGACATACAAATAAAACCTAAATCTTGATATTCCTGCTAAACCACTTATGAAAAATGAAAAGCATAAACCTGTGTAAAAAGAAAATGGCTATAATCTATGGCCATAATTATTTGTCTTATCCATAGTTAGTTGTATTATATGGCTAAAAGCATATTAGTACTTTCCACAAATCCTCGAGAGCTTCAGAGAACTCTATGAAAACTCCAAAATCTCGCAAGCAATTTATATGTCAATCAGTTGTGGGTATCAAATAAAATAAATATAAGAATAAAACGTATTATCAATGAAGTCATCAATTTGACAATTCGTAAACCAATGTCTCAATTTGTCAATCTGTCAGCCGTAATTGTCAGCGATTGACAAACGGTCGAGATCGAGTGATTGCGCACGCGCCACTTGTTTATGAATCTTTTGATTATCTGCGGTTGGTATTGCTAGTCTTAACTGGAATCTGGACTGTTCCTGGAATCTTCCTTACACTTCATTTTGTATACTTGTAGGATTTGTTGATATTTAATTTATTTTATTATAAGACAAATTTGTCAATTTATTTTTTTTAATTTTCTGAGCAAACTCCTTTGGTCAGAAAACAAAAAAAAAGAAATTAATAAATCAGAAATTTGCTTTCACTGTGTCTGATTTAGGACTTATTAAAGTATTTTTAGAAAAGGAGTTTTATTTTGCGTTGGATAGTGACGATAAGAAGTTTTATGATTTATTTGAAAATTGTGTATAGTTCAATATACAATAATAACATAACTCTTAATTTGAATGAATTATTCTGTGAAAATATTTTCTAATTTCTCTTGATTTGGACGTAGTTCGTTCTGTTCTATGAGTCGTCACGCAATAGTGTATATGAAATATAAGTACGAGCGGTTTTCAAATTATAACCCCTTTCCATTCGTATAAATATATTGGAATGAATGAATTTAATGGAACTACTCACGTGGCCGAGCGGTTACCATACCGATCTGACGCGAAATGGGTTCCGGGTTCGATTCCCGGCTTGACAGGTATCTGAATGATGAGTTTAGATTACTATTTTGGATCTGGGTGTTTGTGAATCCGTCTTTGTGTGTGTCCATGGTACCCACGACACAGGAGAAAATCCTAGTGTGGGGCTATGAGTGTAGAAAGCGGGTGTATTGTGTAATACTACAGTATTTTAAAACAAACATTTTATTTAAACAGAGTCAAATCTATTTTCATAAATGAAAGTAGTAAGATATGAATGTGGTTACGCAAACCATATTACCTATTTAAAGACAATGTGTCGTAATAAGATCTCGATTTGTCTCTACTTGCAATTTTATACAACAATACAACTCACATAATTACATGTATTCATTGCTCACAAGTCGTAACCAATTTGCAACCATTCACAATAAAATAACAGTTGCCAATTCTTCGACATACAAAAAACCACTTCAAGTATTTGATTAAAGTGACAATTGAGAACAATAACCTTAAAAGCATCCACCCATGAAAAATCATATAAGAATAATAACATACTATTTTAAAACGAAAACATAATAATTTCAATTTCTGAAAGACTCGATTCACCTGCAAATATTGGACGCATTGTGTTTGGCACTCAAAAAACTGTTGCAGTCTGGGAGTTTATTTTTTATTGTCATTCAACGTATGATTTCGGTCACTGACTTTCACGCGACACGTAAGTAAACAGATTGACAGCTTGCCAATGTTAGACTGGGCACTCACGAGCGCCTATTATTATTCTTTCGTCGTCAACCCATTACTGTCCCACTGCTGGGCACGGGTCTTCTCTCGGAATGAGAGACCTTAGGCCATAGTCCACCGCGCTGACCAAGTGCGAATTGGTGGACTTCACACACCTCCGAGAACTTTTTTTTTTTTTTAAGGAACTCTCGGGTGTGTAGGTTTCCTCACCGAAAAGCAGTGATAATTAAAGTACATAAATAATACGCACATAAATCAGTGGTGCGTGCCTGGGTTTGAACCTCGGACCTGCCGATCGAGAGGGCAAGTTTTAATCATTAGGCTATCACTGCTCCTATATTATTCTACTATTACTACACTATTATTATTCTTTATCTCTCAATATATACAATACAATAGTAATTTGTGTGTACACCATGTTGATGATATGTGTCATACATGTACTACGTGTATATTATTACATAGAAAATTTATTAGTATATTACGCGTATGTGTCCATTAATTGCGTGTGGTAGTGACAAGTAGCGAGATTTTTTCTATCTCTCTTCTATCGCAAGTGAAACTGTTCCGAAAAAGTATGCGATATTAAGCTGAGCCACGTGTAGACGGACGATAAATTATTACAGGTTATAGAGAACATAGTAGAAACACAGATTTACTATACTTTTGAATCTGAAGGCGAATTTTTAAGGTGGTAGAACTCTTTGGGGTTCAACAGCAGAGGTATCAACGCCACTTCTATTTGTATCTAATAGCAGTTAAGTGCTGAGTTCTGGGCTGAAGATTTAGATACTGGAGACATACTTCTTCAAGGCATTCCAGCTTAGTTCTCCGGGATTGCAAAGAAGAATTTGTGGCCAACCCCAAAGATTGTTTTTATCTGGCTCCATGGACATATGCACTCAATTTACATATGCCCACGGACAATGGTTCCGTACTGTCAGATGTTCTGTAATGTTAACTTGGCAGTATAAATATACTTTAAATAAATGTACATGCGTATCGTATTATAAAAAAGAGGTTTTAAATTAATTTGTACGATTTCTCTACTAGCTAAAAAGTTGAACAGTCTGTCCTAGGTCTAACACGTAACATAAACCTAATCAAACATGGAGTGATAGTTTAATTACGTCACAACGTATCGTTCGTTCCATTCTCACAAAACCAACGTCGAATTCGTCACGAATTTCGCAATTGTATTGTGTTTGAACAAAAAAGTCGAGTAATCGCGCATAGACGCTCATTACAAAAGTGGTTTCACTTCGGACCGTCACGTCTCACGGACGGAAATAATATTAACACGGAATCAATAAGACCAAAAGTGTCGTGTGTTGCGTAAGCTAATGAAGTTTGGAATTGCAATCGATCGCTTTGTCAGTGTGTTTGTTTAGTTAGTTAGTTCTTGTTTGACATGTTTTACATTTCACATGAGCGGAAATTTTTATTTAGAATTTATAGTATCATTCGATTTGGACGTCTATGATAGAATTAAATCACAGCCATATGATTAAGGTTAAGCGATTCACGCGATTTGCATTTGCTATTTTAACCTTCAAAATCTAGGCTTCGTAGCAATCTTTTTTAGTCTTTTTAAATCCTACATATTTACATGAAATAGTTATTGAAAGTGAGGTTGCAGAAGCAGTAAATAAATTCAGTTTACATGGTAGTCTTAGATTAGATTATTATTATTATTTATTGTCAGATTCTGCATTATCTAAGCTCATGTACAGACAAAAGTATTTTTATATAGTGTACGCATGTTCATATGCCGATATACAAATATGATTATTTCTAAATTACATATTATTTAGAACAAATAATGATCACAAGTATGTTCATCCTCATCTAAATTACAGATAATTATTAATAAGAACCCTATAGTGTCGTTTAATACCATTTGTCTACATTTTTTATAAAATATCTGTTAGAATTTAAATATACAGTATCAACTACGCGTAAGGCGCTTGTATAAGTACGTACAAACAGATTTGGCACTTCCATAATTCCTAAATCGCACGCAGTTCGCAGTTCACAGCGTGATCGTGGTTCGACTACCGTTTTGTTATTGTTCGATATGTTTTCCAATAATCCAGTTATAGATTATAACTAGAAAGCCTCGATTCGCACGGTTACCTCGTGAAAGTGCTTCGAATGCGTGTCCGAAACCCCTTAATTCATTCGGAGATTTATAACACGAAAATGTCGAGCGACTCCGAAACTTAGGGCCGAAATATAAAGTCGAAACTCGATAGTACTAAACTCATTTTTTGACAATGATATATTTACGATTATACGGTACATTATATATCATTAAAATAAGCGAATAAGGTTCAATTTACATAAATAGTTTCGGTCTAAATCCGTTCGATTCAAAAACGATGGTGGAATGTTTTTTCGATTGCTTTTCCTTAGCAACGTGGTAATTAAGACATCAAGCCATGCGAAAACGGCTTACAACCGTTACTTACATAAAAACATTGTTTTGAAGTTTAAGGAAAAGGGAAAAGGTTTGCATCATCAAAGAAATACTTTTTATCTTTTTGTAAAACTACCTGTGCCACGTGATATTACACAACTGTGTTACTTTAGAGCGATACTGTAGAATGGTAGAAGTGATAAGATAGTGATTTGAATCCAGAGGTATCACCGCGAAAGGTAGAACCAGTGTAGTTCGACCGGGGAGGTACCACCGCCACACCTATTTCTAGAGTGAAGCATTTCTTGCGATTCGATGGAAGGGTGTGTTTGCCGGCACACTTTTATATGAAACGATCGTCATAATCTTCGGGAGTAGCAACGTATCTGTGATTGACCTCAGATTTCCATGGACGGCAATGACCACTTATCATCAGGTGGACTGCATGCTCGTTTGCTACTTCAGACAGATAAAAAAAATCACCGCCATCCTTATTCCAATGTAATAGCAACAGTTGAAGCGCTGTTCGGTTCAAGTGAAGGTTGTAGTAAGAGACTTGGCACTTAATAACATCTTCAAGTACTGACACCAGGAAGATTCTAATCTTATCTGGGGCTTACAACAGAGTACCTAGTTGCATGCAATTAGTAATTTATCGATTTTAGGTTAGAGCGCACGATGCTCTAAGTATACTGCGATTTTTGAAGTGAAACTTCTTTAGGCGCATGAGGGTAAAATTTTTACAGATGAAACGTCACGCCGGTATGCAACGGAAGTGTCGGAAAAGAGAGAGAGAGTGATCGAGACCGATTGAGAGAGAGTAAGACAGGGCGAACGTAGCATGAGCAACTAGCCGTGGAGTGAGAGTAGAGAGCAAGCGAGTGAGAAAGATTGAGAGAAAAATTAGATTTGTATAAATATAAACAAGATTTATAAATTAGTTCGCCAAAGAAGTTTCACTTCTGACATGTGTACTTTGTACGCACGCATGTTTTTTTTATTGTTTTGACTTCATTCATGATATATTTGACGACCCGCGTATCAGAGCGGTTACCATATCCGTCTGACGCGCAATGGGTTTCGGGTTCGATTCCTGGCCAGATCTGAATGATTAGTTTAGATCTGTGTTCTGGGTCTGGGTGTTTGTGTATTCGTCTTGTGTGTGTCCATGGTACCCACGACACAGGAGAAAACCCTAGTGTGGGGCTATGAGTGTAGAAAGCGTGTTTATTCTTTAAAAGTTAAAACCCAAAGCAAAGTTCGTACTTTTAGTTACCTGGTAATCTATTCTACCTAGTCCTTTTATAAAATTGTCGTTTTGGTGTTGTGTTATTTAACTCAAGCAGATAGATGTCGATGTGCGAAAATTGCCACATGATTCTGAAATTTCTTTCATAATTTCGGTTAATTTTTTCAAGATTGAATAGCAAACGCTCGTGCAGTACATCTAATGGTAAGTGGTAACTGCTGCCCATGGTCATCTGTAAGTAACATTGCACAGAACAAGGATTCTATCTGAAGTTAATCTCGTGGATCATCCCACTCTTGAGTTGTAAGACGGGCTCCTCTATAAAAGTGATTTATAACGTTTTTTTCTTTTTTTTTATCTGACTGAAGTAGCAAACGAGCATGCAGTCCACCTGTTGGTAAGAGGTCACTGCAGCTAATGGACATCTGTAATCAACATACCGAACAGGGGTTTCATCTGAAGTCAATCACAGACGCGTTGCTACTCCCGGGGACTAAGATGGTCGCCTCATATAAAAGTGTACCGGCAACCACACCCTTCTATCGAAACGGAAGAAATGCTTCACGCTACAAATAGGTGTGGCGGTGGTACGTCCCCGGTTGAACTACACTGGTTCTACCACCTTGAAAAATAACGTAATTTGAAATATGCGTAAAATTACAGAATTACGTACTTCTTTACATTACAACACTAGCAGTACCCGCGGTTTCACACGCGTAAAAAAGATACCTATTATGTGGATGATCTAGGAAATTGAAAGTTTTCTTTCACATTGACCTACTCTTCCCATTTTGCTCCTGTGTCTTGTAAAAAAACATATAACAATTTTTATTGCACTTCATCGTATACGACGGCGCATGCGGCATATACTGCGGGTGGATCAACATGAGATTAATATTTTGCTCTAAAATATATCTAACCAATAAATATAATTGTATAGCCTAAAGCCTTCCTCGATAAACGGTCTATTCAACACAAAAATATTTTTTCAATTCGAACCAGTAGTTCCTGAGATTAGCGCGTTCAAACAAACAAACAAACTCTTCAGCTTTATAATATTAGTATAGATTTATGTCAATTTAAGATCGATACTTGCCAAAATTCTTGCATAATTCCCTTCGTTCCACTTACATACACGCAATTCTAGTCCTCTAGACGAACTTATCACTATATTTGAGTCTGTATGACACTAACATCATGTTTCCGCTTGTCATTATATACTCAACTAATATGCTAGTGTGATAATTATAGCCCACTTAAATGGATTACTCCATCAGCCTAGTTTATAGGTAAAATCCTTGGTAGCAAACCGCAGATTTCACTATTTTTGCTATATAAAATTTGATGTGTGTAGTTTAAATAACTAGTAACCCGTTGCAACGGTTGAAATTACGGTAATTCAACTCAAAAACGAAACTTGATATTATCCAAAGTATTTCAAAATTTAAAATTTTGATTAATTTTCGAGTTATTTTAATACATCTGAAAGATAAAAAGAGGTTTAAGTGACAACGCTGCATTTAAAATCAATAACGGGTATTTTGACAAAGACATCTGACATTTTTGACGTTCTGTGTTTTCATATTAAGTTGAATATTTAATTTCGTTTATTATTTGTGTTTGTGTCAAATGCACGGTAGTGTGTGTAATGTGTTTTAGTTGATTTCATG
Source organism: Spicauda simplicius (assembly GCA_949699795.1). Taxonomy (NCBI): domain Eukaryota; kingdom Metazoa; phylum Arthropoda; class Insecta; order Lepidoptera; family Hesperiidae; genus Spicauda; species Spicauda simplicius. Next base: position 4,798,795 of record OX453073.1, on the reverse strand, counting down.
TATGTTATATGCATAATATGAAAAAAATATAAACATTCTGCAATCCCTCTCTACGTCCACTATAACCGTGCAAAATTTTATACTAATCTGTCGCGGCATATTACTTAAAAATGCACAAGTTTTTGCTTCACATATTTATATATAGATAGTACCTATAGTATAGTATCTATAGTTTACTTTTTAGGAATAGGCTTCTTTAAGCGTTGTTGTTTTTTGTGTAAATCGTGATTTTAGTTAGTTTTTTTGGGTTGGAACCTTCGAACGACTCCAGGAAGGACTTTGCTTGATTTTTATTACAAATGTCTATGGTGCCTTTGACCATTTATTCAACTTTTAAAATAAATATTGACTACCGTGCCTATACTTGACTCATGTCAAGTTTAGTAACTTGTGGAAATGAGATAGATTATGAAAATACTTTTTAAACCTTTCTAAATGCAATTGGTAGATTAAATTATGTGGGATCTTCAACTACCGAAACCCCAATAGTAGTCCTCGTCGCTGTAAACGAATGTTTTAGAATCTCCATAGAATTATATTTGTTCGAACGCGTTATAACTTCGATACAGAAGAAGATTCGATACGACAGAAGATAGCTCTTTTTCCCGAGATAATAAATAAGCAGTCTTCTTCACCAAATTAAAAACTAATTACATTATTTTTATTAAATTTACATACAGCTATATTTTATGTACGTAGAGTTAATCACAGACGTCCGTTGAAGCTAATTTGATAGTCATAAATTGGTAGCAAAGTCGGTGTACGAATCTCATCAACCCATTATTGGCTCACAGCTGGGCGCAGGTCTTCTCTCAGAATGAGAAAGTTTAGGCCATAGTCCACCGCGCTAGCCAAGTGCGAATTGGTGGAAGGTGTACAAATAGCTAAATATAAATTTGTACCGTAGCAACATGTGACATAGTGATTGTGGGTGATAATGACATAATATCGTGATCATGGTCACGGCCAAACTGCCCAAACGATCAGGTTGGCCGTGACCACGGTCCACGCAACTGGGTCGAAATATCGGCAGAAAGAAATTCAAAAATCGGAGTAATCGTGAGTACCCGTTACATAATAAAATGTATAAATTCCACGATAATATTAGTTTGTTTAAAATCATATACTTATATTTAAACTAGCCGACCCTTGCCCACTTCGTTGACAGTTAATTATATTTTGTTCAATCGTAATGAAATATAGCCTATAGCACTCCTGAATGGTGTAGCTTTCCGATTCTGAATGAATTTTCACGATCGGCTTAGTATTGCCGAAGATTACCCTTTATAAACAAAGTTACAAACTTTACCTCTTTGTAATATTAGTATTTAATCGATGTAGAGTTAATTACAGACGTCCGATGCTCATTTGATATTCACATTTCATAAGTAGTAGCAAAGTCGGTTTTCGGTAATTAGTATGAAAAGCTCAGCATCACACGCTTTCTACACTCATAGCCCCACACTAGGATTATTTTCCTGTGTCGTGGGTACCATGGACACACACAAAGACGATCACAAACACTCAGACCCAGAACAGGAATCTAAACTCATGATACAGATACTTGTCTAGCCGAGAATCGAACCCGTAACCCATAGCGCGTCAGACCGGTAAACCGCTCGGCAACGAGGGTCGTCATTTTGTAACGTAGCATCGTGTGGCATAATGATTGCGGGTAACGCAGCGCGGACGACATAAACCACGCACCGTCTCATTACATTCGCGATGCCGCAAATTACGCGCTGGGTCATTCCCTTCAAGGTGAACAAATGTGTTACGAGATTTTTTTTATACGAGAAAGTATGAAAAATAAAATTCGCTTATTGTATTTTTAATTAAGATGATGGAGAAGAACTCTTTGTGTTTCAACTCTGCTAAAATAAAAACTTTTTAACAAAAAATATCTACCGACTTCCATGTCACAAAAAAGTAAAAAATAATTTAAATATATTTTGGTCTAGAACATACTCAGTACTTAGTACATAGTCCTGAAGTCGGTGCTCGACATATTTCGCTGGACGACGGTAACTACGTCCTATATGAGCACCGACTTCAGAACTATGTACTAAGTACTGAGTATGTTCTAGACCAAAATATATTTAAATTATTTTTTACTTTTTTGTGACATGGAAGTCGGTAGATATTTTTTGTTAAAAAGTTTTTATTTTACACTTTTTAGTGACTATATTTTTATGTTTGTATTTAAATAAAGCCTCTAAGTTTGCTTTGTGCATCTACATATTCACAAAAATTAAACATAAAACACTTTTACAATTCATACAAACAGGGCGCCCCCTCTGGAAGTACCCCTCCATCATCAGGGTTGAGGAGTTGAAGGTCAAATTTTTCATCTTATATTGTTGCTTAGTAATCTTATAACATATACGTTAGTACCAGGTGGCTAACTTCTATGGCTCAGGCTTGCAGTACCCTGCATCATCAGGGTTTAGGAGTTGAAGGTCAAAATTTTAATTTTGTGCCTCTGTTTGGTATTATTTTTACATACCCGTAAGCACCAAATTGCCAACTCCTATGGTTTAGAATTGAAGTACCCCTTCATCATCAGGGTCGAGGAGTTGAAGGTCAAAATTTTAATTTTGTGCCTCTGCTTAGTATTATTTTTACATAACCGTAAGCACCAAATTGCCAACTCCTATGGTTTAGGATTGAAGTACCCCTTCATCATCAGGGTTGAGGAGTTGAAGGTCAAATTTTTGATTTTATATTTTTGCTTAGTATTTTCTTTACATAACCGTAAGCACCAAATTGCCAACTTCTATGGTTTAGGATTGAAGTACCCCTCCATCATCAGGGTTGAGGAGTTGAAGGTCAAATTTTTCATCTTATGTTTTTGCTCAGTAATCTTATAACATATACGTAAGCACCAAATGGCTTATTCCTATGGTTTTGGCTTTAAGTACCCCTGCATCATCAGGGTTGAGGAGTTGAAGGTCAAATTTTTGTCCCATGAATTTGCTTAACAATTTCATTATATATTCGCAAACATCAAACGACCAACTTTTATAGTTCAGGCTAGCAGTACCCCTGCATCATCAGGATTGAAGAGTTGAAGGTCAAATTTTTCATAGTAAATACCTACATAGTAATTTTATTCTATATTTTACTCAATTGGACTTCTCCAGCTAAGGTTCGGCCGACTATCACTAATTTTATTATTTTGCTCCAAAAAGTTGAAGATCCTATGATTAGAACCTTATCAAACTCTTATCAGACTACCCCTGGAGTACATCCTTTCTAATAAAAAAAGAATCATCAAAATCGGTTGGCGGGATATTGAGTTATTCATACATTTATCGGGCACATTGAAAATGCAAATTTAAGACTTATGCGTTTTTCTTATAGATGCCCTTGTCAAAAAAATACTAAAAAAAATGGGACCCTATGACACGCACTACCTTTCAAATAAAAAAAAAATCATCTAAATCGGTTCACCCAGTCCGGAGAAATGAGGTAACAAATATAAAAAAAAAAATAAAAAAATAAAAATACAGACGAATTGATAACCTCCTCCTTTTTGGAAGTCGGTTAAAAAACCGTGTTAACCGCTGCCATGTTCTGTAAGAGCTGTGGTATACATTAATCCGAGGCATTCTTAGGCCTCAGCAACGCGTCTTTAGCTAACCTCTGGCAAAACTCTGATCTCATCAGTGTTGATCAAAGTTATCCATGGGCGGCAGTAGCCACTTACCATCAGGTGGACTGTTTGCTCATTGGAAATACCAAATTTCCAATGAACAAACAGTTCACCAAAATAAAAAAAAAAACAAGAATAATAGACCAATGTTAGGCGATGTTGGGTAGTGACTGTAACAAAGTTCATATAAACCTATTGTTATTATCTTATAATAGTATAGAGGCAAAAGCTTGTAAGTAAACATAAGAGGTTACACATTACCGTCGTAAACGTGACCGAAGGAGGCGGAGCCGCCGAAGTAAGCTAGTTTTTCATTAGATTAATATGATGGATGAATAAAAAAAAGTTCTCGGAGGTTTGTGAAGTCCACCAATTCGCGCTTGGCCACCGCGGTGAACTATGGCCTAAAACTCTCTCATTCTGAGAAAAGACCCGTACCTAGCAGTGGAGCAATAATGGGTTGACGAGAATATGATGGTCAGAAACCAAGTGTTCCTCATTATAATAAAACTTCGTTTTTTTAAAGAGAATGCTAGCAGAACAGTGTTACAGAAATTTGCAGCAAAGGTTTTCTTAAATCGAAATTAAATTTAATATGATGTCTCATTTATAATTATCAAATCACATATTTCAGGAAACTAATATTTTTTATATTCGAACACAACTCTGTATAAACTCAGAACAACCCAATAGAAACTAGCGGCAATATTTTGAAGTGCCTATCCCGTAATTACAGATGTACATGACTTCTGTGTTCCGCGCATGAATAACGCGGCCATGTGAATGGGCAGTGCCCTCCATCATTATCGCATAAATCAGTGCCGATTCGACCTGTAATTGAGTCGATATCGATGTACGTCGACGTCCAGCCACACGATCGGGTCAGTCGTGATGTGCCTAGACACTTAATGAACGGCGACTGCATGACATCAACATCAGCTTATCATGTTAGTGTTTTGGGTGGTCACAAGATATTGTACAACGATTTTTAAACATATTGAGTGCTTTCCGTTTTTGGTAAAACTTTTATTTTTTTGTGTTATTATACAATTCGATTTTTAAACATATTGAGTGCTTTCTGTTTTTGTTAAAACTTTTATTTTTCTATCTTATTATACAATTATCTGCAGAAGGTCGAGTATATACACATCGCGTCATTTGCCGCTATGCAACAATCATTTTATAGAATGACTAAAATTGAACACGGGCATCATTCACCGCTATTTAACGGTCACTTCATAAAATGCCCAAATTTAAACACGGGTAGCTACAACAGAATCAACTTCTGCAGAACCAAATTAAGCACCGTCGATATAATCCCGTGATATGTGTGACGTCTAATAAATAATTGCAAATTAGACGTTATGTGATATAAATCATGTTAACACTGTAATGAATATTAAATTGTCCCGATATTTGTTGCGTAAGGACGTGTAATTGGCTCGGACAAGTGGCTGTTTAAGAAACTAGCTACATAAAAATTATCGGCTAAACACCTACTTCCGTAGTTGAATTATAGGGAGTTTGATAGAGCAACGATGGATAATTTCGGTAATTTGCGACTTATGGGTGACTTATATGTACAAGTGGTTTGAAAGGAACAAAATATCTGTATCGTTGCAATCTATGTCTCACTGAAGATTAGTGAGACGTGAAATAGATAGGTTAGTAATACGTATAAATTTCTAAAGTTGATTTTATTCAGCGACAATCCATTATTGTCCCACTGCTGGGCACGGGTCTTCTCTCAGAATGAGAGTTATAGGCCATACTTCCACCGCGCTGGCGAATTGGTGGACTTTACACACCTCCGTGAACTTTTTTTTTAAAGAACTCACGGGTGTGTAGGTTTCCTCGTGATGTTTTCCTTCACCGAACAGCAGTGATAATTAATTTGTAATACGCACAAAATTTTAGAAAAATCAGTGGTGCGTGCCTGAGTTAGAACTTTGGACCTCCCGATCAAGAGGGCAAGTTTCAAACATTAGGCTATCACTGCTCTATTTCTTTATTTTATTACCAATTCGTTTATTGTTTCTCTGTTGGACTCGTTATTCATGACTTCGGGTTAATGTTGCAGGATGAGACCACGATTGGATTACTCAGACTCAAAGCTTTACGACTAAATTGTTTATGTATCTAATGTTGCAAGTAATCTTGCAATATCTCAGGACATATGGGAGTAAAAAGAATTTGTCGTCTACTGAAAACTTTTACTTGAGAGACCCGGCTTTCAAAGGCTTTCCGATGTAAGTGTCAGTTTAAATACGTCAAACAGAAATTTCACGATCCGATAATCGATTCAGAACCGGACCTGACATAAACATAATACTACATGTGAGATCCGCATTCCTTTACAGGAGCAATCAACTCTACATGGTCGTATAGTAAATCGATTAATCGATTATTATAATCGATTCCGTGTCCTCAGGGATGTTCTCCTTGCATGCGATTAATAAAACATACGTTTATTAGAGCAATTTTCCTGGCAACTGGATTTCCAGTCACAATGACATATTGACAGTGGCATCAAACTAGTTCAGTGTTAGGGCGGTTTCGTACTAGGCGGTTTTATCTATTACAAAGTGGCCGTAAAGCAGTTATAGCCTATTGTAAACTCCAGCTTTTAAATTAAAGGTTCAGGGGTCAAGGTTGATAATGAGCACAAAATGAAGTTATAAACAGTAAGCCTTATATACTTATATTATAAAATTTCTTCTGTTTAGGAGAGTACAGGACGCCCCCCTACCAGGTGAAGAAGACAGCGGGAAACCGTTGGATTCAGAGGGCACAGGACCAGTTGGAGTGGTACCGTTTAGGGGAGGCTTATGTTCAGCAGTGGACATCAAAAGGCTGATGGATGGATGGAGGAGAGAAAAGAATGTAGGTATATCTCTAATACTCTTATCTTTTGAAAAAGTCATATCTCAAAACCCACCGGATTAAGTTAAATATACAATGTCATCCGACTTAAATCTATCACAGATGCATTGCTACTCTCTTGGATAAAGAATATCGCTTCATATGAATGTAAGCCGCCAATAAACGACGTATTTAATGATAAATTTAATGCATTTATTGGTAAATTTTATGAAAAATTTTGTGTTTAAATATTTTTTTGTTTTTCAATGTGCATGACTAATTTTAAGAAATATTGCAGTTAATAATGCTTAATTTTTAATATCTCGTGTATCGTATAATTATATTCTTCTAGAGTTTGCAAGGCCTTGACGCCAGCTGTAATTTTGTAAACTACATTTATAAATAAATAAATAAAACCTTCGACCGAAACGCAAGAACCACTCGAAATAGCTGTGTTACTTTCTTCCCCGTCGAATGTTATGTTTTGAACAATTCCTGACCAGTGTGTTTCGTTCCTTAGACGGTATAAGGAGGAATATGTCATCATTGGGCCCTCAGGGTGCAATTACAGCGGGTCCCTCCGATCAATGATCTACGGCAGCTGATCGCCGCTCTGGGCTCGCAAGTGGACGCGGACAGATGTACTGTTATGTTGGTAATGGCCGTCGTTGACCATCATTGTCAAGTTTGTTCTCGAGATTATCGAATAGATGGGGAATGACGTATTTCTACTGTTATTGTAGACTTTTATAGTGAATTTTTGATTGAAGTTTGTTATGAGTTTAGAGATGATTGGTGATCTTTTTGTTACTTTGGTGTAGTCAATGTAAGTGATCATAATATATCGAATATTTTTTTCTGAAACTAACACGTACATCCTCATAATCCTTCGCAATTATAATATTTTATTAATATTATAATTGCGAAGGATTATCAGGATGTACGTGTTAGTTACACTTTCACGCAAAAATACTACTGGTTGGATTTTTTCAAAATTCGACAAACACATAGTTCCTGATTTACTTATAGGGTACGCATTCGTAAGCATGGCCGAAGCAGACGAAGTAGCAGGAGTAACCTAGTAGTAAGTATTATTATATTTAGATATGGAATTTGTAATGAGTTTAGGGATGATACTTGTGGAAACTCAAGTTTACTAAATATGTATATCGATTAATATATTTCAGAAAAAAATATTCGATATTTATATTTTATATTCTTAAAGAGCGAAGTAACTGTGTCACAAACAGTTACTTCGCTCTTTAAGATTGAAATATTTGAATGAATGTTAGAGCAACTTCATAAAGGACAAGGTTATATTTGGCTATATGAATATATTTTTTTAATAATCTTGTGACTATGAAAGCAGAAAACTATATTTGTATCATTATACCCATTATATCTTATAACCAACATACTTATGTATCTATCTTATAGAACAAAATGTATCTCTACGAACAATTCACTCAACAAATCAAACCAAACCATACATTTATAACCTACTCATACCTATACTTAGCTTGCGTATAGAATACTGCGAATACCGAGCAAAACCGAAAGTGATTGGTACATAAATAAACAGTCCAGTGCCACACTCGCAACATATACTTGTGTATGTGGGCCATTCGGGCGTAATGAGTACATTCGTAATAAGTGTGCTTGGTACGATCATATCGGGTCATGTTAAGGCGAGGTCTGTTTGGATTTGTGAGAACTTTTATGAACAATTGAGACAGGTACCGATTTTGAATTTCATGTGGATGTTATATGAAGCGACTACAGAACAAACCTTAGAAAATTGTTCTCTCTCCCCATGAATGCCGTAGGAGGCGACTAAAGGTCAGAATTTAGAAGGTCGGCAGCGGCGTCTTCTTATGTAATATCAAAACCCCCTACTATCACCAACATGGCCACTCGTACTGGCTATTAAAAAATGTGTGCGTGTACTAGCGTACACTCGTAAGAAGTGAAACTATTTTATGACGTTATTTTTCAAAAAATAATTTACTATATGCAACTTTACAGAAATTGGTTAAATAAAGTTAAATTAGATAAAGTTTAATAAAAGGCTTTTATTAAACTTTATCTAATAATCTAATCTATAATAATCTATCTAATATCACGCGTGGTAGGGATAAGAAAAAGATAGCGCGTAACGGAAAAAAGATGGCGCGTAACAGAAAAAGATGGCGCGTAACGAAAAAATGTTACACTAATTTTTTTTCCAACCCCGATAAAGAAGTTTCACTTCAAAAATCCTCATTAGGAGATGTCTATGTCTAGCAATGAACTTGAAAGACTGTGGTAAGTCATTAGGACAACTGTCAACTCCCGTTAAACTTTCTGGCAGCATTCTTTCATTCTCATTTGAGAGTTAGTTTAGCAAATAGGGTATGCTTGAGATATTGTATCCTTCCTATATAAACAGGGTATGGTGGATCCTTATATGCCTATACTTAATTATTGGAGACCTACCTTAGCTTATGTCATTTACCTTATAGATCGTTTCATGATATAATACAATAGAGGGGGCACCATATATCTACCTTGTCATATTGTCTTTTAACGCGTGGCACAGTAGTGAGCTTGAAGTGGATTTGATATGTGTTTGAGTACACAGAATTATTGATAGGTCATATCCGAAGTTTATAACATCAGACGTCGTAGAGTAGAATGATAAAGTTAGCTTTTCAATTGCAGACCCTTGCTTCGAATGACATATCAGGGTTATGTCATTGTAATTTGGTTTGTAGTCATTTGTTAGTTTTGTGTCAGCTAGCTAAAATTTGACACGGACACTATGAACATCGGAAGGAAACAGCTCTAACTGAAGGACCACAACGTATTTGCATCAGAATGTCAGTGTTGAGCGTTAAAACAAAAGTATGTGCCAATATTGAAACATACTACTCCTCCAAAACAATTAGGCGCACGACAGTTGAACCTTATTAGAACTAGGGATTTCCTATCCCGATACGAAATATATTCTATTACCAATTACAAAGTGTATTTAGGTATACCATTATTAAAACATACACCACAGTGATGTATTTTCAATAGTTGAGTATTTATTAAAGCACTTTCATATATTTAATATATTCGCAGCCATGGAATAATTTCTTTCTTTTTTTTGTGTAAGAGACTGATGCTTGTTGCAGCACACGTTCGATTTTCGACTTTGGAGACAGGAGTACTGAGCCCAATACTCTTCTCTTGTTAAAAAAAAAGCATATTTTAAATGTAAGTGTCCTTTCTCCTCCACGAATAGTCTTTTTCCTACCCATTTTGAGGTTTATTGACGAATAATCAACTAATTTAATAATAAGTTTAAAAATTCAACAATCACTCATTAAACTAACATAAACGAAATAACATTAAACACGTGCTAACTAACGTAAACATCAAGACGATGCACGACTGCACGTCACTATGCGATGCGCGAGGTAAGAAGCGAGATGTGGGGTATTGAACCACTTTTGTTTTATGCGCCTTAGGGCCGGCGCACATATGACGGAGCGCAGCGCAGCGCAGCGCATGCCCGCGAAATTTTCTTAACGAATCACACACTAGCCGAAATTCGCGCTAATTACTGGGAGAATGCGCGCGGAAGCGCGCGGGTGCGCGCGGATGCGCGAGCATGCGCTGGAATATACTCGACAAACGGTCGTCATTCGTTTTGCAGTTTTCAGCGTGGCACAAGTATACACGTGTTGACAACAAAATGGCGGCTGCTGCCTGTGGCGTCGCTCCGGCGAGCCCAGCGGCCAGCGGCGACCGAAAGCGGACGCTCGCGGAGTAGCGCGTCGTGCGCGCGCGGTCGCGCTCCTGCGCGCGCGGTCGCGCTCCCGCGCTACCTTTCGCATGTGGTCGCTTCCATGCTCCTCAGAAATAAATTGCTGTTATTTAATTTTGGATATTATTTCTAAAGGGACAATGACGATAATAGTTTGACAGCAAAAAATGCGCTGCGCTGCGCTCCGTCATATGTGCGCCGGCCCTAATTGTTGTGGTCAAGTAATACATAGGTTTTACTGCTCAATGCTATCAATGTTTGTTTTAACGTTTAATCATATAAAAATACGACCATGAAATTTCTCTGTAAATTGAAAAAAATGCTGAAATTCACTGTTTTTAGACGAGCGGTAACGTCTTCGTCTACGACTTTACGTCTTGCAAGGAGTAACAGTGGGATAAAAAAGGGATGTAGTCAAACTACCTAACTAGTAATACTGTCTCCTACTAGTTAATTACATAACAGAAACTTCGTATTTCTTATTTCTTATTTCAATGCAAAATAAAATACCAAACACAACGTTTGGTATTTTATTTGCATTCCAGGGATTGAAGGCTTCACCTTAACTAAGCAGTTACGTTACATTACACGAGAACGTTAATGTTGTATGTCAGCGGTTAAGTGAATTAGTCGTGTAAATACTGGATGCCGATTGAAGGCTTGTCATTTTTATTCTTCCAAATTATACCTTTGATACTACACAAGCTCATTATTCTAAATCTTGAATTGATCCAAACTTCTTTCAGATCAATGCATACCTATCCAATTATACCTCCACTTATAAAGACATCAAGTTTACTCACAAACCGCCAAATAGATTATAATCATGTAATTACGGAAAATATAGCCTATAAAGTGAATTAGCCGCTAAACAAAGTTTAGTATTGATTCCATTAATAATTCACCCAGACTCTAATAGTGGCATATATCAAAGTGTCAAATACCGGACCAATTGGCGTCCGAGCAAAGGTGCGTTCAAAATGCGTCCCCACTCGCAAATTCCGAGCGTTTCGCAACAGCAACCTACCCCGCCCTTAGATACCCACCTATTACGGCCACTCGCTACCGAACAACCTTGAATTTACTATTACTCGCGCACACCGACCATTATTAACTGAACGCGAGCATGGCTGCGTCGTCACCAGAGGCTGATATCTCGATGACAGCTCGAATTACTCCGCGGAATTATCCTATTTCGCGTTCAGAAGCCTCGAGCTAACAAGCTAACGCTAACAAACCGTCTATACGTCACCGGCCGAGCGCCATATTTCCTTTATAAAAGCCGTGATAGTCCCGGGGTGGTAAAAAACGGCAGTGCTACATCAAACGCGTGCTCGCCAGTAAGTGGATGCTCGGCTCGTATAAATTCTAATAAGCGTTCATTCTATGTGGCTCCCCGGGCAACAATGCTCATAATCTCCACTATTACTCTAGCGTGGAGATTTTAAAATCCGAGACCGGTAGTTGCGTTCGTGGTTAATTTTTAGTTGCCTCCTACGCTCGGACGGGTAATAAATCGAGCCGCTCTGTGCCCGATCTCCTTTTTTTGTTATCGTCTTCCGTGTGTCGTCGTGTTAGTGGTTTAAACGGCGATCAGTCACGGACCGAAGATAATTCATATGATGGGCCACGAATAAATCTTGCTTACTTAGTTTGGATATGATGCATTCTCTTACGGTTGTGTCTTGATTTAGATCGAGCCGATAAACTTTTATGAGGCTATTCTGTTAGGCTTATCTGCATGCATGTTGGAACAAAATACGCAGTTAATAAAGATAATGGAGGTTGTGCGGAAGCTATCCAAACATCTGTAGCAATATCCAGGAGAAACAGGCGTAATCACATTTCATATAGGCCGGCCAGCCGTGTAAATTTGCTATCGGTGGGTACGAGGTACGAAGCGATCGCGAAATGGATAAGATTCCATTCAAAGTTTAGGTCTCCATTTACATATAATTGTATGTTTTACATTGTCCAACAGGTTCTGAACTTCTATGGTTTGAATTGAAGATTTTATCGCCAAAATATTAACTTAAATGGATAGTTGCGTTAATGCAATCTATGTAAATGTAGAAATATTTCAAATTAAATCTTACCTTAGCAATAAAGAGAAATAGATACAAGAATTAATCAACATGTTAAATCTGTCACTTTTGGAATTAGGTACATGTTTACACCAGTAACTGTAGATTGATATATTTTAAGTGATTTATGTTAAAATAAATGTTGTGATATGGTAAAAGTATTAGGAGGATGGTGTTTATTTTTGGTGGTCGTACCGACTACGCTCTCGTCAACCCATTATTGTCCCACTGCTGGGCACGGGCCTTCTCTCAGAATGAGAGAGTTTAGGACATAGTCGATCGGGCTGGCCAAGTGCGAATTGGTGGACGACTACGCTACGATTACCTAAAATACTAATTTTAGCGTTATATTTATTTTAGATTTAGAAGTTTTTTTTGTCTTATTTTCGAGATGGTTTTGTGAGGAGGTTTTATGGACGTCCTCGGCCCTAGAATTTCCGAAGGCAACCGGAGCCCTTTGAATGCGTTGGCCCATTGGGCTCTGCGGGGCTGGGCCCAATGCACCGTCTGGTCTTTACGACAATATCCGAACACACAAACCATTGATCAGTTTGAGCTCCCATTCTTACCGTCCGTAACCCCGGACAGGCAGGAAATACTTTAACCATATTCTGATCGGAGCTACATGGATAATTATTGAGAAGACACAGTTTCAAATTAACATCATATGGACAATTAATATTGCATTTCATAGATAATTTGATAAAATTGTCTTTTCCTAACCACATCCTTCAAATCACAAACACAGTTGCAATAAATTTATTATGGTAGAAATAGACGTACCTATATAAAAAGCAACTAATCTGATATTTGCTTTGAGAGAAGATATTAAATGTTATTACTGAATTTCGTCAGAAAGGAGCTAATGTTTTCGAGCATATTTGTGTATTTGTGTTTGTATGTATGTATATTTCTTTTGTACGCGCTTCAAACAGTTTGTCGGATATATCGTTGGACTGATCAGTTTACAGACATAGGCTAAATATTTTTTATCATGTAGCTTGCGCTCAGAGTAAAAGAGGGCAGAGGGGCTATTTATCCTTTGCAGATTTTGACGACGATTGACGACCCGCGTGGCGAGCGGTTGCCATGCCGGTCTGACGCGCAATGGATACCGGGTTCGATTCCCGGCTAGATAGGTATCTGAATGATGAGTTTAGATTCCTGCTCTGGGTCTGGATGTTTGTGTGTGCCCATGGTACCTATGGCACAGGAGAAAATCGTAGTGTAGGACTATGATTATAGAAAGTGTGTGTGTGTTTTAGCTTTAGCAGGGCTTTTTGGTTTTCATAAAATATTGAATGCCACATCTATTCCACATCGTTCCAGTGAGTTGCGTAAGTCCAAGTATGTCCTAGAGGCTGCAATTCTCGCTCGCGTCCGTTGTAATGTGTACAGAATTACAGCTTGCGTTGTAGTGTGCTTTACGGTTTATGCCTGTACTATTGATAAGGTAGCGGTATTACAAATGTTTATGGGCTAGAATTAAAGAACTTTGATTGTCTGGGACAGGTTTTTGTTATAATGGAATATGAAAGGCAATAGGATTAATTTAGTCATAATTTTGCTGATTTTTATTGTCATTTATAGAACTGTCGTGCTTCAATGGAAATTTAAACACACGCTTTCTACACTGATAGCCTCATAGTAGGATTTTCTCCTGTGTCGAGGTACCACGGACACACACAGGACGAAATGGAATGAAATGTCTTTATTTAAAGGCCTAGGCAAGGATGTTTTGGTTTAATGAGAAAATTCTTCATTACACCAACTTGATATATTACTATACGATTTGATGACGAAATTGTTAAATGAAATAAGTCGGACAAACAGAAAATTAAACAGATTGAAGTTTAACTATCGAATTAATAAAAAAAATAACTAGCATACTGAGCAGTGATAGCCTAATGGTTGAAACTTGCCCTCTCCATCGGGAGGTCCGGTTCAAACCCTGCCTGGATGCACCACTGATTTATGTGCGAATTAGAAATTAATTATCACTGCTTTTCGGAGAAAGAAAACATCGTGAGGAAAACTACACACCCGATACTTCTTTAAAAAAAGTCCTTGGAGGTGTGTGAAGTCTACCAATTCGCACTTGGCCAACGCGGTGGACTATGGCCTATAACTCTCTCATTCCAAGAGAAGACCCATGCCCAACAGTAGGATAATATTAAGTTGACCACTAACGACAATACCTACAAAAATCAAGTGGACTACCCACTTGATGTTAAGTTGAGTGCTCACTGCCCCCCATGAAAATTTGTAAGTAATTTCATATAAAACAGTGGATTGTGGCAACCCATTAAAAACTAAAGCAGTCTTTATAATGTAGATCAGCAGGTTCCCATACCGTTTCATTGAAACTGTTTTATGTTAGAAATAAGTGGGGCCGGTCAAACAAGAATGATACCTTTGAAAAGCAAAGTGAAAAGAAAGTAGCAAAGAAACTTCCAAATGATCACAATAGCAAAATCGGTCAACCCGTTAAAAAAAGAATTACACACACATGAACAAGTTTTACACAAAGATTACCCACACAAAACGGCATTTCTCCGCCAATTCCAAACTTGTCACATTTTAATTGTCACATGGTGCAATCAGATCCATCCAACAAAAGTTACGTCCGTATCGATAAAGCTGACAAACGCGCCGCGGGCAGCGGGCCGCGGCGGGCCGCTCAGATACCATCGCACATACATTACCTAGCTCGGTTAAAGGTTGCTCCTCTGGATATGGAGCTGGATTGCAATCGTGAAGTTGAAGTCAAGTTGAATTTGATATTGTTGGTTATCATCACAGTGAATTTGTGTATACATAATGCTTTTGATTGTCATTGGACTGAGTAGTGCATTTTGGATTCTGGACAGATTTGTAAGATTTTTTTTTATACTAGAAATAGGTAGAGCCATTGTTCCTTTCCTGACGTACTACAATGTAACCACCATTGGAGAGCAAAGTAAGAAGAAGGAAGGTAAAAACATAGAAAAGACTGTCCAAATCGGTCTACCCGTTTAGAAAAAGAATCACAAAGAATGCTGCATTTTTCTACCAATTCCAAACTTGTCACATTTTTATTGTCACATGGTGCAATCAGATCCATCCAACAAAAGTTACGTCCGTATCGATAAAGCTGACAAACGCGCCGCGGGCAGCGGGCCGCGGCGGGCCGCTCAGATACCATCGCACATACATTACCTAGCTCGGTTAAAGGTTGCTCCTCTGGATATGGAGCTGGATTGCAATCGTGAAGTTGAAGTTGATATTGTTGGTTATCATCACAGTAAATTTGTGTATACATAATGCTTTTGATTGTCATTGGACAGATTAGTGCATTTTGGATTCTGGACAGATTTGCAAGATTTTTTTTTATGGTACAAATAGGTGGAGCCATTGTTCCTCTCCTGACGTACTACAATGTAACCACCAATGGAGAGCAAAGTAAGAAGAAGGAAGGTAAAAACATAGAAAAGACTGTCCAAATCGGTTTACCCGTTTAGAAAAAGAATCACAAAGAACGCTGCATTTTTCTACCAATTCCAAACTTGTCACATTTTAATTGTCACATGGTGCAATCAGATCCATCCAACAAAAGTTACGTCCGTATCGATAAAGCTGACAAACGCGCCGCGGGCAGCGGGCCGCGGCGGGCCGCTAAGATACCATCGCACATACATTACCTAGCTCGGTTAAAGGTTGCTCCTCTGGATATGGAGCTGGATTGTAATCGTGAAGTTGATGTTAAAGTTGGTGTTGATATTGTTGTTTGTTATCACCACAATGTCTTTTTATGACATTAGACTAGGCATACATACCTAATGTTTCTTCATGACATTAAACGGAGTAGTGCATTTTCGATTCTGGACGGGCTCTAGATTTTTTGGGTAGGTACTACACTTTGGCACTAAGAGAAAATATTAGTCTGCGACAATAAAAAAAAAATTTAAACAAAAAATACAACCGACTTCCATGCCACATAAAAGTAAAAAATAATTTAAATACATGTTGGTTTAGAGCAAACACAGTACTTAGTACATAGTCCCGAAGTCGGCGCTCATATAAGATACATGTAGTTTTGTCATGATCCAGCAAAATATGGTGAGCGCCGACTTCGGAACTATGTACTAAGTACTGTGTTTGCTCTAAACCAACATGTATTTAAATTATTTTTTACTTTTATGTGGCATGGAAGTCGGTTGTATTTTTTGTTTAAAAATTTTTTTTTCACGCTTTTCAGTCACGATAAAATCAGTTATGGCTGTTGCTAGTCGTCCGCTAACCAGATGAATAAAATTAATTATTCGTCCGATTTTCGGATGAATAAAATTATGTGCTGACGTCATCATCTAAAAATAGACTTCTTTGACACAACCGGTCGGGGGCGCTACCGCGCCCCCTCCCTTAGATTCTGAATTAGAAAAATCTGTTCGAACCTAACCTAACCGAATAAAACAACTTTTTCTGAGTAAACATTTATTTAAAGAATAGACCTATAATTATCAATATTTAAAGTAGAAAAAGTAATATAAACCTTATAACTAAGAGTATAATTCAACTGATACTGATAAAAATAATTTTGACTACCTATCCTTAGTTGGAAAACCAATACCATCAAAACCAATTTAAGTTCGGGCAGCATGGTCGTTATTCACTACATCAGGTGTACCCATAGCTTTACACAATTTATTAATCTCAGTAATATGATTTAACTCACCAGTTTCAATACGTTTTTTATTACGAGGATAATAAGTATGTTTAATATACAGACCATTTTTATTACGAATTTACCGTTTAGCGGACGATTAATTTATTTTATTCATTCGATTACGGGACGACTAGACACTTCGATCAGTTATACGAGACCGTGTAATACATAGTATCCATAAGACTACATAGTGCATACATAAATGGAAACGGTAATTTAAAATCAACCTTAAATGACAAGTCAAACAAAAGCCTAAGCGATATCTTACATTACTGTCACAGTGCATGTGAACTGAGCGCAACCGCTCGCAGGGCGCTGCCGCGCCCTGCTCGCTTAGTTTCTATATTTTCTTTTAAGTTCCAACCTAACCTAACCCATCCTATGTAAAAAGGTTGGCAGTACTCCTGCATCGTCCAGGTAATTGTATTCAAAGTGGAATTTGTGATCATAATTATGTCCTTTCCGGAACTCATTGTTTGTATTGCGAACAATAATTACCAAACACACATACTTTAGGCAGGCTGTATACCTATATTATTAGGGTTAAAGAGGTGGAGGTAACTTTATTAATCGTTGCCTCTGTTTATGGAACTCCTAATATATTCATAAGGGCCATATTACTATCACCTGTGGGTTAGATAGGCAGTACCACTGAATAAAAGCCCAGTTAAAGATAACGGTTTTCATAAGTCATCTCTTCTTAGCATTTCTTCAATAAATCCTTAAACACTAAATAGCCAACTTCTACGGCTTGGGCTTACAGTACCCTGCATCATAAGGGTCGAGGAGTTAAAGGTCAATTTTCTTCTCATACGTCTTTGCTTTGTTAATATATTACAATTCCATAAGTATCAAATGGCCAACGCCTATGCTTTAAGCCTGAAGTACCCGTGCATCATCAAGGCTGAAGAGTTGAAGGTCAAAACTATCATGTTATATCTTTGCCTAGTAATCTCATTACATATACGTAAGCACCATATGGCCAACGCCTATGGTTTAGGCTTGAAGGACCCCAGCATTATCAGGGTTGAGGAGTTGAAGGTCTAATTTTTCATGCCATATCTTTTCGTAGTAATCTCATTACATACACGTAAGTAACAGATGGCCAACTTCTATGGCTTGGGCTTGCAGTACTTTGTAAATTTATTACATACCCATAAGTATCAAATGGCCAATACCTATGGTTTAAGCTTGAAGTACCCTTGCATCATCAGAGTTGAGGAGTTGAAGGTCAAATTTTTCATTTTTTATCTTTGCTTAGTAATCTTATCAGATATACGTAGCGATCATGTAGCTAACGCCTATAGTTTAAGCTTGAAGCACCCCAGCATCATAAGGATTGAGGAGTTGAAGGTCCAATTTTCCACCGTATACAACCATTTTTCTAATGTTCTACTTTACATTTTTTAAATATCATTTTGAATGCGTAAGGATGAAATAGCTAAGTTTTATGGCTTAGGCATTCAATACCCCTGCATCATCAGGATTGAGAAGTTGAAGGTCCAATTTTTCGTCGTATACCTTTGCTTAGCAATGTTATTACAAATCCGTGAGCAACAAATGTCTAACGTTTATGGTTTAAGCCTGCAGTACCCCTGCATCATCAGGGTTGAGGAGTTGAAGGTCAAATTTGTTATCGTACATCTTTGCCTTGCTATCTTATTATATATCCGTAAGCACCAAATGGCCATCACCTACGGCTTGGGCTTACAGCACCCTGCATCATCAGGGTTGAGGAGTTGAAGGTCAATTTTTTTGTCATATGTCTATGCTTAGTATTGTTATTACACATCCATAAGCACCAAATGGTCAACCCCTATGGTTTAGGCTTGAGGCACCCCTGCATCATCAGGATTGAGGAGTTGAAGGTCAAATTTTTCATCACATGTCTTTGCTCAGTAGTCTTGTTACATATATGTAAGCACCAAATAGCTAATGTTATAGTTTAGGATAGCTGTAACCCTGCATCATCAGGATCGAAGAGTTGAAGGTCAAATTTTTTGTCAACCTATATAAGCATAGATATATAATACATATTCCAAGTTTCATAAGAATCGATTCGGCAGAAGCTGAGTTATCTCAAATTATCTAAAAAACTTGAGGAGTGGTGGTGGTTTCCACCCAATAACTCAAAGAGTTAAGCATCACAGCATACCCATGTCCAAGAGAAAAAGTTGCGTGACAAAATTTCCTATCAAATGAAAGAAAGAAAATGGAAATCGGTTTAGAAACACCCAAGTTATTTAAGATTTTAAGAAACCGACATTTTCCAATTTTCCGGGAAAACCGCCGAAAGGTTTTCATTTTTCTCAATATGGGACTGCCTGTGAAACTAGCCGCATACAATGTCGTATGAATCGTGTCGGTAGGTCGACGATTTCTAGCCATTTCGCCCGAACATACATAAAAAAAAAAAAAAAAAAAAAAAAAAAAAAAAAAAAAAAAAAAAAAAAAAAAAAAAATATACGTGACGAATAGATAACCTCTTTCCTTTGGGAAGTCGGTAAAAAGCGATACCATATTCAAATCTATTTTTATGTTTTGATTGTCTGTCTTCAGGTTCGTATGAACTTGTGTCCATATCAAACTTAAGTCACTTTTGTGCTTTAAATTATACATTATTTATTCTTAATTTGGCCAATACATGAAATAATCATCAAACAGTACACAAAAACATCATTACATTTCAACGCTAGTGATGATTTTGTAAGACTGGGGAGAAAACACTGTGGAATGATCAAGGTAACGAAGAAAAAAATATGCCACACAAAATATATTTATCTACTACTCTCTCTCTCTCTCTCGCACTCATGCATACACACACACACACACGCACATACACACACACACACACAACTACACATGTTGTCATGAGGCACGTATCATACGTATTCGGGATTAATGAAAAACAAAAACTCGTTACACCCAAACTGTTTCGTCCCTATTCTAGAATGATCTAGAACGACTTAGCTTTACCGTACTGGTTGCCTAAGAACCGCTTCCTATAAATCGGGCCTATTAAAATAATGCTCACAATACTAATCATAGCGCAGATGTAGCGATAGCGTAGATAGCTATCGATGTGATGAATGGCGCGGCGCTGCCACTACGTCTTTGTTGTGCTTGTATGGGGAATTGTATGGAGGTGATGATACAAATCCACTTATTCTAAGCGATTTTATGCTTAGAATTGATGGCTCTGGTCGTTATCGATTGTAACAATACATTATTAAATGTTTCTTGAATTTTGCGTTATTACCCGACTCCATATTTTCATTGTTTATTTTTTTTACAGAATATAGTCAATATGGAATCATTATCTTTACGTTCATCTGAAGTGACCTTCTCGAATAATTATAATATATCTGTTAATTTATATTACAATGTCTGCATCAAATGTGGAGTGTTGAGTTTTAGATAAATACTTTTCTTACTTACTCTCAATTTCAACATATTTGAAACTGCACCAAAATTTACAGATTAAGCCAACATTTTTTTATGTGGTAATATCAACTCTATAAATTTAGATGTAATGTGTAGCATCTATTTTATTAATAACAACTGCTTGAAGCACTTAGTTACGCTTCGTTCTAACAAAGACTTGGGTGGCGAGAGCTTTAATTTAACTTGTAAAAAAATTTGCTACAACTTGTCACAAGGTTCCCGTAGCGGAGCGGTCATCATAACGGTCCAACAAATAATAGGTTTTGGGTTCTATCCCCGGCCAGACCGACTTGAATGACTAAATGACGAATTTAGATAGGTACGTATTCTGGGTTTAGGTGTTTGTTTATTTGTTTTTGTGTGAGTTCATGGTAAGCACGATTCGAGACAACCCCATTTTGGGGCTGTGAATATAGAAGACGTTGTCACTATCTAATTGTACAGGTACTGCTGAGCATGGTTCGCATATAGTCCATTACGCTCATGCACCGAATTTTCAGCCTCTATGGTGGTGGACATGTTTAATTGTAAGGACGGAAATTGATAGATAGTTAATTTATATATTAGCCTTAATCTAATATCTTTGATCAAACTCTGAATTGCAGATGAGGAAGTAACAACCATTGACTCGTTGTTATTAATAACTGTGTGCAGTTATAGTGTACTATTAAAACAATGGTGAAAATATGGAATAAATAAGCTATCCACTGAGACTTTAAAGTTGGATACCTATTCGAAATGAGTTGTCCAATAATAATCTGTAATGAATTTAAGTACCTACTGTTCTTCGTCAATAAATTGGAGTCACAAGAGTGTCTATTTTTGAGACTGTCAGCTATGAAAAGATATTCTAATGGTCGGTTATAGAGAAAAGGTTGTAGTTATTACCCAGAATCATTTCACAAAAGTTGCTAAAAGTGCAGTTCTCGGCGCCGACCACCAGCGAAACTATAAACGCACCCACACACAAAAGTTATTGGCTCAAGCTAGTTCCAGATAAAGGTAGTCGTAATTTACACCAGCGATATGATTTGATTCTAACGCCAGAGTCATATTATAATTATCACCTGAGGCGTTATTCGTTGTAGCGATAAAGCTCGCGATAATCAGTTTAATAAACATGAATTCGGTAGTTTATTTATCTTTTGCGTAACTATTCACTAAATTGGCATATCTTTTAAAATAAGTGGTCACTTAAATTCAAAATATTGGGCCTTTAAATTCTATTGTATATGTAAAATGCTCTACTGTGAAATCATTATATTAATACGTGAAGCAAAAATTTGTGACGGATTTTTAAGTAATATGCCGCGGACGGATTAGTATGAAATTTTGCATGGTTATAGTGGACGTAGAGAAGGAGTGCAGAATGTTAATATTTTTTTCAAATAATGCATTTTTCATACATAAAATCAACAAAAACACATTACACACACTGCCTTGCATTTGTCACAAACACATATGTACTTAGTAAATGAAAATGAAAAGACACAACGTCAAGAATGTCAGATGACATTTGATTTTTAATTTAAATTACGGTCCAATTTCGGCCG
This sequence comes from Spicauda simplicius, assembly GCA_949699795.1. Taxonomy (NCBI): domain Eukaryota; kingdom Metazoa; phylum Arthropoda; class Insecta; order Lepidoptera; family Hesperiidae; genus Spicauda; species Spicauda simplicius. The sequence continues at coordinate 4,776,699 of OX453073.1, read as the reverse complement.
ATGCTACGGGTGACTAGTCTTTATTAAAAGACGTTTCATACGGCATATTTTGGTGCAGACAATGTGCGTTTAACGTAAAACGTTCCTTTATAAACTGTGCTACATCTGCATGACAATTTATGTCATATATTATATAGATTCATTACCCGTGTTACTACCTACTGCAAACACGGGTAATTTTATTACCGTTGTTACTACTACTGCTAGTAGTAGCACGGGAAATAAAAAATTACCCTTCTTACTACTATCTTAAATCTCAAATGAAAAAATCCATTTGGGCTCTGGGCTGTAGAGCAAACCCAAGAAATATAGAAAGTCGATCTGATATTTAAATTAGAATTAATTAGGTACTTTGAAGGCGGTAGAATGAAAAAAAATACAAGTAAGGAAACAAAAAGAAAATAATAGGCGACGATGTATGATTTTTACTGTTTGGATGATCTTATAAATAACCTAATAGAATTTAATAACCAAATTTGTGTCGAATGTATGTTTTTATTCACTTCACAAATTAATGAGACATTTGTAAAACTAAAGCTAAATGAAATAATTATAAATACTTCATTAATATAACTGTGTCTCAAGTCGCTTAAGAATAGTCTGTTCAGGATCTCTAAAAATATCTATGGACAATAGCAATGATCATTTACCATCAGACGAACTGCATGTTCATTTAATAGTTGTGGATATATCAACAAAGCTGTATTACTATCCAAACATCAGCCCTTTGATGTCCTCTGCTGGACGTAGGCCACCCCAAAATGGTGCCACTCCAACCGGTCCTGTGCCCTCTGAATCCAACGGTTTATAATTATATATATGTTATAATAATATATTTAAAAAAATCATATAAATAAGAAAAAAGACAAACCCGCTGAGTTTCTTGCCGGATCTTCTAAGTTGAGGTCGTATTCCGATCCGGTGGTAGTGTAAGAAAAGAAATGTAACTGACAATTTGTAAGTGCCCCCGCAGGCCTATACAAAATAAAGACATTTTATTTCATTTCATATACAATACCAAAGTTGTATCCCAATGTCTACCAATTCGTACTTCGCAAGCGCGGTGGACTATGTGTCCAGCAGTGGGATAGTAATGGTTCGATACAAACTAAGCTGTACTTTTAGAATTGTACTAAAAGGTCCCATTACCTCTGAATAAAGTATAGAAATTCATTACCATGTACAAAAAAAAAACATGATTGTAATAATATTAAAAAAATGAATATAAATAAGAAAAAAAGACAAACCCGCTGAGTTTCTTGCCGGATCTTCTCAGTTGAGGTCGTATTCCGATCCGGTGGTAGTGTAAGAAAACAAATGTAACTGACAATTTGTAAGTGCCCCCGTAGGCCTATACAAAATAAAGAAATTTCATTTCATTTCATATACAATACCAAAGTTGTATCCCAATGTCTACCAATTCGTACTTCGCCAGCGCGGTGGACTATGGCCTAACGCTCTCATTCTAAAAGAAGACCCGTGTGCAGCGGGATAGTAATGGCTCGATACAAACTAAGCTGTACTTTTAGAATTTTATTTTATTTTTTATTTTATTTATTTAATTCACCAACGATTATAACATTTAAATTTGACATATAAACGTAGAACATAGTAACTTAACAATAAATGAATAATCACTTACAGGTGAACATTGCTAGCTAAAAATATAGCATTAGTAAATAATAACATAAAAGCATATATATTTTTTAAAAACATAAACAGAAATATAAAAGAAAAACAACAATGAAAAAAAAATAACATAACAATACTATCCAATATTAGAGTCTTCCTATAGTTTTGATTAAAATTTTAAATTGAACCAAGGACATCAAATTAATATCCATGTTGAAGTCCTAAATTAGAATTGTACTGAAAGGTCCTATTACCTCTGAATAAAGTATAAAAATATGCATGAGATGCAAAACTACGTTTCGTTTGAAGTAGTTTGAAAGTTGCATTAGGAACGGATACACATCGTTTTAGTGTTGTTATTTTGATTAGATTTTTCCCTTACTATGGTTTTCAACAGTTTTAATATTTTAAAACATTAGAACAAATTTTAAGATCATAGTTTAAAGTCATGTAAACTCTTAATACATAAGACTCTTTTTCATAGACGCGTATATACCGAGATAGCTAAATAGATAGAACAATAATCTTAATTAAATGAATGCGCGGGTAAGAGTTGAAACCGGGAAATTATTAGTACCAGAAACTGCCGGTACGATGACTGTTATGTGGGTCTTTTAATATAACTGTATAATATTATACAAAGTGACTAAACACAGAAAATATATGCAATGCATTGTTTGTATCATATGCAGCAGATTCAATGTCTACTACTGCATATGATGCAAACTGGGTAGATAAAACCACTTACCTTGCGTCCTGTGTCGAGCCGCAGGCCACGACAGGCGACGTGTACGACTATGTCACAGAACTCAGGAAAGAAGGCACGGCAATTTCCTCTGAGGAGTGGTCTGCACTTCACAAAGCACACGCGTATGCACTCATTCACATGCAGTATAATAAGGGTATAGTAGCATACAGAACGCTCGTATGCACTCGCCCAGTGACAGATGACGACTAACTCACAAGAAGCAGTCGCAACGAGCAATGTTGAAGATTTTAGTTCTACCCACATATATGTTAACAAGATGTTAAGATTGATCAGTAAACATTTAATGTTTTTTATTATATGTGAATTGATTAGGTCAGTAGCGAATTAAGACATGCTTTTTATATAAATAATATATTAAATTAATGTTTTATCATAAACAGAGAACCGGTGACATAGATATGGTTTCTTAGAATTCTTAACAGAAATGGAGTAGGTACTAATCATTCGTTGTTGAAGAGAGACAATGGATAAAACTAGGCTTAGTTAAAGACTCTTAATGAATAGTACGCTTTTGCAATTACTTATTCAACACTACTTTTATTCAAACGCATAAAGTTTCTTTTACACTTTTCAAATTTAAAAACATGATTATTAATAGGTACAGCTTGAATAATGTTTAACCGGAAATATATTATTTGTAGTTACTTTACTTGTACAATTAATAATGCTTGAATATGTAAAATTTTAAAATAGACATTTATAATTTTACTTTAATGCAACAAATGAAAAAATCATTTATGCAGGAAATTATTTAAATTAGAACTGGATGCCACATATTAATCACTCATCTTCGTAAAAATAAAAAGAACTGCACAGCGTAATTATAATTTAATAAATTTAATTTTCCGAAAACCAAACAGTATATTGACACTCTAATTTGTTTTTTATGGTTTTATGTAATATTAGGTATCTACTACCATATTATATCTATATTTTTGTTAAGTTATCTTTATGTTATTGCTGTGAGAATTAAATTATTCTTATTTTAACAATTATTTTTATTCGACCGCACGTACACCTCGCTTCTTAAAATCGAGTTCCGATGGTACTGGCCTCACAGTGCGTAACGCGGTGGCTCACTTGAAGCTCATTTCATGGCCCATTGTGGCGACTTGTGAAAGCAATCGCTCCGCCCGAGTTTTTGTCGGAAATAATTATCGCCTATGTTCTAATCTTGGCCGGCGGTCGTGTGCTTGTAAGTAATTGCTTCACTGATTCAAATTAGTTAGAGTAGAATAAGAAAAATGGAGCTTACACCCAGACCCAGAGCATAATACTAAGACAGTCGCCTCATGTGAAAGTGGGCCTCATATAAATTTTACACATACACAGTATTACAAAAATCAATTAGCTTCATACAAAAAAGGAAATTTCTTTTAAATCTCTCAGTGGTAGGCAAATTTTTCTTCAAGAAATATAACTCTTAGTCACTGCAATAATTTGTTCCATTTAAGCGAGAAACATAAATAAAAGGCACCGTTTCGTCTTATTTTGTTAATAAAAAACATGTGCAAAATAGAAAAATATTTACTTCAATTACAAACCTAATTAACTTTACAATTACAGATTACGTGGATATTACAGAAAGTCTTATTGTATAACTGACAAGATTATTGAAAGCATGACGCGATTAAAAATAAGAAAAATATTCATCTTTATACGCAATCCGAGATTGCGTGGCGAAATTACCTCTTATTCAAAAATTTATCTGATAATTTACGGAACTGTTATTATGACCATGTTAAATAACTATTGAATAGATGCAATTTATATTTTATACCGTCATTTGAAAGATGGTGAATCTGTATGGTTCAATCTGGGAAGTTAACTACATTTGCAGCATTTCTGCAGACTGGTGGAACGGTAAGATCATCATAGTTATCAGAATCGATAACGCATGTCTTTAGGTAAATCACTATATTATATTGATCACAGATATTGGCCAGTGGTAATTTACCATCAAATGTTCTTCATACTTTTTTGCTGCTTACGTAGGTACGCCATCAAGTGCTCGCATATATAAAACACTAGTTGAATCCCGCAGCTTCGCCCGCGTAAACAAAAGTCGATTGTCCCGTGGAAATAAAATATATATATATATGGTATATGATAAATACCAATTTACATATTACCCTTTACTTGCATTAATTTTCATTTTTACGGCTCAGCATTTCTAAATAATATAAAAATACATGTAAGTACGCTGAACAATAATAATAATAACGCAAAATATATATGACGAATAGATAAGTTATTTTCTTTGCAAAATCGATTAAAGATATGTACCAAAAAGGTAATATTTTAATTTAAACCACAAGTGTAAGACCTCAATCAAAATATTTGGTTATATGTAGGTACTTTTACCTTGCAAAGAAACTCACGTAAACAAATAATTTAATTTGTTTATTTTGTCGTAGAATCGATTAAAGTTTTTCAGTACAAATTCAATATTTAAGGTAAAAACCAAAGCCACGTGTGGTCCAGGGATAAACAATGATATTGGTATAAGAAGTAAAATAAAAAGGATATACTCCCCTCGAAACCTGCGCCGTGACGGGATCAGTCAAGTGTGAACAGTGTGTTAAATGTATCTTCCATCTTTATATATAAGTAGCGTTTGTATGTCTATATGAGTATCAGTTTATTTACAGTATAACTTTCATTAAAATAAACCGAGACAAAAATATATAAATTATAGAAATTACAAAAAAAAAAGACTTTCAATAATATTCTATTTTATTAAACTATTTATGTACTTTTATGACCATCTTTGACGACCCGCGTGGCGGAGCGGTTACCATACCGGTCTGCCGCGCAATAGGTCCTGGGTTCGATTCCCGGCCAGACAGGTATTTGAATGATGAGTTTAGATTCCTGTTCTGGATCTGGGTGTTTGTGAATTCGTCTTGTGTGTGTCCATGGTACCCACGACACAGGAGAAAATCCTACCATGGGTCTATGAGTATAGAAAGCGTGTTTTAAAGCGTGTTTTATCTTCGTAATATATAAGAACTAAGAAAGGTAAATACAGGTTTTTTTATTTTCTTTATCACATTTAAGTAGCGTATGTGCTTTCTGATGTCAATCATATATGTTTTAATAAAGCTTTAACAATAGCTTAAGACAAAGCATTGCAAATTGTACGTAGATTAGTTATTGATTATCTAGAAATAAAGTTTATCTTATTTATTTGTTAAAAAAATTATTTGTCAAGTTAATTTACACAAGCAATAGTTTACATCCCAAACGAAGACGAAGGCGTTAACTAGTATACATTTAAAAAACCAGTTTTGACATCATTTCACGTCGATCAACGGCTACCGATGAATAAGTCGGTGGCGGAACAAAAAAACCCGGCGTCAATGCGACTCATTTTATGAATGAAATAAGATTTTTTCTACGGAACCGCGTCAAATACGTGCTTTCCTTTCTCGGCCGTCTCGACGTGGATTCATTTTCGATGCCTCAATTTCTATCGGAAATAAATCGAAAGGTGTTTGGAGTGAAATTCAACCTTAGATCCCCGAGTCGTGAAGTTGGAAGTTCCGTAGTTTGGAAGTGCGTGGATCATAGGTTTCTTCAAGGAGTGGACAAGCCTTCTGCATCTGTAAGAAATATCAGAACGCTTGGACGCAGATGTGGTTTGAGTAACGAGATTTTGTTTTATACAGGGTGATGCGATTTCGATTTCATTTAAGTTTGATGGGATTGGTCTAGCGCAATCTTACTCGTTTCATGTGATTCATTTGCTACCTGTGAATTTTCAACCTGATGAATATACGGATATAAGCCTTTGTTACGAATGTCTGTGATGTGGGTGTTATGACATAAATATTTGATCATTGGATGATTCAATTCAGGTCTTGATTTTTTCATGTCATATTCTCATTATTATTGCAAAATGTTATTTTAACTCTTTTATAGTGGCTTAAAGAAACAACATAGCATTACATTACAGTACATAGTATAAAACAAAGTAGCTTCCCGCTGTCTGTCCCTATGTAACTATGCTTAGATCTTTAAAACTATGCTATGGATTCTTATGCAGTTTTTTTAATAGATAGACTGATTCAAGAGGAAGGTTTTTATGTATAATACACGTTTAATATAGTGGCTAAGCACTGATAATTTTAGATTTTTGACTTTTAGGCGGAATAAAAGTCGCCGGGTCAGCTAGTCATATACAATTCGTACATTTAATTCTATTAATTAAAAGACGCAATATTGCGACGGTTTATACATCTTTAGCAACTATTTTTAGTTCTATCTGTTACGTAACTAATGTTCTGGATAGTTTTAGAGCATCCTATACTAATTTCACAGTGCAGTAGTCATAGGCACGCGGGGCAAAAACTGCGGAGGCTCGTGGGAAGTCAATTACACGATTAGACCCTTCAATAACGTTACGGTTGTACTATGTAAGAATTTACGTAGGAAATAAAGAGGGTTTTTATGGGAGTGAAACATGTACAGAAGTACCGCCTTGGTATATATTTAACTCATTTCTACCCATAGATTTGAGTATGTAAGCCTCATCGATAGTATGTTTTTAAAAGTGAAAATGCATTCGTTTTTATATCGTAGAATAAAGTTACGGTTTGATGGCAGACTTTTTGGTTTTTGGCATTTCATGAAGACTATGAATAATACTACTAACATTTATAAAACATTAACACTAATAAATAAATAATTAATAACATAAATGGAGTTATGTATACCATTTGCCACATAAAATCCAAAGGTACAAAAATCAATTTCAAGGTAGAACCACTGTAGTTTGACCGGGGAAGTACCACCGCCACACCTATTTCTAGCGTGAAGCATTTTTTGCGTTTCGATGGAAGGGTGTAGTTGCCGTTACACTTTTATATGAGGTGACTATCATAGTCCTCGGGAATAGCAACGCATCTGTGATTGACTTCAGATGGAACCCATGTTCTGTATGTAGTTGATTACGGATGTCCATGGGCGGCAGTGACCTTACTTACCATTAGGTAGACTGTTTGCTCGTTTGCTATTTCAGTTACGTAAAAAAAAACAATCATACACAAATACGAACACATTAATAAAACACGAGTAAACATCGATACGCAAAACAGAAATCAAAGTTTGACGTTAATGTTAGTCTACCATTTTGCGAAATCCCTGGTTCAATCAGGAACGACTGGCAAACAATTTGGCAATCTGTAGTGATCATTGGACTATGCATTTTAGCAATGCGCTATTTCTGCATAAAACCGATGTCATGACACTCTAACAACGTCTATAAAATCTTAATACTTCTCATCAACCCATTATTGGCCCACTGCTGAACATGGGTCTTCTCTCAGAAGGCAAGAGTTTACGCCATAGTCCACCGCGCTGGCTGAGTGCGAATTGGTAGACTTCACACACCTCCGAGAACTTTTTTTAAGAACTCTCAGGTATGTCGGTTTCCTCACGAGGTTTTCTTTCAGCGAAAAGCAGTGATAATGAATTTCCAATATAATGAATTTCCAATATGGGTTTGAACCTCGGACCTCCTGATCGAAAGGGCAAGTTTCAACCATTAGGCTATCACTGCTCTTAATACTTATCAAAATGAAAATCGCACAATTCCACGTAAACACCAAAGTCAATACAAGAGACAAGTACAAAAACCTAAACAGAGCTGAACAAAACACCGCATTCTTACATCGAGTCTACTGTTAAGTAAATGTAAGACGACCCACGTCGGTACGAGCATGTTTTTGTAACAGAATCGCTAGAACTAAAATAAGACAACAAAGGCCAGGTTTACATAAACGGCTAAACTTTCGAATGCCGTAATCGAGATCACGACTCGATGGTTTGTGCGGATCGATACGATCTATCGATCGCGACGCGTCGCGGCGTGCGTGCGCGCATGCATTATGTACTCGCATTCCTTTTTGGACCGGTGACACTTGTTTGATTGGGAGTTGATTTCTCGTTAGGTTATAAGAGGTTCGATTCGTACTGGCGACTACTGCTTTAATAATGGTGATCCACGTGAATCGATAATCAACTTTCTTATAACATGGCTAAGAAGTTTGTTAGTTAGCAGTTTAAATCAAATGCATATGGCTATGTATATGGCTCGTTACATGTAATTCTTGGAACGTTGAAATATGGAATGTTCTTTGTGAAATTTGTGTAAACTATTTTGTGCCTGATGATAAGTAAATATATTTTCGTTAAGTCATAGTTAATTTGTAGTTTGGGAGTATTAAACTATTAGCTATGTACATATGTTTATTATATATGTTAAATTGTTAGTTAAAAATATATAAACCTACGTATGAACCAGACAGATATGTAAAAAAGTAAAACAATATTGTAGACTCAATAGTTTTTTTTTCATTAAAAAACGTTCCTCGATATACCTTATTTAGAATATTAATTTAGACAAAAATCCAGAAAACAATGTGTACTTAAACAAACTAACATAATCTACAGTTGCAAATAATGTTTCAATTTTTTTAACATTTGCAAATTCTACTTATCCTTAATTAACTAATACGATAGATAATTCGTCTATACCGACTGTTTCCAGTACTTTTGCTAACCAGTGGTCCAATGACAAACAAGAACGCTGTAAGCAAAACATTCAAACAATCACTTAAACTTCAGTTTAAAGGCACGGTGCAACCAGGCCTGCCCTGCACAGAAATCCGATAGGCATCCCGCAATGGGATCGTTAGTTAGTGCAACGCGAAAGCTATTGCGAGTATTTTGCTTGAAATTAACAATTATGGGCCTACACATTTGTATATCGAAGGGGTGTTTCACTTGGAGATTAGTGCTCGGATCGGAGATAACTAGGACGGAAAAAGTTTTTCTTATGGCAAAAAGTTTATCGAGCGTCAATTGGTTGTTATGACTTCAATATTTAATCTGTGGGAAGAAGTTTTAGTGAATATTTCGACTATATTATTTATAAGTTTCCGGTTTGTGGGCAAATGGTTAGTCTACTACTATAGATAAATAATATATAAGTATAGAAGGATTGGCGGCTTACTTAATTAATTTTATTTTAAATAAGATAACTTATAACTTATCTACGAACGTGACACGATTTTTTCAGCAAATAAACATATCTATTTTCTTGTTTTTTTTTTTTTTTTTACTTTAACCTTCTAATTTTTAAGAAATGATTCAAGAAAACTTTAATATTCCGATGAATATTACGGATATTTTAAAACAGAGTTAAATACAAAAAGTGATACATCTAGTTCTAACTCGTCTGTGTTTTTGTAGACTACTAAAAACTTTATAAAATGTCTTCTGGTTGAATACATAAACATCATCTTTTCCATTGATTATTCCAAATCAATTGATTTTTTTTAATGTTTTTATCTGATTGAAGTAGTAAACGAGCATGCTGTCAACTTGATGGTAAGTGGCTACTGCCGCCCATGGATACCCATCTGTGAGCAACTTCAAACGGGACACGGGTTCTATCTGAAGTCAATCACAGATGCGTTGCTACTCTTGAGGACTATGATGGTCGCCTAATCAAAAGTGTGCCGGCAACCATACCCTTTCATCGAAACGCAAGAAATGCTTCGCGTTGGAAATTAGTGTGGCGGTGGTACATTCTCGGTCGAACTACGCGGGTTCTACCATCATCATTTTTAATTGATATTTAATGATATGGTCAATGTTGGAGGCCGAAGATACTTCTCAATCACTTCTTAGTCATCTCACAACTCACAGGACTGGAAAGATGAAAGATAAAGAAAACATACCTGTTCTTGGACTATTTGGGCATCACTAGTATCAGGCAATTTTAGTTACCTCGATTAAAGTAAGTAGAACACACTATGGTTGCTGTAGTAACATAGTAGTTAGTGCTGTAGTATATGTAGTTTTGAAGTCTGATTTAAAAAATCGTCATAATATACTTGTAGTAAATATATTTTAATTTGATTACAATATTTTCAAGTAATATCCATGTAATGTTATTTCTTGTATTTATACGCATTGGACTGTCTTAAATTGTAGGGGGTTCTCTTTACGTATCGTTTTTATATAATTTCGTATCACAGTGCAGATTTATCGAATGCATGTTTTATCACGATACGTGCATTACAAGCAGGTAAAGGTCATTACAATGGTCTTCCACATAAATCTAATATTTTAAAAACAAACATCATATTTTATTTATTCACAAAACAATTTGAGTATTGTAAGAAAAGTTAAAATAAGTTATATGGCCTTAACAAACCTGCGCCATTTCACTTGTTTATTACTGTATCCCTGAGGAACTTACAGCCCAAGGTTTAGTGCCCCTGTCCGGCTGTCCGCTTGACGCAAACTGGAACGCCTGTAACGGTAGTCTAAGAGGAATTGTGTGTATCAATGCGAAATGAACGCACACGTATTTGCATATTGAGTAATGCCCAACTATGTGCTTTTGTATTAGAGCACTATAATTGTATTAATGTATCGCATATATTATTGCATTTAAAAAAAGGGATAAAGGTAAACAACAGCAGATAGCAAGGTAGTAGAAATTATATAGTTCGACTGCAGAAGTACCACCATATTTATATAAAGTCTGTATGTTCAGATATAACTATATGAAGTTGCTTACAGATGTCCATTGGCGGCGGTGACCACTTCCCATCAGGTGGACTGCCTGTTGTTTTGCTTCACCCTTGCTTCGCTTCAATCTTAATACATACACGTTAAGAACGCTCGGTCTCGCCACGTGGTAGGCGGAGTCCCCACTCCCCGATGTTAAGTTTTTTCGTTACGGAATTTCTTGATTCGGTCGCCGCGCTCAAAGGCTGGTCCAAGTGCTTTTCCGTTACTTAATTCTTAATCATAACACAGCTGCGCCTAACACTGTTGTTTTGCGGCACAAATAGACATGGACGTAGTGTGTCTAAAGTTAAACTACACATCTTCTGCACATTTAAGATTACAATGTTATGTCTTATGATTCATATATTTTAACTAAACCTAACGATACGACAGACGGACTATCTGATAGACAGTAGGACCTGATGACGCACGTGCGGAACGGTTACCATACTGCTCTGACGCGCAATGGGTTCCGGGTTCGACTCCCGGCCAGACAGGTATCTGAATGATGAGTTTAGATTTATATTCTGGGTCTGGGTGTTTGATACATGAAAAAATCCTAGTGTTGGGCTATGAGTGTAAAAAGCATGTTTAAAAAAAGTAGTGACCGTCGCCTATGGCCATTTATAATATTTCCACATCTCGCACGGCCGCCTTAAAAATTGCGTGTAAACCAATATTAATATATGAAGTAGAGGAAAGAACATATTTCCGTCTACAGAGGAAGACTGATAATATGAGGATACAGACCAATTAATAAATTAAGGACAGCATTGAGTGGAACTAATAAAAGGAAGCCTATACCTAGCAATGAAGCCTAAAAGACTTTAAGTTGCGAGCGATAAAAGCTTAGATTGGTCTCCAATATGTATCAAAACATCGAAGGTTGCTAAACTAAATCTAGGCCTCTAGATAGAGAACACGTTAGCATTACCCACTTTAGATTTCCTAAACAATCGTCTCACCTTACTGTGACATGCAGGCGTCCATTACCGTAGCCGTGTCCGATACCGGAAGAGTTCGCACGGCGTCGGAATAGCCGGTAACAACCTTCGACATCACACGACGGGAACAGTGATGTACGGTGATGTATCGATAAGGGGAAATTGGGAAACAAATATCGATAGAATTACAGTTATAAAGGAATTGACAAGTGTTGTACTACTATGGTTAATGTAAATAGAACAAAGTACAATAGAATATCTAGTGTTGATTATCACGTTTTACATTACAATAAAAAGCTTAATGCAAATAAAAAGGATATTAATAAACATACATGTAATTAGAAGAGATAAGATTAGAAAACAAAATTTGATTAATATATTTTCTTTTAGTTTTAATTATTATTATCTTGTGAGGATTTTAAAAATATATTGTGATATTTAGTTTCAAAATAAGCATGTAAAAACATACATACTACGTCTTTAGTCTAATTAAACGTATCACCAAGTAATAAAATTCTTTAAAGCATCCTCTAAACAATTTATGAGATAGCAGCATAACGCTCCAAAGTCTCAAATCCCATCATCTAAATTGAGATTGTCAGGACGAACAAGTTTGGATGACCCTAAAAATAATTAAAAACCCCAACCATTTAACCGTGGTACGTTAAATCTCATCTTGGAAGCTAGATAATTATCCTGGCGACACTCCAAAGTGTCTCGCTCATTTCAATTAGGTCTTTTAAATATTCAATGTCTTTAAAATAGGCTGCCCGATTGCAAGCGCTGCTTGAGTTCCATTACACCCAAAGGTTAAACGAGAAGACGGGACGATGTCTTAATTTTACGACCAGTTTTATGAGGACGATGTCTTGATATTGATAACTTGGTAATAAACGCTGGGTTAGCTTGCGAATTTTTTGGTTAAGGAATATGAGTGTGGTTTGGGTTTCATAAGAGTGGTTGAAATAATAAGTTGTTTACTACTTAAATGGTTTCGAGAGAATGTGTTTCAAGGAAGACTGATTTAAAGAAAGGGTAATAACAAAGTGTGTAAAGAAGGATTGATTTGGAAGATCAAGAGAATGTGACATATAAGATCTCAATAAAATATATCGAAATGCTGACTGTGGCTTTATGGAATAAAAGAGAATAAAAATAAAAATTTGATTAAAAGGATTTTCAGAAAATATGTATCAAGATGCTTTCCTGGCTGCGAGTAGCTTAGTCAAAAACGGATGACCAATCATTTCTAGTCCACGTAATGATAGATAATCACTGCCACTCAGGGATGTTTGTAATTGATTTACAATATAATTGAGATCTAATTTGAGGTCGACCTAAAATGTGGAATAGAATGTTAACTTAAATGATAAGTTTTGACTTATGTGTTATCTACGTTAGAATACAGTGATAGTCTAATCGTTGAAACTTGCCCTCTCAATCGGGATGTCTGAGGTTCAAACCCAGACATGCAACACTGATTTAAGTGCGTATTATAAATTAATTATCACTGATTTTCGGTGAAGGAAAACTTCGTGAGGAAACCTACACAGTCAAGAGTTTTTTTTAAAAAGAGATTGTCAGAAGTGTGTGAAGTGAACCAATTCACACCTGGCCAGTGCGGTGGACTATGGCCTAAAACTCTCTCATTCTTTGAGAAGGCCCGTGCCCAGCAGTGGGACAATAATGGGTTGAACCCCACGTTAGAATAACTTTCGTTGCATGTATAGCATGTTACTAAAAGAGCAAAACTAGACTTGCTGTTTATATTTTCATGGTAATATTATTCAAGTGCGCTAGTTCAGTTCCATTACATCTAAATATTGAGAGAAGATTGGACGACGCTTAATTTTATGACGAGTTTTATGAGTATGGTTTTGATAATTGAATCCGACGACAGGAAAAGGCTTAGTTGTAGATTATATTATATTAAATGCGTAAGTAAATTTAAAGTAATTTATTTTCAGTTAACATTTAACTTAATATCATAATTATAGATTCATATGCAAAGGAAGTCGAGATCGATAACATAAAATTTTGCATATATTAATATCATATTGGATAATCTGTTATAGATATCACCACAAAATATCAGAATGTCAAAGATTAACAACTAACTATAATCCACACATTGTCACGAAATGACTATTTAATAATAGAAATGAATTTGATGAAGTGAACATAACGGATTTCTTACAAGTTAATTGCAAAGCAATAATACATAGGAACATGTTATGGTATGACATGTTTTGGCATGCTATGTAAGTTTCGGGTTTTAGGCACCTAAGATTAATCCTAAAGTTTGGAATTTTAGATTTCATGATTCACATCTTCGACGACCCGCGTGGCGGAGCGGTTACTACACCGGTCTGACGCGCAATGGGTGCCGAGTTTGATTCTTGACAGGACAGGTATCTGAATGATGAGTTTAGATTCATGAAAGAAAGAAAGAAAGATCTTTATTTACTCAATTTTTGGGTTGGTTGGGTTTTGAATATGCCGGTTGAGGCGTTCTAAATGTATGGCACTCACATACTCGTATTTATTAATAAAATACTTACATGTTCTGGGTCTGGATGTTTGTGTATTCGTTTCGTATGCATCAGTGGTACCCACAACATAGGAGAAAATCCTAGTGTGGGGCTATGAGTGTAGGAAGCGTGTGTATGTGTGTTTTTTTTTTCTTTATGATGCTTTAGTACTATTCTAATTGGGTAAGACCTGAGATACTTTGTGGTTGCTTATATCGTTCTAATTAAAATATATATATTGGTATTTTAGTACTTGCTACTGTATACTAAATTAGTAAGATTTTCGTACTAAGTTTAATACCTTACATTACCTAATTATCAGTCTATTGTTAATGTTAACGGTGACTGCTTTCCATCAAGTGGCCCGTCAGCCTTATCGTTAGGTCTTAATATAAAAAAAGGAATAATCCATCCCAAATAAAAAAGCAGACAGGCATATGACGGTGGAGTCAGCCGAACCCAAAAAGTTCAACCTCCAAACGATTACGCATCGCTATTCGCAATACATCAAAGCTTCTAAACGAATAGACAGCACTTTTTGCTATACGCTAATCCGCTAACGATTGTCAAAGCCACATCAAAGTGCAGCGTCATCTATCGTGGAATACCCGATCGATATCGACAGATGAACATCGACAAGCCATCGAAGCGCACGGAATGCGTCCGGGCGCATCACTAGACGCACGCGGACTGATGATCATTGCTGCATGCGCTCTATAAATAATATGTTGTAAAACGATTTTCGATAGATTAATCTGAATCGTGCGCGCTCGTGCGCCGCCGGGGCAGCGAGGGATCTATTGTATCGATGTGTTTAGAAATCGATTAGAAGTGACGGAAAATCGATTGTTCGTTTAGTTTAATCTTTGGTGTGTCCTTAAAGGATAGGTTGGAATTAATGAAAGGATGGGTCGCAAATGTATGCATCTTGGCTTGAGATGTTGTGTATTCCCTGCGTATCTATTTTAAAAATATATCGATTAAATGTAGAATAATTTATTTAAAATCTTTATTAGGATTGAATTTTGGATTTACTTTATTTCATTAAGTTCGTTTGATTCATCACAAGTTTTATCTATGGCATTGTTACGAACTAGAATAGAACCAGACAGACGATAATAACTAAACAGTCGTTCGTATTTGTATATTACTTGTTCTTTCATCTTTTACCTAATTTTGTTTGCATGTGAATAAGTTCTTCTGACTGTTCTAATGTTCATTTAGTTTGAGGCGACAAATGTATTCATATAAGTATGTATACACAAAATGTGTAGATTTTTTAGGAGTTAACGTCTTTTTTTGTGTCTTTTCATTTAGGTACCTACTAATGATCTAACGGATGAAAAATATAAGTAATTGAACAAGCAAACCCAGTAGGGTTTAGGTCATTCAGTGTACTGTATAAACCTCAAACTTGTCCGTCCGTAAAAAAAATAATGTGGCATATATTTTTTCATATCGTAATAACCAAGTTTATTATTTCATTATCGATGAATTCGGACTTAGGATATATATGTAGATGTCCTGTAACGACTAACAATAAAGGTCGACTATAAAAAAAAAATCAACCCTGCCGTGTCTAAATCATAAAGAACTCTACGTGAGTCCGCACGCGTGTCCGTACGTAGTACCTAAATGAGCTCGTTCTTGTGGGAATGTCCGCCAGACTATTTGCTGCGACTACACGCTCCATCTAAATGTCGGGTACTACATTTACTATTTACTTATTTATGCGATATAGGAATCGTTTTTGACTAGCGAGCGATTTGTGCCACAATATAAGTATATTTTTATGATCTGATTGAAGTAGTCAACGAGCATGCGGTCCACTTAATCGTAAGTGGTCACTGTCGCACATGGACATCTGTAAGCAACTTCAAACAGAACATGGGTTCTATCTGAGCCACAATATATATTTTTATAATCTGATTGAAGCAGCAAACGAGCATGCAGTCCACCTATCGATAAGTGGTCGCTGCCACCCATGTAAGCAAATTCATATAAAACATAGGTTCTATGCAAAGTCAATTACAGATGCGTTCCTACTTTCGAGGACTAAGATGATCGCCCCATATAAAAGTGTACGCGCAACCACACACTTCCATCGAAAGGCAAGTTAAGCTTCACGTTAGAAACAGTTGTGGCGGTGGTACCTCCTCGGTCAAACTACACTGGTTCTACCACCTGATAACAAAAATCTTTTCGAGCGTGCCATGTCTAAACCATTCACAGCTCTCCGTGAGTCCGCACGCGTGTCCGTACGTAGTACCTAAATGAGCTCGTTCTTGTGGGAATGTCCGCCAGACTATTTGCTGCGACTACACGCTCCATCTAAATGTCGGGTACTACATTCACTATTTACTTATTTATGCGATATAGGAATCGTTATTGACCCTAAGCGAGCGATTTGTGCCACAATTGCTTGGTACAACGCGTGTACGATTTTGGAATTGTTACTGATATTGTTATTAGTGCAGTGAGACTAAAGCAGAGTTTCGCAAAGTGGGTACGAGAACCCCTAGGGGTTCGCCATTCGATGGCAGAGGTTCGCGACAAGATTTACGTAATCAAAATACAATATTCTTCCTAAAGTTGACTGCATTTTTGACAACAAACAAGCACACATATTAATAGTAGTAAAAATATATTTCTTTTGACACTTAAAGGAAATAAATAAAAATCTCAACAGACAACTGTATTGTTGACTTGGGGGGGAGGGGAGATTAATTTGTAAGTGAACTTAAGGGGGTTCGATGTCACTTGGAAATTTTAACAGGGGTACGTGAAGCCGAAAGTTTGAGAAACCCTGCTCTAAAGTATACCGTTATATTAAATAACCAATAGAACAGGGGTTACATCTGATGTTCATCATAGATGCGTTGCTATTCCTGATGGTCATCACATCTGAAAGGAAGCTGGCCTTACATCAAAAATAAAAGAAATGCTTCGCGCTAGACATAAGTGTGGCGATAGTTTCACCCTGCTTGAACCATACTTCGTCGGTAGAAGATCAAGGAGGTAGTGGTAATCAAGGAGGAGGTGAAGCAGAAACTTGGGGTATGTTTTAAGTAACTTGCCACGGACGGACGAGTGTCAAATTTTGCAGGATTATAGTTGACGTAGAGAAGGAGTACGCAATGCTAATATTTTTTTCAAATAACGCATGTAACATACATAAAATCAACTAAAACACATTACACACACTACCGTACATTTGTCACAAACACATCGATAATAAACGAAATAAAACATTAAATGAATTAATATGAAAACACAGAACGTCAAAAAAGACAGATTTTTTTTATCTGAATGAAGTAGCAAACGAGCGTGCAGTCCACCTGATGGTAAGTGGTCCCTGCCACCCATGGACACCTGTAATCAACTATATACAGAACATGTGTTCCATCTGAAGTCAATCACAGATGCGTTGCTACTCCTAAGGACTATGATGGTTGCCTCATGTGAAAGTGTACCGGCAACCTCACCCTTCCATCGAAACACAAGAAATGCTTCACGCTGGAAATAGGTATGGCGGTGGTACTTCTACGGTCGAACTACACTGGTTCTACCACCTTGAATTGTATGTTTATTGGTTACCACAAAGGTCATTTGTTAGAAGCAAAGTATGCCATCCTAATAGAACGTAAATGAAAGTCTTTAAACCATATATGCCTTCAAATTGAACGAAAATTTATTAAGCACTATGAAACTTCAAGTAGAGTACCCATAATACTGTGTACATCCTCATGATCGTTATATTAAAAGAGCAGTTTTCATATCAAAAATTCTCTTTACACTTTCTTAACTGGAAACTTTAAGCCCCATAAAACTTTTCAAGCATGCTCTACATAAGTTTAACGTTCTCTCCAATACTATAGAGGTACTAACTTAACTTTGCATTAACTCTACTTCGTCTACACCTCAATTACGGTAGCATAAGATTGAAATTTCTATAGCAACTTGTTTGTCAGGTATATGTTCCGTTGGTTTTTTATAGAGGCGTAAAATACAAGCCTGTTGCGAGAAATAGCCATAAACAGTGGCGGGTGTGTACCGAACTTTATCTTCATGTGAACAGTACCTCCTGTGGCCCGCTTCCGTATGTTTATGCAATGTAAATATGAATTTAAGTAGCATTACAGCTGATATATTCCAGAAAGTGACTGCCTTTATCTTAAATCTAGGTAAGTTGTGATATACATCTGTTTCAGTAAGGTTCGCGAATGTAAAACACGTGTCTGAACAAAAGCGTGCTGCGAAATACGAGTTATGCGAATTCTATAAATTACAAGATTTAATATTTATAATTATTTAGCGCTATGACATGGGGCTCTTCAAGAAAGGTGCAAAAAGAGCTCTCCTTCAAAGCCGGCGATGCATTGGCGACTCCTCTGGTGTAGCTTATGTCCATAGGCGACGGTAACCACTTTCCATCAGGAGGCCCGTATGCCTTATCCTTAGGTACAAATATAAAAAAAAAATATAATGAGTCGGCCATAATGGGATATCATTTATAAAAAGAATTCGTGAATATTCACATAGTTCTTTTTTATACGTATGACGGAGGGGGAGGTTCTTTTTCGCTCATCGTATCAGGATAACCTACTGTGGGCTCTGATAGGGAATGTTAGCACGAGAATAAGTTGCAGACTTGATTTTAACACACAGTATACTGCCGAATTAAACTTGTTACAATCACTGAATTAATCAAACTAAATTAAGTAGGCAAGTAATCGTAGCACTAAGAACGGATGATTTTAGAGTTGTCTGCTTCGGCCGACCGTCAACGATAGACTGAGGTGTCGGCCATTAAACTGGTACAACCCTAACTTCATCGAACGCCACTAAATGGCGCTGGCGTTCCGGTGTTGCCACAATACCACCATTTCCGACAAGTATATGAAAATGAAGAAGATGCGACAGATCAGTATTAAAGACTAGGGTGGAGTGCACCGTGTAAGTGCCCCTGACTTACTACACTCTGTACATATGCCTATAACTTATCTACAAAGTTATTTTTTTAATCATGATATTAAAGTTAACAAAATGTTGTGTATGGGCAAAGGACCGTTTTAATATTTTTTATTATAATTACGTGACATAGCAAAAAATGGTAAAATAGAACTTTTTGCAGTTTGACTGCAGAAGCACCATCGCCACAACTTTTCCTGCATAGTAACAGTAGTGTTAAACAGTGCTCTAGTATGGTTTAAAGGTTGTGGTAAGGGAGACATTATCCATCCATCTATCCCTTCATCAGCCCTTTAAGGTACAGTGCTGAACATAGGCCTTCCCTAAATGACGCCACTCCAACCTGTGTCTTCTGAATCCAACGGTTTCCCGCTGTCTTCTTCAGGTCCATCGGTCCACCTGGTGGGGGGTGACCTTTGCTCCTTTTGCCTAAGCGTTGTCGCCACTCGAGAACCTTCCTTCCCCATCGGTTATCGGAATAGGGAGACATACTTATCCCAAAGTAGCCACGTATCCAAGCCTAACCCGACGTTAAATTATTCTTGTCTGGTTTACAGATTTTCAGGGGCAGCAATGGCCACTCACTATCGGGTTGACCGCATGTTACTTTAAATAAATTAATACATCGACTCGGTCATCTGTATCGCTTTCTGTCTGACAAGTCAATAACTGCTTTTGTTTTTATCATACGTTCCACATAATACACGCTGACGTCTTTGTTAGGATGTTTATGTATAGTAAGTAAGATAAAAATATAGGGAATCCAAGAGAGTTCAGTAGCAAAGCAAAGAAATCTTAAGATATTGTGGGATGATTGTAGAAAACTTGGATCTACTACGGACAACAACTATGTCCTATGTAACTTAAAGGGTGTGAGATTTATTAAATCAGATAAATTTATAAGAGGCAATGCATCTTTGTAAAGGACTAAACATCAGAGCGAAAACATTACTGTGATTAGCGTCAGATAGATATATTTTTTCCAATTAATTTAAGTACTAAAGAAGCATGCAATTCATGTATTAGTCAGTGGCCCCAGTCACCTATAGACATCTGTAAAATTAGCCTTATTATTCCGAAGGTGGTAGAACCAGAGTAGTTCAACCGGGGAAGTACCATCGACACACCTATTTCTAGCGTGAAGCATTTCTTGCGTTTCGATGAAAGGGTGTGGTTGCCGGCACAGTTTTATATGAGGCGACCATCATAGTCCTCGGGATTAGCGAATCTGTGATTGACTTCAGATAGAACCCATGTTCTGTATGAAGTTGATTACAGATGTCCATGAGCGGCAGTGACCACTTACCAATAGGTGGAGTGCATGCTCGTTTGTTACTTCAGTCAAATAAAAAAAAAGATAGGATTATTGTCTTCCCTGAGGTTCGCTATGGATGCGTTTCTTTGAAAAATTGAATTGTAGTGCCTGGATTATGAACTCCCGTCTAGGATCCCAATTTAGACAATTGCTTCCAAAATTAACATATTACTATAATAAACCTTGAACAATTAAAATTAAATTAGTACAAAACCAGAATCCACATTAGTTTACCAAGTGAACAGCATTCGTTAAGCGATCGGTGGCATTCGATAGCGGTTGCAATAATGCTAATGCGCAACCGTAAAATGACAGCGATTGCAATTAGCGATAGCTCGCCACCAGCGCTTGAGGTCCCACGTAACAATATGTGGATAAGGGCACGTGCACAATGCTGGTACTACCATGAATTCATTAACTCGCTTTTGATTTTACTATTACTAGTCACCCGTCGCAACGGTCGAAATTCGACCGTAATTCAACTCAAACTCTAAACTTGATATTGTCCAAAGTATTTCCCAAATTCATTAAAGTTTTATTGATTTTCTAGTTATTTTAATACAACTGAAAGGTAAAAAGAGGTGTCATTGACAAAACTGCATTTAAAAGAAATAACGGGTATTTTGACGAAGACACACTTTCACATAAGGCGACCATCAACGCATCTGTGATTGACTTCAGATGGAACCCATGTTCTGTATGTAGTTGATTACAGATGTCCATGGGCGGCAGTGACCAATAAAATATAATACCAATCCGCACTTCATGCTCGTTTGCTACTTCATTCAGATAAAAAAAACCAAGATTTTTGACGTTCTAGGTATTTATATTAATTCATTGAGTGTCTTATTTCGTTTATTATTTGTGTTTGTGACAAATGTACGGTAGAGTGTGTAATGTGTTTTAGTTGATTTTATGTATGTCATATGTATTATTTGAAAAAAATATTAGCATTCCATAGTCCTTCTCTACGTCAACTATAACCGTGCAAAATTTCATACTCCTCTGTCTACGGCAAGTTACTTAAAAACGTACCCGAAGTTTTTGCTTTTCGTATTAATATATAGATCACGATTTGTTGTTAATTTGTATTATAACTGTTTGGGTTAAATTTTGTGATCTTTACGCAAGTCCTCCAATAAACCTTTACTCTATCTTCCCGATCAGGACTATTACACTACATTTTCTATGGGGTATGGCTAGGCAACGAGCTAGATTTGAGAAATTGAGTATAATATCTCGGATTCAATAAGTCAATTGAAAATAACGAACAATTAAAATAATAAAAATACAAAAAAATATTACGGCATAATGCAATTTGGGATAAATAATAATAGATATACGATGTTTTTAATTTTACTTTGAGTGTGCAAGTGTGAGTGTGTGATTCCAATGCGCAATGAGCAATTAATATCTTAGTTTCCATTCCGTACAATAAGAAGTCAAATTTTAATTAAGAACTTGCATAAATTGCAAAGTAGTTATAAATCAGTGGAGATACAGAAAGATGATTCCCTCATCAGTTTACATCATTTGAGGTGTGATATTATGTATGACTGCATAGTGTAAAACAAAATAGCTTTCCGCTGTCTGTCCCTATGTATGCTTAAATCTTTAAAGCTACGCCACGGATTTTAATGCAGTGATTCAAGAGGAAGGTTTGTATATATAATAAATGCATAATGTAGTGGAGGCACACTGATAATTTTAGATTTTTGACCTTTTAGGCGAATGAAGTTGCCGGGTCAACTAGTGTATTATATTTTTAAGTAAACTAACATGTATCAATTACTTATCTGTCGATTGCATCCCGCGTTTCTCTTTTAATTTTTCTTAGGTTTTCGTTTATTATAAAATCGTGGTATAATTTTTTTTCAATTATAGCATAATAAGACAAAAACATGTGTAGAATGCTAGACCAAATTTTAGGTGAGTATAACTACTATGATATAAGTGCATAGCATAGCAAGGCATGAGCATGCATGCGAATGCGGTTTAGCTATTTCAAAACTACAAAAAAATTGAGGTAACAGAAGAATCCGCGTATATTCTTAGCTTTATTCATTCCTCCATTGATTTATTTGATTTTAAAGTATGAGGTTAAAATTAGGGCTCATCACACCATTATCAAAAGTATTTTTAGAGTTTCGGTGTAAGTGTGTTAGCCTGCACATTTTCATATGATGCGACTATTTTAGCCATAGGGAGTATCAATGTATCTGTATATAGATTAATACAGTTCCCTTGTTCTATACAAAGATGCTTAGACGTCCATGGGTGGCGACAGCCAACTACTATCAACTACTTACTATAGAGCTTTTTATAAAATACTGATACTGATGTTTCTTGGACAAATTAATCGAAGTATCTATCCGCTATTGCTTGTTTTTTATCTGATTGAAGTAGCAAATGAGCATGCAGTCTACCTGATGGTAAGTGGCCACTGCCGCTCATCTGTAATCAACTTCATACAAAACATAGGTACATCTGTTTGAACTCAATCACAGATGCAAATCAATCTCGGGAGTAGTAACTCCCGAGGACTATGATGGTTGCCTCATATAAAAGTGTGCCGGCAACCATGCCCTTCCATCGAAATGCAAGAAATGCTTCACGGTAGAAATAGGTGATTTCAAAGTTAGAAAATAAACATGAAAGCATTTAAAGATGGTACACTGTTACCTGGTTTTTACGCTTGTGTGTTTACTAAAGCTATTGAGAATTTCGGCAATTAACAATGAAGAAGAACTGCTATACTCTGGTTGCTAGCGCATTTCTTGTCAGTAACTTTGCTGCCAGTATACTAAAACCCATAATACTTGTTGCTGTCCGTAAGTACTACGGACTAAGTGGTTAGTCGGGTCGCTTTGTTTTGCATTACTTAAGATTTATGATTTCTCGCGATCGGTTTTGGAACTCAACGTAATACCAATTAGTGATCACAAGACAAGAATAGCGTTTTGAAATTAGAATAACTAAGAGTTTCGTAGTTAAAACAACTCGGCTATTTATTGGTCAATATGATTTTAATCTGACAGCAACCAACAATGGTTGATTTGGCTTTATCGCTTCTTAAGCCACTATTGGGGCTGTTTCCCATAATATATTACACTATAACTTTGTCTTGACATTGAAAGTCAGATTTTTGACGTGACAACGTTTTATAATTTGATGGAGCCGGTTGCACGCGCCAAAATAAAAAAAAACTCATGCGGTGTTACCTCGCTCTGAGGCGTTCCATTTAAGGCTTGAACTGCAAGCGAGAGCGCGGACCGAGCGATAAAGAGGCATAATTGGCCTCCGCATTCAGCAGCGTTCGCCACCTGTCTCTCTCCTGCTTAAGTGAGCGATTCGTCTGCGTGGACAGCTGCTATACAAAAATACAACCATTCCATCAGTATTTTCTTATGACGTTGTCACGTTCAACTATAGTCAGTAAACCGACTTTACAGACAACCAATTTTTTTACAAGATTGAGGCAATAAACAAGCACACAGACCACCAGATACGAAGTCACTGCCGCCTATGGACAAATCTATTTCGTACATACGTGCTATCACCATCAGAATCGTTCTACCAGCTTCAAGATTAAACCTTTTCCTTTTTTACAAAACCGATTAACACATTTAGACAGAGGCATGGCGGCTCTGACTCCAGAACTGAACCATAGAGTTTTTACCACCTTTTAAATACATACTTATTTGCGGTATTGACCATACGAGCACATTTGGTTGCGGACACACTTATATGAGGCGCCCATCATAGTCCTCGCGAGTGGCAACGCATCTGTGATTAACTTCAGATAGAACCCATGTACTATTTGAAATTGCTTACATATATCCATGGGCGGCAGTGACCACTTACGTGGTGTGGTTTAGCGTGGACTGCATGCTCGTTTGCCAATTAGGTAAAAAAAACAAGCAAAAGCAGATAGGTACTTCGATTAATTCGTCCACGAAACATCAGTATTTGTATTTTATAAAAAGGTCCCCCTATAGTAAGTAGGTGAATACGAACCCGCGCAGGGGTAAGACTACCTGTTGGTATAAATCAATTATTTATCTATCAATACGATGTAATTTCAAACGTTCTGCACAATAAATCAAATGTATTAGTAATCAATTTTATTAGCATAATGGTTGACATAGTATAACTATTAGATTGTTGGACCCGGTCTTGGTTTATGATTTTCTATGGAACAAAAAGGTGGCGGTAATTGTGGTAAGCGGAAGCGATTAGCGGTCATTATTTTTTATGCTTATAGTCTCTTTATTATTACTACATAGTATAAAACAAAGTCGCTTCCCGCTGTCTGTCCCTATGTACACTTAGATCTTTAAAACTAAGCTACGGATTTTAATGTGTTTTTTTATAGTTATATTTGACATTATGATAATAATATAGTGGAGGAACACTGATAAGTTTGGATTTATTATTTTTATGCGGAACGAAGTTCGCCGGGTGAACTAGTATTCTATAAATTATGTATTAACGAGACATAAATTGTCCTGTAATTCAATTAATTTCCTTTTTATTTTGTTTTTGTTTCAATTATATTTGTATAATTTAGTTCAATTTGAGTAAAAATTAAATTTAATGAGCGAGTTCAGTTCGTTCTTTGTTTTTACAGAATATATTATTATTGTTTCTATACACTATACTAATCAGTGTGTATTATTCCAGTATTTCAATCTATTCGTCAAACAATATTTTTTGCCTATCTACTGGTATACATAAGCCTCTCTTAATGGGTAGTTTTGCCAACATCAACCGCGCCTGAAGTGCGTCTTGGTGACCGTATCAGATGTCGATGTTAAATAGGAAAATACTGCTGACAACATACTGTACTTACTGTATTAACTGTATTTACAGTATGTTGTCAGTAAGTACTTACTGTACGAAAAGTCAAGACCGACATTTTTTATTTATCTGAAGACTTATTTTTTAATATTTTTAATAATTTGGCGTGTTGAATTTAAAAAATCGTACTCATATTTATTTTCACATGGTATTTTATATGATTTCATTCAGTTTTATTTCCTTCGCTTAGAATTTTTTTTGCTGGTCTGTATCATTTATATTTTATTACATTTATAATCGTATGAGCCTATGAACATAAAACGCTCCTCTCTTCACAAAACCCATACCCAAATCAAACGTACGCCTTAAGGCCGAACTCTATTCCATACATCATGACTTCATAATTGTTGCCCCAGTCTATCCCAAGCAGTGTCGTCGTTCTATCAGATGCCTCCGGCGGCGTATGATTAATCTCACACACCGCTATCGGAAAACTATTAGCCACCTATTATTGTTATTCGGTTAGTTAATGACGGGGTCCATATCCTCTTTGGACTACCGCGGTTTGTATGATTGATTCTGATATGTTCTGTTTTGAGTTTGGTTGTTTTTTTCTTGTTTTTAGTGTGTGATTATGTAGAATGTAGTCTGTTCCCTAGAGCGATCTGATTAAATTAGACATTAGTGTGTTCGGTTTTGTCTGCAATCACATGACTATTTGTAGGTGTCACATCGTCCTATCAGTGGGTATCCTATTGAAAGTCATTGATAAATATAATACCCTGAATCAGGGCATATTGTCATGTCATGACAATAGATCTTTATCTACTATATAAGTAATATTATTAGGAACTTATTAGAAGTCCAAAGGCTCAGAAATAAGCAATAACGTAGTCAAGGTGTGCTGAGTCGTATACTTCACTCATAGAAGAAAGGAGAATGTGGTATGCAGGACAAACATCATATGGCTTCTATATAAATAAATCCACTTCAAATAACATTAGCGGGCAATTCACTCGACGAGCCCATAAATCGAACTCCTGACAAATCGCATCAAATAGAAAAAGATAAATACATCCCCTTTCCCGAATAAACGGCAATAAATCGGTGCCCTTGTGTCAACAGCGTATTAGTGAATATGGATGCACTAGTCCAACGTGACCTATGACACCCCCCTAGGCATAAACAATGAAAGGAGTGAAAGACGAAACAGGAACAAAGTCACGGCTCATGATATACCGGTCGTATTAAGCCCTCAGATTTATCGCGGCCAAATCACGCGAAAAATCCAACGATAAACGTCTATATCCGCTTTTCCCACATATTTTCGCGTTTCCCTCTCATGTGCTCACTTAACATGACGATGTTTGCCCTTTTCCCCCTAGCTACCGTAAACCCGATACACAGTCCTTAGCGCAAACTCAACTTTACGTAACCCACACTGAGTTAAGTTTCATCTGCCTGCCATTGGAAAAAAATGTGCCCTGAATTTTTTCGAAAAAATGAGCATGTATTAGCCGTTTACTGCATTTTGTACTGTAACACGAAGACGTAAGGGGTAAAACCTGTGGTAGGGTTGTCGGAAGCTTAGTACATTTTATTTGAAAGGGGAAGTTCGGGTGACATTGTTACACAGTGTACTGCACATTATTGGGTGATTGAATGGTACTCTCACAAGACAAGTTCGATAAGGTGCCCTCGTGTTAAGGATAACTCGGCTTGAGGGCCCAAATTGAGTTCGATATGTTAAAGCTGACTTTATTGATACTTTTATGGATGTTTGCGGTTACTTAATGCCTTTTTGAGTATTGTGGCGTATAAGTTGATTTAAACGTGCCAAGAAGCTCTGGAAGGTCCATAATAAGTTATAAATTATTGATCTGATTATAAAGATACATACATAAACCCCTCTACTAATAGAGCAGTGTGTGCTTAGAGACAATATATACTTACTTAAAAGTCAATAATTGATATCTCAAAAAATCAAAAGATAAGGATGGTAGAATACTTCGTGGTCCGATTTCGAAAGTATCACCAGCACAGCTAGTATTGCCTATTGCCTTCTAAAAGTAGTGTTAAGGAGTGTTAAGTACTGCTGTGTTCTACTCTGAAGGGTGTCGTAAGGGAGACTTACTGGTCTAAGGCGTTCCAACTTAGTCTTCAGGAGCAGCGTATCTGTGGCTAACCTCAAGTAAATAATGGTCTTATCTGGGATTGAATACAGAAATCCATTGGTGGCAGTGGCAACTTACCATGGTAGTAAGCATGATCATTTGCTATTTCTATACATACTATTTAAAAAGTACTGTCTTGCACCACACCCTGTAACAAGAAGTACAAGAATACGAGGTGAGGTGACCATCTTAGTACCAACGCGTCTGTGATCAACTTCAGATGCCCCTGTTCTGTATGAAATTCCTTACTGATGTTTATTCTAATGGACTGTATGCTCATTGGTTACTTCAAGTTTAAAAAAAAAACAAAATTACATGATTTTTTTTTCCAGCTAAATAGCAGCTTAGATGTACCACCATAATTAAATTCGAACTAAACAGAACGTATAAACATAATATACGCATAGAGTTCCCAAAATTAAGCCCCAGTTCACATTAACCGAACATCACCTTCGTTCAGTATGCAACTTTCGAAGTTGATTATTTAGCATGTAACCGTTTATTGTTACAAGAACAATTTAATTCGGTACATCGTCGACACATCGATGTTCCCCGTGGAACAAATTAACACTTTCCCACACCGAGTACTTGTTGTATGCGCGTACGCAGCTGTGCTATTGTAAAGGGGCTTATCCACTGGTTGCATAAAATAATCTATGTGGTGATTTTTCTTTTTATGCTTCATAAAATAGACGTGTAGCTTGATTATGTTTTTTTTTAACTTATAGCATGCGAAAGAATAAACAGGCAACGGTCACTGTTGCCTGTGCCTGGATATCTGCAAAAACAAAGGAATAACCAATGCATCACTGGCTTTAAAAAATATTTTTTTTATATCTGATTGAAGTAGCAAACGAGCACGATGGTAAATAGTCACCGCCGCCATGGCCATCTGTAAGCAACTTGATATAGAACATAGGTTCTATCTGAAGTCAATGACAGATGCGTTGCTACTCCCGAGGACTATGATGGTCGCCTTACATAAAAGTGTGCCGGCAACCACACCCTTCCGCCGAAACGCAAAAAAATGCTTCACGCTAGAAATAAGTTTTAATTGTGGTGTTAGGTGTTACGCTAAAAATCTATTTGCGCCATGAATGTTTTTTTTTGTTTCACGAATAATTTAATTAGGTACAACGTCGAAACATCGATGTTCCCCGTGGAACAAACCAATACTTTCCCACACCGTGTACTTGCTGTATGCGCGTACGCAGCTGTGCTAGTGTTAGGGAGTTTGTCCACTGGTTACACTGAATAATTTGTATGCAGATATTTATTGATTGGTTTCGTTATATTTTTAACTAGCGTTAGACGGGTTTTCTGTTGGACTGACCATCAGGTCAACTGCTGATTTGCTACTTCAATCAGGTATTTAAAAAAACAACTTTAACACAAAACCTACTCGTCGGATTTTGTTAAAATTTGGTACACACATTGTTTTTGATCTTGATTAACATGATAATCATTACCTTAGTATACGTGACTGGAATGATGAAGAATATAATAGTTATAGCCGATGTGTATTCCCTCTAATAAAAGGCAGTTAATTTCCCATTTCGATTAAGAGTAACACGCCGCAATAACCAGCGCGGTGTCCCGCTGGCCGCGACTGCTCGTATTAATATCGTGACGCTACATCACATATCATGTTCACTGCTTAGTACACTTTTATGATATACAAGCGATTGCTGAACTCTTGATGGCGACTGATAAAATGATCAGAAAGCCGTAATTCAAACTAAATTCACATCGACCAATGTGATATTGGATAATATGGCCTTAGTATAAGGTTTACGCTTACTGTTTTAAGTCATTGTTTAAGCCTTCGTATACATTGTAATGTACATTGCATGTTTACGTTTTCGTTTTTGAAGGAGAACCAGTGTAGTTAGACCGGGGAAGTACCACCGCCACACCTATTGCTAGCGTGAAGCATTTCTTGCGTTTCGATGGAAGAGTGTGGTTGCCGGCACACTTTCACATGAGGCGACCATCATAGTCCTCGGGAATAGCAACGCATCTGTGATTGGCTTCAGATAGAACCCATGTTCTGTATGAAGTTGATTACAGATGTCCATGAGCGGCAGTGATCACTTATCATCAGGTAGACTACATGCTCATTTGCTACCTTAATTAGATAAAAAAACTACTTTCTCACATACAGTTGCTTACATCTTCGTCCGATTTCCGAGCAGCTCGTCTCGATCCGTGCGAGCATTAATTCTATGTGAACTCAATCACAGATGCGTTGCTATTCCCGAGGACTATGGCGGTCGTCTCATATAAAGTGTGCCGGCAACCACCCCCTTCCAACGGAACGCAAGAAATGCTTCACGCTAGAAATAGGTGTGGCAGTGGTACTATGCTGGTTCTACCACCTTAAAATATATAAAAAGTACATACTTAATACATATCATCTACAAGGTATTGTTTCTCCTCTCAGAAGAGTTGCCTTTGTCCTTTGTTGTCTGGCCTACTTTGAATCGGAGACATGACGTCGTAAAAAATGATACAAAAGTACGTAGATTTTCTTATGTTCTCTTTAAGTTTTTCTCGCTAACTGCTAACTTCGGAAAATTAAAACGTAAAGTAAACAATAACTTTAATTACAATTAATATAAATCTCATGCAGTAATTTATATATTAATACGTGAAGCAAAAACTACTTGTCGCGGACGAAGAAGTGTGGAATTATGCACGGTTATAGTTGATGTAGAGAAAAAATACGGAATACTAATATTTTTTTCAAATAATGCATAAAACGTACATAAAATTAACTAAAACACATTACACACACTACCTTGCATTTGACACAAAGACATATAATAAACGAAATAAAACATTAAATGTCTTCCTATGAAACACACATAACGTCCAAAATGTCACATGTTTTTATCAAAATGCCCACTATTGCTTTTATATGCAGCTTAGTTAATTAAACCTATTTTATCTTTAAACTTAACTAAATATTAATACAATTATACAATAATATTAATACAATTACATTATAATACAATTGAATTGAATTTGAGAAATATTTGTTCTACTTTGTATAATATCAGGTTTAGTTTTTGAGTTGAATTACGGTCGAATTTCGATCGTTGCGACGGATGACTAGTTGATATAATTAATTCATTTAATTATACAACTTCAGAAGATATATATTTGGATTTCATATTATTTTACTTTTTCAATATCGTCTCAATATTATATATATAAGAGTACATTATGTTGTACTTTATGATGTAAATTAACGCACATGGTACTCATTACCCTGGTAGACGTGATGAAAGTGGAAGTAGCCTAGTATTACAAATGTTAAATTATTTAGGTACACGCAATGATCTTCCCTGTAGTTCCGGGATTAGAATAGGGCTACGGTATCCCCTGCCTGTCGTAAGAGGCAACTAAAAGGGGCTTACGGGGTTTGCGGGCGGCTAGAGTGGGAGCTTGAACCGTCGAGCCAGGCGATCCCGGGAAGGACGACAGTATGTGTGGTCGCATACCGCCGTAAAGACTAGATTGGATGGTGGGCCCATCCGCCCATATGGGAGGAGCCCGGCAACACGCTCAGAGGATTTCGGCTGCGTTCGTTAGGAGGTCCCGAAATCCTCTTTATAGCGACGAGGCACGTCACTCCCACAGCTTCGGGTACCTTTTGAAGGTTTCCCCCTCGAAAAAAAAACAAAAAAAGGTACACGCAATGATAGTCACATGATTTGATTCGATTTGAAAAACCCAGTCGGTAGTCAGTTTTCCCTAAGAACAGTACATTGACCTAAATCACATTTATGCATACGTATAACACGTTGAGACATGGCTGCACCTCCGGCTACGCTTGTCCAATACTCAATTACCGTAACATATTGCGTTCCGATTTATGCAGTATGAAGTGCTCCAGGCTGTGGGTACGTAGATGTACAAATAAGTTTGTTGTTTATTTTTTATTTTATTAGAAAACATACAGTGCATAATAGGTTATAAATTGCTTAATATAAAGCACCATTAAAATGTTTGTAGAGCATAAACAATTATAAAGAGGACATAATGCTTAAGGCGCTGAGACTTAGTCAAAAGACTAAGTCAGGGGGACTGATGACTTGAAGAATACGTCGGATAACTGCTGAAGGCAAGTATCTCAGGAAGAGTCGAGGTGGCACAGGATTATTAAGGGCGATAGATGAATGAAGTACATTGACTGATTTCTTACAAAATCTAACTTATGATGAGACTGAATTACTTATTTCTACTGTATAATCTAAATATACACTTCATACATACTCGTACATACATAATCAAGCAAGCGTATAAACACACAAAAGCATACACACATCCACACACACACACCTACATACATACACACACA
Source organism: Spicauda simplicius (assembly GCA_949699795.1). Lineage (NCBI taxonomy): Eukaryota > Metazoa > Arthropoda > Insecta > Lepidoptera > Hesperiidae > Spicauda > Spicauda simplicius. The sequence continues at coordinate 4,744,608 of OX453073.1, read as the reverse complement.
CGAACAAACTCGAACGCACTTATGCTGAGCACACACATACACATACAAATACAAACACGCATATACCTGATCTACTATACATAATATAATACAACTAATCTAAGTATTAACATTAGTTTCCTAAGTTTTGTGATGTACTCCGAGGTGGGCGTAAATAGTAGCGACACAGTTCAACACTATTGCTGCTGTTTACGAACATTACAATTGTAAATATGTTTAAGTTGTTATGTTAAGTTAAATAAATCTTTTAAATCTTTTTTTAAATTAATGTAGGTATGTTCATTCATCATCACTTCTGACTTGATATGAGGTGAAAGTAGCATTCTTGTGATACCAGCTTCACACATATTTCGTACTGTTTAATATTTAATAATATTTAATTTGCAAGCGACAAGCGGCAAGCAAGCAGCGTAATTCGACTGGGGAAGTAGCACCGCCACACCTATTTCTAGCGTAAAGCATTTCTTGCGTGTCGTTTGAAGGGTGTGGTTGCCGGCACACTTTCACATGAGGTGACCATCATAGTCCTCGGGAGTAGCAACGCATCTGTAATTGACTTCAGATGGAACCCATGTTCTGTATGAAGTTGCTTACAGATACCCATGGGTGGAATGGGTACCTTTGTTAAATAAAAGTGAGCATGCAACCGCACTCTTCCACCAAAATGCAAGAACTGCTTTGCGCTTAAATAAGTGTGACTGTGGTACCCGATCGAAGTTACAACCACTTACGCATTTGTGGAGAGAAACCGAAGTCCCCTTAGAAATGGAAGACTACTGAGTCTTCCATTTCTAAGGGGACTTCGGGACTTTATTAACTGCAATATTATATACTAAGGGCTCCATCAACAGCCATTCGTTTTATAATTAAACTTAGCCAATCTTCTTATTGCCAACCTTCAAACCGTAGCATTGTTGTTTATCAAATTAATTTAAATAATATAGAACACACGGTGTAACTGTATCTCTGGTTTCCATTAGGAGCAATAACAAAGCCGCTCGGAACGAAATGCCAAACCGCTTAGCATATCACCGTGTTTGTATCTAAGCCTGCGTGCAGACTGGTCAGTGTACTTATTATTAATGCAAAAGTTTGTGAAGTATCTGTTTGTTGCTATTTAACAGGTGGCACGCTTACATATGAGGCGACCATCATAGTCCTCGGGAGTAGCAACGCATTTGTGATTGATTTCAGATGGAACCCATGGTCTGTATGAAATTGATTACAGATGTCCATGGGCGGCAGTGACCACTTACCATCAGGTGCATGCTCGTTTGCTAATTCAGATAAAAAAAGGTGGAAGAAAAAGTGTAGTTTGACCAAGGAGGTACCAACGCGACACTTATCTAGCGTAAATCAGTTCTTGCTTTTCGGTGAAATTGTGTTGCCGGTACAATTTTATAAGGGACGACTATCTTAGTGTTCAGAAGTAGTAACGCACCTGTGATTGACTTCAGATAGAACTCCTGTTCTATATAATGTTGCTTATGGATGTGTCCGCTTACCATCAAGTGGACTACACGCTGATTTGTTATTTTCTTAAGGTTTCATTTAATCAATTATTATTTATATACATTATATATTTTACATGAAACGTATTAATTAAGTCTAATTTAAATTAATTGCTTATAAGCCTTGTTTTCTTTTTGGTTCCTTGTGTAATTAATACTAAGTAAATTGTAATGCACATATAAAACACCTTGTTAGTAACATTATTTTGTCATCTTGGGTGTCCGTCATTTTACATTCAGAATGGCATCACTTTACAAAATTTCGCATGCATTGACATTGACGTGTGAGCAAAAATCAGTTCAATCGATTGGGAGATACTCATGCCCGCAGTAAAACAATTAATAATGTGTAAGTAAAAAACAAATAAATAAATTTATTTTAAAAATCTGCCTTATTACTTCCTTAAACCAGATTACAGTATCTATAATACTAGAAAGTGACATTACTTACATTAAATGCACTTTAACGTAAATACCAGTAGACACCAATCCGACCAGCCCCTAGCAACGTTCGGTCAAATCAAGCCACTAGTTCCAATAAAAAATTGAATTAACCTCTCGGAGTCTCGTATGCTACAAACCAAAGGTCACATCATTATAATCTGAGGACGTGACCGACCGGAATGGCGGCCATTGCTATCTCGACGTTCGTAATTCGAAATTTCTATTCTCTTGTCGTAATAAAATCATGCGCGCACGCATGCGGCCCGCCTGCTCTAAATTTAAATTGTTTGGGTTTTTTTCTTCTACTGCGATAAGATTACGAAACTTATTAGAAATTAACGGTTATGTAACATTTAGTATTGTGAAGTGTTTCATATTAATGTGTTCTATTGTTATTGATACATGATGTTTTTTAAGTTTGAAATTAAATGTGACTAATAATTTTGACTGTGAATCAAAGTTTACCTTATATTACGGTTCTTTAAGAATTTGGAATTATATTATCTATGAATTAACGATGGTGAAAATTGTTACATTAAGATTATTTCCACAATCATAATTTTAACACATTGTAATTTTTATAATTTGTTTCTACTAAAATAAATTTAACCTCGATTAAATTTTTAACGGATAGAATCTTCATTCAATTCCATATATAACAATGATTGTCCCTGATCTTGAACATATTTTGGAACCAATGAAGACTAAGTTAGTCTCTTCTAACTTATGTAATAACCAACCACACTCATTCACATGCACTCTCACTGAATACCACATTAATATATTTTCATTGTTATTAAGCAAATTGTACTAGCTTATGTAAGATACGGAAGAGCGGGGCATCCTGGGACAAGTATTTTTCTTACTTAAAGGGATTTCCTAACAACAATTTATGTTTGTGTACAATTTTTAATACCAATAAAGAATTAGAATATGAACCGGAAGTCAAATCCTTCCATCGAAACGCAAAATTGCTTTACGCTACTAATAGTAATCTTCCCGATTGAAAGTTATTAGTTCTGATATGGTTATATAATTTTGGTCCATACCTAAATTAAATTATAAATAAATAAAATTAGAAAATAGTAATGTAATTGGAGTCATGGACAAAAACATTTTTTTCATTAGATAACGCAAATTTCGTGTCACGCACTGTGACAAGAACTTAAAAGCTTTTATTTCTAGGAAGTATCGGCTTAAGAAATTAAACTGTTACAGTTAATCCACATTCACTTCCAAGGTCCATAACGCCAACAATGGCTAAATTAATAAATTATTTCTCCGCTCAAGTCAAATTATTGCTTAATCGAGATACGATCTCACGGCGCGAGGCTACACATATCGCCGATCAGAACCTATTGCACTACTAATTAGTAATACTAGATACCAATTTGCACTTCGATTGTTACGACATCCACACCAGTTACTTGTACGGATTACAAAGAAAATTGGCTGTAATAAATGCAATTTCTTGACGAAATTATTTATGTAACGTTGTCTAAAAAAATTGCGTGAAGAAGACAGCAGTATGGAATGGCACCAATGAAGAAATACCTATTCATGCCCACAGTGGACAACAGTGGACGGATGTACCTAAAGAAATAACGCTTTCTACACTCACAGTCCAATTCGATGATCTAAAGCCAGCAGTGGGCTTCAAAAGGCTGATAGGACTAAAGTCATAACGATTTTATAGTTACAGTCCTACATGACATGATACATACAAATATGAGTGCACAAACAACCAGATTCATAACATAAAATTAAGGTCTCCAACCCGGAAGTAAATCAGACCGATATGATGACCACTCCGCCACAGGGGTCGTCAAATCTACACATGATGTCAAGGATTTTACATACTCTACATAAAATTATTGTATGAAAAACAATAAAACCACAATTTGAATATTAGCAAAATCATTTTCTAGAGATAGTTCCAGGCTCAATTCTCGGTCATTTATTGTACTTATATTTGATTAAATAATAAACAAAACCAGAAAACACTGGTTTAATGCTTGTTTAGTTTAATGGATTTAGTATGGTGAGTATTCCAAGGAACTTATTGACTGGTGCCTTAATTACTTTTCATCCATAGCACCGCTCGCCGAAGGATGAAGTTCGATCTACACCAATTGGACTCGTAGCAGTCGTCCATTGTTCGGTATTCACACTCTTTCTTCTTGTTCCTGTGCTACTCCAACTACTGAAGGGTAGCAGTCAGCTCAGCAAAGGCTTTTTTGTTTGTCGCGAGGCTAAACAGTTTGGCGGCACTCGCGATTTCTGTTCACTCTCGGATGTTCCGAAGCCGAGATTTGCGTCTCCGACTTTCCTCTTACCTAGAATTTTTCCCATTAATATCGTTTGAAGAAATCTCTATCTGTTGTTGCGAATGATATGACCTAGGTATGATTTTTTTCTCCTCTTGATGGTTCTTAATATAGATTGCGGTATTTTTGCACTCGTCTAAGAATTTCTTTATGACTGTACACTGTCACAGTCTTTTTGTGTCCAGCTAATAACCAATATACGTTTCTTGCCACAAAGGTGTAAAATGTGTAATGAGCTTCCACCTGAGGTATACTCGTACATGGGGCTCATCAAGAAAAATGCAAAAAGAGTTCTCCTTCAAGGCCTTCGATGCATTGGCGACTCTTTTGGTATTGCAAACGTCTAGGCGATGGTGACTACTTTCCATCAGGTAGCCCGTCTGCCTTATTGTTAGGTTAGGTAGGTTAGGTATTGTAATATAAAAATATAAGTGTAAGTTGTATTATTAACCTGACTATTAAATAGATGAAATAAAAATTATATTTGTCTTCAGCCCATTATAGTCCCACTGCTGGGCACGCGTCTTCTCTCAGAATGAGAGACTACATATATCGTATTAGTACGAGTTCTATACGAATTAGAAGACTAATATTATTTAGGAATTATTATTCAGAGGTCCATGAGTTGCAGCGCTTACTATTAGGTTGGCTGCAGGCTCCTTTAGATAAAGAACATCACAAAAATTGTCACAACCTTTTTTAAATATTTTGCCGACCTTACGAAATGTCAGCTATATTCTGTTAGCACTTAACAGCTAATTAAGCGCATTTGAGAACAATGGAACGAGATACAAGGAGTTCGGTTTGCTATAAAATAGTTCATGGAGTCCGTTGGATTCTTACATGTGAAATTCCTAGTGTTAACGTAAGATACTTGTTTTGTGAACGGTACTTTAGACTGCAAGGACAAATATTCGCGTTCCGAAGTTATGTGCGTGTTGGAAATTAATTATCATACGCTTTAATGGCGAGGGAACACATCGTAATTAGATTTTACAAGCATGAGAGATCTCTAAAAAGTCCTCAAAATGTGTGAAGACCAATTCTCCTTGGTCCAGCTTCATTCTCTAAATATTTCTATATAAGAACGGAACCCAGCAGTGGCTCAACAAATGACGATAATATTCTACATTTTAGCGTGAGTAAGTACCTATTAATTAAAATAAAGGTTAGGATAGCCTTTTTTTTCGAAGGGGAAACCTTAAATAGCGTCGAGCGATGCAGGGTTATGTGGGATTCTTACCGCACTAATACCCCCCCGGTGGCCGTCCTCAGCCCTACGAAGGGGATTCCGGAACTTCCAAAGGAACGTGACCGATGTCCTCTGAGGGCGTTGCTCCCTCGGGCTCCTCCCAGGTAAGTGGCAAGGCTCACCGCTCCATCTGGTTTTTACGACGGTATACGACCATACCGCCGTCCTTCCCGGGATCGCCTGGCTTTACGGTTCCAGCTCCCAAGCCCTTTTTAGTCGCCTTTTACGACAGGCAGACGATACCGTAGCCCTATTCTGGTTCCAAGACTACAGGGACAAAGGTTAGATTAGCCTGTGAGATATTTTACAGGTTTGTGTTTAGCAATGTCCAAAGAGTCTAGTAAAGCCAGAATTTTACTTTTACTTTTGTATGATTAAACACATGCGATGCTACGTAGACTTTTCAAAAGTAGTCCACCTAATTGCTACATGCAAGTGCTACTAATCAAACTTAGAGGCTGGCCACTAATGTGTAGCTAAATCTTAGGATTAAAGTGGAACATTTAGTATAAATTTCCCTTACATCACCTTTCAAAATGGTACTATTATTGGGCAGAAATAGAAGTGGCAGTGTCAAACAAGAAATTATTCAATCATTGAATATGTTATAACAAACCAGTGTAACTTGACCTCCAAGACCAGCTCAAGTTAGCAACAAATAAGCACCGTAATTTTACCAATACCTAATGTATGTATATAAGAAAATAATACGATCGATTCGCAGGAGAAATTTTATCTGCATCAAACTTAAAGGCTGTGCCGTTTCCTCGACTGCCATTACAGATTGTATGCGCACAAAACAGTGCATTACCGCAATAATATGTTATTATTGTGCGACACGAGTTATCTGATCCGTATTATTTATCTGTGCCCGGTATGTGCATGACAATTTTATAGATTATTCAATGGCCATGCATAGAAATTTGAGAGTATACGCAAGGAAGGCAGATATAACTATTTCTTACTAATAATTGCTTACAAAGCTCGCGTATTTGGTTTAGTACTATATATATTCTCATATTATACTCAAGAAGAATTTGCTGAACATTTCAAGACCATTTTTATAGTATAATATGGACTACACCATTCCACGCAATTTATTTGGTTATTAAAAGTAAAAAGTCCTCTTCTTCGTGGCAATAATGTGTGTGGCAATATTGGCAATGAGCACTTTATCAGATGGGTTAGATGTTCGTTTGCTACTTGTATAAGATGTAAAGTGTATCTGTATATAAAAGCGAATTAATACTTACTTCTGACTAATCATCACATAGTCTAAACTTCTGAACCTTGAATTATTAAACACGACAATACATTCTACTTTGTGAAGGTGGTAGAACCAATGTAGTTCGACCGGGTAAGTACTACCGCCACACCTATTTCTAGCGTGAAGCATTTATTGCGTTTCGATGGAAGGGTGTGGTTGCCGGTGCACTTTTATATGAGGCGACCATCATAGTCCTGATTGACTTCAAATAGAACTCATGTTCTGAAGTTGATTACAGATGTCCATGGGCGGCAGTGACCACTTACCATCAGTTGGACTGAATGCTCGTTCGCTACTTGAGTCAGATAAAGAAAAATACTCATAAATGCTTATAAATTAGATGTCTGTGGGTGTCGGATGCGATCGCAAGCATCGCATCCGATACCCACTAAGTATCAGGCCGGAGCGCTTCAACAAGTCGATACTGTCGCCGTTTTATCTGTCGATCCAGCATATACTCGAAGACAATACCGGAGCGGCAATCTTTTGTCTTCGCTCACCGAACTGCCGCTCATATTTATGGGTTTCCACATGTTCCCTTTGCGGGCATCGGTTGAGATTGAACTAAGACTTAGCCTATACGCCAGTTACTTTATAGCATGTTTGAGTTTATCACGTTTTAGAATAATCTTAGCTTTTAGATGAAGAGCTTTAAGGTATTTTAATTTAAAGTATTCTGAACAAATCGTGTGTGTCAGTTCGGACACGTGTTATTCCAAAGTGTAAGGTGCACAAGAGGAGTTTCATGGTTTGACCGTCACACTTAGCGTTACTGTTTTACTTTATATTACTTATTATTCATTACATAGAAAGTTTCCTATATCGTTTCTTAAGAATTAAGTAAAAAATTGGACGAAAAAATTTATAAATATGTCAGTTTGCTGTTTATCTATTACTCGTTGCCAAAATTTCAAATTTTAACTCTAAGTAAAATTGGTGCAGTAAAAGAGCACTTTCCCGAACAATATTTGAACGTATTTATTGACCATATCATCGCCACGCATACCTCGCACCTTTCAATAATATGACAAAGTGTGATTTCATTTGTCAAGGTCCATGTCTGGCACGCTCAATGTGTGTGGTGGTGCTGACCCATTACTATCCCACTACTGGGCACGGGTTTTCTCTAATTATGAGAGAGGTTAGGCCATAGTCCACCGCGCTGGCCAAATGCGAATTCACCTCCGAGAACACACACCTCCGTGAAATTTTTTTTTTAGAACTCTCGGGTGTGTAGGTTTCCTCGCGATGTTTTCCTTCACCGAAAAGCAGTGATAATTAATTTCTAATACGCACATAAATCAGTGGTGCGTGTCTGGGTTTGAACGTCGGACCTCTCGATCGAGAGGGCAAGTTTCAACCATAAGGCTTTTACTGCTCTGTCAATGTAGATACAATTTAATCCTAAAATGTTAACTATATATCAGCCAGTGTTGGACTTTAATTATATTCTAACGTATTAATGATATGTATAAATTCTACATGCATGTATCAAACTCCATATGAAATAAGCCGCAAGAAAATGTATTAGGCATATAAGCATAGCGTCGTGATGTTTGCTATGGCATAAACGACGTCGTAAAACATAAGGAACGATGGAGTCCTGCCATATATATAGACTTGATATGCTTATTACAGGTACATGTAACACACACGGCGGAGTGATTACAGGTATAGAAATAGAATGAATCTATATATAAATACGTGAAGCAAAAACTTGTGGTACATTTTTAAGTAACTTGCTGCGAAGGTTGGAGTATAAAATTTTGCACGGCTATAGTTAACGTAGAGAAGGAGTGCAGAATGTTAATATTTTTTTTAAATAATGCATATAACATACATAAAATCAACTAAAACACATTACACACACTACTGTGCATTTGTCACGAACACATAATTAATAAACGAAACGAACGAAGTTCAACGTATGAAAACCCAGAACGTCAAAAATGTCAGATGTCTTTGTCAAAATATCAGTTATTGATTTTAATTGCAGATTTGTCACTTAAATCGCTTTTTTACCTTCCGGATGTATTAAAATAACATGAAAATTGATAAAATTTGAATTTGGGTAAACTCTGGACAATATCAAGTTTAGTTTTTGAGTTGAATTACGGTCGAATTTCGACCGTTGTGACGTGTAACTAGTATGAATAGATAAGCAGAAAAAAAGTAATGGAAACAGACTCAGACATAAAAACTTTTTAACAAAAAATATCTACCGACTTCCATGTCACAAAAAAGTAAAAAATAATTTAAATATATTTTGGTCTAGAACATACTCAGTACTTAGTACATAGTCCTGAAGTCGGTGCTCGACATATTTCGCTGGACGACGGTAACTACGTCCTATATGAGCACCGACTTCAGAACTATGTACTAAGTACTGAGTATGTTCTAGACCAAAATATATTTAAATTATTTTTTACTTTTTTGTGACATGGAAGTCGGTAGATATTTTTTGTTAAAAAGTTTTTATTTTACACTTTTTAGTGACTATATTTTTATGTTTGTATTTAAATAAAGCCTCTAAGTTTGCTTTGTGCATCTCCATATTCACAAAAATTAAACATAAAACACTTTTACAATTCATACAAACAGGGCGCCCCCTCTGGAAGTACCCCTCCATCGTCAGGGTTGAGGAGTTGAAGGTCAAATTTTTCATCTTATATTGTTGCTTAGTAATCTTATAACATATACGTTAGTACCAAGTGGCTAACTTCTATGGCTCAGGCTTGCAGTACCCTGCATCATCAGGGTTTAGGAGTTGAAGGTCAAAATTTTAATTTTGTGCCTCTGTTTGGTATTATTTTTACATACCCGTAAGCACCAAATTGTCAACTCCTATGGTTTAGAATTGAAGTACCCCTTCATCATCAGGGTCGAGGAGTTGAAGGTCAAAATTTTAATTTTGTGCCTCTGCTTAGTATTATTTTTACATAACCGTAAGCACCAAATTGCCAACTCCTATGGTTTAGGATTGAAGTACCCCTTCATCATCAGGGTTGAGGAGTTGAAGGTCAAATTTTTGATTTTATATTTTTGCTTAGTATTTTCTTTACATAACCGTAAGCACCAAATTGCCAACTTCTATGGTTTAGGATTGAAGTACCCCTCCATCATCAGGGTTGAGGAGTTGAAGGTCAAATTTTTGTCCCATGAATTTGCTTAACAATTTCATTATATATTCGCAAACATCAAACGACCAACTTTTATAGTTCAGGCTAGCAGTACCCCTGCATCATCAGGATTGAAGAGTTGAAGGTCAAATTTTTCATAGTAAATACCTACATAGTAATTTTATTCTATATTTTACTCAATTGGACTTCTCCAGCTAAGGTTCGGCCGACTATCACTAATTTTATTATTTTGCTCCAAAAAGTTGAAGATCCTATGATTAGAACCTTATCAAACTCTTATCAGACTACCCCTGGAGTACATCCTTTCTAATAAAAAAAGAATCATCAAAATCGGTTGGCGGGATATTGAGTTATTCATACATTTATCGCGTACATTGAAAATGCAAATTTAAGACTTATGCGTTTTTCTTATGGATGCCCTAGTCAAAAAAATACTAAAAAAAAATGGGACCCTATGACACGCACTACCTTTCAAATAAAAAAAAAATCATCTAAATCGGTTCACCCAGTTCGGAGAAATGAGGTAACAAATATAAAAAAAAAAAAAAAAAAAAATAAAAATACAGACGAATTGATAACCTCCTCCTTTTTGGAAGTCGGTTAAAAATTAATAACGCATAGAGCCAAGCGATTTCCATACCGATGTTTCAAAGGGTCCCAAGTTCGTTGTCTGATTAGGTAGACATCAATGAATTTAGATCGTCGATAATCGTGTGTGACACACTAGAGGATTAGGAAACGAATGTAAAAACGTTAAATTATACAAGAGAGGACATTATCATTTTCATTGTGTATCTTATAGTCAATCTTGAAGTCGCATCAACCCATTATTGGCCCACTGCTAGGCACGGATCTTCTCCCAGAATGAGAGAGTTTAGGCCATAGTCCACCGCGCTGGCCAAGTGCGAATTGGTGGACAATCTTGAAGTATTTAAGTTAATTAGAGTCTACAAGCCTACAAATCGTTTTTATGCATAGCTTTTATCGCAGGTTTGAGCGCGGTGACCGAATCAAGAAATTCCGTAACGAAAAAACCTAACACCCTCTACTGCGCTTACGATGTAGCGCGGCCGAGCTTTCGCTTAACGTGTATGTAGGTATATGGTACGACAGTACGAAGCTCGTACGGATCAAGACGAGCTGCTCTGAAATATGTAAGCAGGTGTTTGTGAGAAAGTATATAGTATAAAAAAAAAAATTGAATAAATATCAAAGAAAAAAATGCATAACCGGTTTACCGCGGCAGTCTCCGAGTGTCGCACGTTTTTGTTTGTATAAATTTGTAACTACCGAATATAAAGTCTACCTAATGGTAAGTGGTCATTTACACCCATGGGCATTTGGAAATAACTTCAAACAGAACAAGGATTCTATCTGAAGTCAACCACAAACACGTTGCTGCCTCCGAGGACTGAGATGATCGCTCATGAAGTGAGTCGGCATTCCTTCCACTCTTCCATTAAAATGCAAGAAACAGGCGAGACAATGGTGCCTCCTCAGTCGAGCCATATACACGGTAGCGATTTCCTAAGCAAATGCTAAAGTAAGTAATAAAATTGCCAAAGCCCTTCATTGTCTCACTGCTTGGCACGGGTTTTCTCTCAGAATGAGAGAGTCTTAGGCCATAGTCCAACGCACTGGCCAAGTGCGAATTGGTGGACTTCACACACCCCGAATTTTTTTTTTAAAGAACAGTCGGGTATGTAGGTTTCCTCGCGATGTTTTCCTTCGCCGAAAAGCAGTGATAATTAATTTCTAATTCGCACATAAATCAGTGGTGCGTGCCGGGGTTCGAACCTCGGACCTCCCGCTTGAGAGGGCAAGTTTCAACCATTAGGCTATCACTGCTCTTAATACCTTCTTGATTCTTAACCTTGACCTTGACCTTCTTGTTTTGCCCTTTAGTACCTTCTGTGTATATAATTCTTTAAACATCCACGACCATACAGTTGTGTTGTTCAAAACTGACACCACACACCTATACAATCGATACCCGTATTTGCCACTAATCCGCTAAAGACCTACTAACCCATAAATACGGCGAACCCAACTACATAACTGCCATCAATTTAATGGGCTCCCAAAATAGCTGGTACAAATTACCCACCCCTATTTGACAAGCAAATAGTGAGATGCCTATTATCGTAGGCTGAGTCTACACTCGCGGTTACCTTAATTAAGATATTAAATTTTATTTGCATTGCGTTTATTTAAAGTTGTGCTTAAAAATATTAAATTATAAGTTATGGTTTAAGATTCTTTATTTTCCAAAAAGATCACAAATCGCTTACTGAGAAATAAGTGTTTAACAATGATATTATTTTTGTGTGCACTAGAGTGGGTAGGCGAACAATTTTGCATGCAAAAGAAACGGTTGAGTCAGAACAAATAACAACAAGGCCCAGTTACACTAAATACTGATTAATTGTTATTGTTGATCATATATTAAAATTAACCATTGAGATTTAATATAAATTAAATAATTTGTACAAAATTTTGTTTTTATAATATTACACAAATTATAAATAAAACCCTTTTTTAAGATGTTCGTGGTTTAAATTTAGATATTACATAATGGATTTATTATTAAAACATGACAATTTTAAACTTTAGATAAATTTCTGATAATATAAATATCAGCCAATTTTAAGCCTAACGAGGCGTATAAGATAGGTATTTTTACGAAAATAGATTAACTATTGTTAGTTGTTTGTTTTTACTGTAGGTCTGTAAGTCTGTAATTACGTTAAATAATATCACTATTTAGTATCAAACAAAGTAGCTTCGCGCTGTCTGTCCCTATGTATGCTTAGATCTTTGAAATTACGCTACGGATTTTAATGCAGTTTTTTTAACAGATAGAGTGATTCAAAAGGAAGGTTTTTATTTCTAATACATGTATAATATAGTAGACAATCACTGATAATTTCATATTTTTGTCTTTTAGGCGGAACGAAGTTCGCTGGGTTAACTAGTAAATATTTTAAAGTCAAAAACAATTGAGAATATTTGTACATTGTATAAAGGGTGTGTTTGCTGGCACACTTTCACATGAGGTGACTATCATAGTCCTCCGGAGTAACAACGTAGCTGTGATTTACTTCAGATTGTACCCATGTTCTACATGAAGTTTGTTACAGATGTCCATGGGCGACAGTGACCACCTACCATCATCACCAATGAAGTAAAAAAGACAAGGGGAAGGGGAAACCTTCAAAACGTACCCGACGCCGTGGGAGCGACGCAGGGTAATGTGGGGGTTTTTTACAGCACTAACCCTGCTGGCCGTCGTCGGCGCTACTAAGAGGACTCCGAGATCTCCAAAGGAACGCAACCAGAATCCTCTGAGTGCGTGGCCTCATCGAGCTCCTCCTCATCGAGCTCCTAGTCTTTACGAAGGTATGCTACACATACCTCCGACCTTTCCGAGATCGCCTGGCTGGACGGTTCAAGCTCCCACTCTGAATGCCCGAAACCCCGGAAGCCCCTTTTAGTCGCCTGTTACGACAGGCAGGGGATACCGTAACCCTATTCTGAACCCGGAACTACAGGGACGAGATGCTGCTACCCCTAAGATCTAAGTATGAATACCGCGAATAACTTAATATTTACTCCTATTTTCATTGCAAGGGCAAAAAGCTCGTCTGTAACCAATCTAAGGCTTAGTTGTAACTACCGGCAATAACTCAGGCGTGTTTCACTAGCATACCCGCAGCGTCGACAATCTGCGATATTGCGCAATAGGTACTCTTGAAACGCGACAATTTGTTGCCGAATATCGCGACTCGGCGACATGTGTTATTACTTACTGAGGAAGTGAGTTTTTATTTAAGAAAATAACCAGAAATCTATAATATTTATTTTTATTGCAAGGACAAAGAGCTCTTCTGTAACCAACCTAAGGCTAAGTTGTAACTACCGGCAATAACTCAGGCGTGTTTCACTAGCATACCCGCAGCGTCGACAATCTGCGATAATGTGCAATAGGTACTCTTGAAACGCGACAATTTGTCGCAGTATATTGCAATTCAGCGACGTATGCTATTATTCACTGAGGAAGGGAGTTTTTAATTTAGTAAATCAACAAGTAATCTGTTATATTTATTTTAATTGCAAGGACAAAGAGCTCTTCTGTAACCAACCTAAGGCAAAGTTGTAACTACCGGCAATAACTCAGGCGTGTTTCACTAGCATACCCACTGCGTCGAAAATCTGCGAAATTGCGCAATAGGTACTGCTTAAATGCGACAATTTGTCGAGGTATTTCGCGATTCGGCAACATATGTTATTATTTACTGAGGAGGGGAGTTTTTATTTCAGTAAAACAAGAAGCAATCTGTTATATATATTTTAATTGCAACGACAAAGAGCTCTTCTGTAACCAACCTAAGGCTAAGTTGTAACTACCGGCAATAACTCAGGCGTGTTTCACTAGCATACCCGCAGCGTCGACAATCTGCGATATTGCGCAATAGGTACTCTTGAAACGCGACAATTTGTCGCCGTATATCGCGACTCGGCGACATGTGTTATTATTTACTGAGGAAGAGAATTTCCGAGATCACAGTATTTCAAGTCACGAGTTTGATAGTGATGCTGTGTCTCGTTGAGATTTAGTGGTATAGTGGTGTGGATCTCGCTTTGTTATAGCGGTTCTTTTAAATTGTTCTTTAGTGTTATATTTTAAATCGAACTGTAAAATAATTCATACATGAACAGATTGGCGATATGTAGAGAAACATAATTTAGGAAGATGCTTATTATTTTTTGAACAATCTATTTAAATTCAAATTCAAATTCAAATGGTTTATTTGTGTAAACACAGGTACAGTAAAGATGACATATTTCAGTTAGATTATAAAACCCGTTGTGCTTTGCCAATGTTGGCGTACAAATATCAGTTCAATATTTATTAATAATTTAAATGACGGTAACATTATGTAGAACTAAACATTAAAATCATTAATCAGATATAAAAAATAAAACAATTATAAATTAAAATCATTATCATAAATAACAATCAATCTAAAATAGCAATAAATTATTAAAACATAATATAAACTAGCTGTGCCCGCGACTTCGTCCGCGTGGAATAGTTATTTTGGGCATAATTTATTTTTGCAAACAACCTCCTCAGCTTTATAAATTATAGCTGTTACCCACGACTTTGTCCGTTTCATTTTCTATTATTATTTTAGACAATTTAGTTTTGAAAAGAACATAGCTAACTCATATAGCTCATATATAAAAAAATAATTGTGAAATTATTAGAACCTAAAACAAAATATCCTTAAAACAAAATCAAATAGTATTTAAAAAGTATTATTACACGACGATAAAACGACGCAAGATCTCTAAGATCTATATCTTCTAAGATAATCATTGAAAATAAGTGATGTCAAAGACAATTTTGTTCACAATTAAATACTCTTAACCAACAACACATTTATTTGGACAAATATTAATATTATTACATTGATACAACTCTTAACTAATTTCGACCGAATTTGATTACCATGAAAACGGTTCTAGTGAGTTAATCTTAAAAGATAGACATATACTGTCGCGGACATTTTTTTAGATCATTTCAAGAGAAATAATTCTTTCATACATATATTTTTGGTATCTTGTACCGTTTTCGCAGCGCACGCAACGGAAGCCCTCAAGGATGAATAATTTGCCCAGTTTTTTTCACATTTTCCATTATTTCTTCGCTCCTAATAGTTGCAGCGTGATGTTATATAGCCTAAAGCCTTCCTCAATAAATGGTCTATTCAATACAAAAAGAATTCGAACCAGTAGTTCCTGAGATTAGCGCGTTCAAACAAACAAACTCTTCAGCTTTATATATTAGTATAGATATCGGGATATACTTTTTCAACCAACTCCTCCGCATTTGAACGAAGACGTATCGATATAAAGATTGATTTTGACTTTTCCGGGTAACAAAGCACTATTATCTACTTAAATCTTTAGAAAATTGGAATATCGCTGAACAGCGACATATATTCTAAGTTCATATTTTGTTTCATGTGGTCAAAGATAAGATCTTTTAAGAGGTGCATCGGGCTATTTGTGCGCGTAAATTGTTCTTTGTAAAGCAGAAGACAGAATCAAAACACTTTTACAATTCATACGAACAGGGCGCACCCACTCGCAGGGCGCTGCCGCACCCTGCTCGCTTATTTTTTATGTTTTCTTTTATGTTCCAACCTAACCTAACCCATCCTGTTGAAAAAGCTACAGCTAAATCCAACTCTTAATAATAACATGACAATACTCCTGCAATTTCAGGATTTAGGTATTCAAAGTGACACTTTTCATCATAATGTTCTCTCAGGAACGGGTCGTAATGTATTGTAATCAATAAGTACCAAACTCATACGGCTTAAGTAGGTTGTGTACTTAGATTATCAGGGTTGATGAATTGAAGTTTAATTTATTAATCACATTTCAGTTTAATGAGCTGTCATTAAACTCATAATATATACTAAAACAACCGTAAGCATTATGTGACTACCTTTTATAATTTAGGCTTGCACTATCCCGCATCATCAGGGAAGAGTTGAAGGTAAAAAAATATCCCGCGTCTTTGTTTAGTATTCTTATTACCTATACGTAAGCACTTGCGAGCCAACTTCTATAGCTTGGGCTTGCAGTATCCTGCATCATCAGGGCTGAGGAGCTTATGGTCGAAATTGTCATCATGTGTCTTTGCTTAGTAATTATATTACATACCCGAAAGCATTCAATGGCCAACTCCTATGGCTTAAGCTTGCAGTACCCTGCATCATCAGGCTTGAGGAGTTGAAGATTGAAATTTTCATCTTGTGTCTTTGCTTAGTAATTATATTACATACCCGAAAGCACTAAATAGCTAACTTCTATGGCTTAGGCTTGAAGCACCCCTGCATCATCAGGGTTGAGGAGATGATGGTCAAAATTTTCATCTTGTATCCTCGCTTAGTAATTATATTACATACCCGAAAGCATTAAATGGCCAACTCCCATGGCTTAGGCTTGCAGTACCCTGCATCATCAGGCTTGAGGAGTTGAAGATCGAAATTTTCATCTTGTGTTTTTGCTTAGTAATTATATTATATACCCGAAAGCACTAAATAGCTAACTTCTATGGCTTAGGCTTGAAGCACCCGTGCATAATCAGGGTTGAGGAGTTAGAGGTCAAAATTGTCATCATTTGTCTTTGCTTAGTAATCATATTAAATACCTGAAAGCACCAAATGCCCATCTCGTATAGTTTAGGCTAGCAGCATCCTGCATCATCAGGGGTGAAGAGTTGAAGGTCGAAATTTTCATTTTGTGTCTTTGCTTAGTAATCATATTACATACCCGAAAGCATTAATTGGCCATCTCCTATGGCTATGGCTTGAAATGACCCTTCATCATCAGGCTTGAGGAGTTGAAGGTCAAATTTTTACCGTTCATCTTTGCTTGGTATTTTTATTACATAACCGTAAGTACCAAATAGCCATCTCTTACGGTTTAGTCTTGAAATACCCTTACATCATCAGGGTTGAGGAGTTGAAGATCAAATTTTTGTCCCACGAATTTGTTTAACAATCTTATTATATATCCATAAAAACAAATTGACTTACTTCTACGGTTCAGGCTAGCAGTACCCCTGCATCATCAGGATTGAAGAGTTGAAGGTCAATTTTTTTAGGAAATATCTGCTTAGTAATCTCATTCTACATTCAACCCAATTGGACTCCTACAGCTTAGGTTTGGCCGAGTATCGCTAATTTCGTTAATTTGCTTCATGGAAATGGATCCTGTGATCAGAACCGTATCAAACTCATCAGAGTACCCTTGAAGTACATTCTTTCAAATAAAAGAAAAATCATCAAAATCGGTTGGCGGGAAATTGAGTTATTCATCTATTTATCGCGCACATCGTTAATGCAAATATCAGACTTATGCGCTTTTCTTATGGATGCCACTGTCAAAAGTGAACTAAAAATAAATGGGACCCGACGACACGCAAATGAAAAAAAAATCATCCAAATCCGTTCACCCAGTGCGGAGAAATCGAGTAACAAATATAAAATTAAAAAAAAAATAATAAAAAAAATACAGACGAATTGATAACCTCTTCCTTTTTGGAAGTCGGTTTAAAACTATGTTTTAACATAAAAATCAAAGCGAAATACTAAATTTTATTGAGGTGGCCTCCCTCAAAATTGACTGACTTTCATATAAACTTACATCTCCTATTTGGGTTAACTTGGGGGGGGGGGGGGATCAGAAAATTCATTCTTAACTGACGTACGTCATAAAAGGAACCCTTAGTAAAAATTATATTCGTATCTTTAGCAGTTTAGGCTCTACGATGTTTATTCAAAAGATGAGTGAGAGAGCATCCTTTCGTTTTTATATAAGTATATATAGATAATAGAGATATAGATTTGTATAGTATCAAATAACATAGGTGCACACATAACCAATAAAAATACATAACAAAGGAATACATTTTACAGACCATAACATGTTTAGTTTCAACCAATTCAACTATGCAGTTACATATCTTGTTAACACTCATCGAACACAGAATAAATACTGCGTAGTTTTAAATTGACATAACTTTTTTATTTATGAACCGATTTACATAAAATAAACACTAAATGTTAAGTGAAGTTTCCCACAACACATCAGTGAAAATTATATTCAAATTGGATAAGCCGTTTCTGAGATTAGCGTTTTCAAACACACAGACAAACAGACAAACAGACAAACAGACAAACAGACAAACAGACAAACAGATAAACAGACAAACAGACAAACAGACAAACAGACAAACAGAAAAGATTTCTAAAAACCATTATTTTGGGTTCTATATCGTATTAAAGACCTCTAGAAATGGTTTTCACCTAAATTTATTCCATGTACAGACAGCGACCTCTTACAGATTTATTATAGTATAGAAGATAAATTTCCCACATCTATGTCACACTTAAAATCTAACACATAAAATTCATTTAGTCAATAATATATTGTCGAAGTTGAATAAACTCAAATAAGTATAAAAATCATTAATTAATCATGTATTAAAAATTAAGACAAGTCAATTTCATTCAATTTCATATTTAAAAACTCTTTGATTTCGTAAATACATTGCTTCAGAAGCCATATTGTTATTTTATTTTTAAATTGATTGTATGTCAGCGTTTTAATAGAGTCCGGTAATCTATTATAAATTTTAATTGCCATGTAATATGCATTTTTTTCTGTAATTTGTGAAGTACATTGGGGTGTGACTAATTTGTTTGGATATCTAGTTGGTCTCGTAGATACATCTATGTTTTTTACGAAATACTCGGGGTACCTGTGTACAAATAAACAGATATTTCGAATGTACAATGAAGGTAGAGGCAAAACGTTATTCTTTTTGAATAGTGGTTTACAGCTATCTCGCTTAAGTTTGTGTTGCCTGCAAATTCCACTAACATAATAAACAAATAACTTGAATTAACTTTCGTTTGGATGAAACATATTATACTTGTACTAAAATAACAGTTATTGCAGTAAATTGTCGTCAATATTGTTATCAGCCCATTCGGTACTATCCCACAACTGGGTGCAAACTTTCCGAGTGACAGGGATGCATATAGGAATAGTTATTTCTTTTTATTTTTCTTTCTTCCTTTTTCTCATTCATACACCTTTGCGATAACACCTTTTGAAGCATTAGTTCGTTTTTGATGTTATAAGAAAAGTTTATAAATGAAAAAACATATTGTAAAAAATGTTGTCTAAAAACAACTTTTAATAAACGAGCTTTAGATTTGAATATCTATGCTCTACAATTTTTAGTACTTATTTAAAAAAAAATGTTACGTTGTTAAGAAAATTAAGTTAGTTTTAACAGAAATAACACGTCCAAGCCGCGGACGACATCGACTCATAATAATAATCCGACTATAACTTATTTTTGACTTTCATATATCATTGTCTAGATCATCTATGAATATATTTTATCTACGTATCAGATATTCACCATCTAAATTTAGATTCTCAAAAATGATATTTTGACAAGACACATAAAAATACGTATCTTCGGCCGCGGCCTCGTCTGTGTGGAATATGTGATATTTTTATAGGTAATGGGATCGCCTATGAGTTTTTTGTTTTTGTTATGTTTGTACCATTATTTTACAATATTAATTAAAAAAACAATAATGGTAGAACCAGTTTGAATCAACCAAAGAGGTATCACGTTATTTCTAACGTGAAGCTGTTCCTGCGTTTTATTAAAATGAAGTGGATGTCAGTGCACTTTTTTATCTGATTGTAGCAGCAAATGAGCATGCAGTCCAACTGATGGTAAGTGGTCACTGGCGGCAGTGACATAGACATTTCTAAACAACTTCATATACAACATGGGTTCCATCTGAAGTCAATCACAGATGCGTTGCTACTCTCGAAGACTATGATGGTCGCCTTATATAAAAGTGTGCCGGCAACCACACTCTTTATTGAAACGCAAGAACTGCTTCACGCTAGAAATAGATGTGGCGGTGGTACTTCCCTAGTCGAAGTACGCTGGTTCTATCACCTTCTTAAACACAAGACAACCATTTTGAATCCTAGAAATAACACCGCATATGTAATTTAGATCGGGTTAGTTTCCCTACTCCATGTGGAATTGGTAACACATGTCCATAGGCGTTAGTAACCACTACTCAGGTCATTAGATTTCTAGTCTTAAAATTCTTAATATCATTAATCTAACTTTTAAGTCATTAGTATCGCCGTTAGTTATTGTATTTTTTATTATCATTTTGAAATGTTATGAAAAATAAAGTTTAAAACAAAAGTCAATTTTGATAAGAACTAAGTACCTATGGTAGTTTATTTGTTACGTATCCGGCTTCTGTGTCCGTAGAAATAAACTTTAACTTTAAAAATTTTTTTCATACTTCAAACAGACAAACAGTTTTGTTTAAATATAGATAGATCCAGCTCTCATATAAAATTGAATTTCCCACGTGAAGTATTAAACAAAAAGGTGAAGATAAAAGGCACTTATGAGATACAATCATTAATTTGCTCTGTATCTTAAACAATAGAGTAATGCGTATCACATCGTCAGTGGACAACGTAACGGAGACCTATTTGTATACAGGGTGTTGTGATTGATAAATGGTTAATTAATGAAAAAGTAAAAATAATGACCTATTTAAATAGGTAATTTTTCTTACTTCTTACCGTGGTTGTAAATATAAGTTATTATTAATCTGAAATCAAAAACTCATAAATCCAATAATTTATGTAATAAATAATTTA
This sequence comes from Spicauda simplicius, assembly GCA_949699795.1. Classification (NCBI taxonomy): domain Eukaryota; kingdom Metazoa; phylum Arthropoda; class Insecta; order Lepidoptera; family Hesperiidae; genus Spicauda; species Spicauda simplicius. Next base: position 4,723,363 of record OX453073.1, on the reverse strand, counting down.
ATGTTTATGTTAACATATATGAGAAATTATTTAATTTACCGTATTTTAGTAAATATTGTTTTTAAGCTTGAACCATTTTTATTAACTTAAAAAGTAGATAATTTTATTTTAAATATATTAAAAGTCCATTAAATAAACGGTAACTTATTTTTAATTGAAGTTCTACATATTATCACATAATGTTTTTGCATTCTTTGATAATATGTAGAACTTCAACTTTCAACAACAACGCTCTAATTTTAAAGGTCGGGTTTCAAAGCAAATTAATTTAAATCTGTGCTATAAAGTAACAATGCAATTAAAATATTCTAGATTAATTTCTTTAATTAACATGAAAATAAAATTGTCCCATCATTATACGAAGACATTTAAGATAATATGTCGTCGTCAACCCAATATTGTTTCACTGCCGGGCATGAGTTTTCTTTCAGTACGAGACTAAGTTTCAAACATTAGGCCAATATTCAATTATAATATGTATCACCCTGTACACACCGAGTAGCTGAGATAAAATCTTAAGCTGACTTGTCACTCGTCAGGCAAATGCTACCACGTACTATAATTGATGTGGTGTAGTGACATTTTGTTAGAAGCTCGTTTTAATACCAACATATAACGTTTAATATCTATGCATACTATTAATTTGATTGGAACACACACGCAGTTTTGATCGATGTATGTAATTTTATATCACGAAATTTAACGCTTGTGTTATGAGATTAACGAATGTGGTTGTCTTTCTAGTGTTACACCTATTAATATATTTTATTTGTTTTTTTTACTCATAAAAAACGTATGTGAGATTGTTGCTATTGATACCATACCAATATTTTCTGGGTTTAAGTGTTTGTTAATATGAAGTATGTACATATATAAATTAATTGATCCGAAAAGTTATGTTAGAAAAATGTATGTATTTTTTTGTTGTAACTCTTTATACTTTGTACTATGATTGCTAGGATTATTCTAGTATTTAGCGCTGGTTTTAAACGTAGTAAAGACACTTACATGGATCCAAATTAGGCCACAAGGTGTTTCTGTTGGATTTCATGCAAGATTCATACACTATTAAAAATAAATATAAGCACCAATAATAGCTTATCTCAAAATGAATTTAATCCAGCCAGCTTATGTTACTTTATTATTACATTTTTTTAGAAAAGAAACAATTTATCTGTAGCGATTATTATGACGTGATAGTGAAAATAGACTTGTGGGCGGTTAAGGGTCTTAAGAAGAGTGCAGCTTATGAATCATCTTTTATAACAAACGGATAAGAGGCAGCGGATTAAATCATTTTTTAATTATTTTCTGAACATTGCTGGTGGCACATTTAGAGTATATTTGTAACTGACTAAAATTGAACGAACTTGAAATAATATTGTTCCAATAACAGAGAGTCGATCCCGGCTGCGAAAGAGCCAATTACTTCAGCCCTCAGGAGTGATAACGTATGCACATATGTGCTACAGTCTGAATTCGTGTTTTACAGGAAATAACTTACATGGTGGACTTATAGATTTTATCAGGTGGTAAAACCAGTGTAGTTCAGCCGGGGAAGACCATCGCCACACCTATTTCTAACGTGAAGCGTTTCTTGCGTATCGATAGAAAGGTGTGGTTGCCAGCACACTTTGTTATGTGGCAACCATCTTAGTCCTCCGGAGTAGCAACGCATCTCTAATTAACTTCAGCCGGAACCCATGTTCTGTATGAATTTGATTTCAGATGTCCATGGGCGGCGGTCACCACTTACAATCAGGTAGACTGCATGCTCATTTGCTACTTCAGTCAGATAAAGAAATGTTGTACCACCTTAAAATACTCACACAATAGTATAAGCAAAATTCTCATCTTCCTGTTATACAACTTATGAACAATGATGAGCACAAGCCTGTGTGAGCTCTCACAGACATATATACTGAGAGGAGGTGTTTAGCCATCACATTAATAGGTGCCTGCCTAAAGTAGTTTATACACAAAGAGATAAAGCTTTTAGGATATAAATGTGATGATCGATTGTGGGAACAGCCTGGTGACAGTGGGTTACATTTAAGTTCTATTTGACTTGCCCTTCTTGATCCTAAGCGTACGGTCGATAGCATCTTATAGTGTGGTTGAGAGTTGTTGATAGTTGGAGTCTTTGAGTATGTCTGTTTTAAAGTTTGTGTGATTTGGCTACATTTTAGTAGACTGGTTTTTATGGCTATAATGAAGGTGATTTTATTTCATAAATTATATCGTATTTATTTATTGCTTTTCATGTTCATTTATTATTATTCATGTCTCTATATTGTTACTTAAGAAAGTTTAGTACGTACTCTATTTTATTTTTAATTTAAAATGATAGATGTATATTAATTACTTTCCCTAATATGAATTACTGTAAAGTTTAAAAATATTTTAACGATTTTTTTTGTATATCCGGTACATAATATTCATAATTAAGAATTTCGTGTCTAATTATAATTTATTCTCAAATAATTTATATTCACTTATAATTTTTAATCTTTAATTTTATGCCGTACAAGACAGTGACAATAATTCCAAATTTGAAGGAATAAATTTGAAATGCAAATTTGAATATAACTAATAAATAAATTTTATGCTCCCACTTAATCCAAAATATCGTAACTATCAAAACCTTTCAAGTCTTGTATACAATCAAATGCGTCTCATACATTATGCTACAGACATACATTATATTATAATCACATTTCTCATAATAACGTCATTAGAATTAGTGCGCTCATAACAACGACGTGTGCGGTCCTCCGGTGGGCTTGTCAACTGTCCTCCGGGTAACAAGTTGAAAGCTGAAGCGAGTGAAGTTATAAACAATTATAATTAATGCAATTTTATTTGATTCGAAGAATCAAAATTACTGATATCGTTGTGCGATGTCACATAATCTTGTATTTATGTATTTGACGATCCACGTGGCCGACCGGTTACCTTACCGGTCCGAGGCGCAATGGGTTACGGGTTCGATTCCCTGCTAGACAGGTATCAGAATGATGAGTTTAGATTCCTATTCTGGGTCTAGGTGTACCATGGACGCACATAAAGGCGAATACACGTCTTTGTGTGTATCCATGGTACCCACGACACAGGAGAAAATCCTAGTCTGGGGCTATGAGTGTAGAAAGCGTGTTTTTCTTTATTCGTTATTGGTTTTGCAGCAATATCTAAAAATTACTTTTACTTTTGTAACCATCGTGGTATGCAATAACACAAGCAAAATTACGTTAACCACATATATTTATAACTATATATACGGCATGTAATTTTGTTTGTGACATAAACTGTGGGGGCATATAGTATTTGAAAAGAATAGTTCTAACGTATTTAGAAGTTGCGCGCTCGTTCCTGCCGCGGACGTGCATGACGAGGAATCAGCTTCCTCCTGACGCATTCTCGGAGCGCTATGACATGGGGTTCTTCTAGAAAGATGTAAAAAGAGCCCTCCTTCAAGGACGGCGATGCATTGGCGACTCCTCTGGTGTTGCAAATGTCTATGTCTAAATGTGTACAGGCGACAGTGACTGCTTTCCACCAGGTGGCCCGTCTGCCTTATCGTTAGGTCCAACTATTAAATACCATAAACTACGATTCAAGGTCAGTCGTTTTTAAACCCGCTGACCTCCTAACAATTAAACACCCAACAGTCCAGAGAATAGTCACGAAATGTGAACGTGTGTGGAGCGCTTAATGCTCTTATTAGTACGTGTGAGTAATGGTAAGGAGTTTGCATGAATGAACAATTTTTATTTTATTTGATCCCTGGCATCCGGAAGCGATAAGCTTAAGCTTGGCTGGGAGATAATGCAAGCGACGTTTTTTCTAATGATATATGAAACTCTTTTCTTTACAGAGACTTTGAGACTTTGAGACTTTTTTGACGACCTGCGTGGCGGAGCGGTTACCGGTCTGTCGCGCAATGGATCCCGGGTTCGATTCCCGGCCAGATAGGTATCTGAATGATGAGTTTAGATTCATGTTCTAGGTCTGGGTGTTTAAGTATTCGTCTTGTGTGTGTCCATGGTACCTACGACACAGGAGAAAATCCTAGTGTGGGGAGTGTAGAAAGCGTGTCATATTTATGATCATAAACATATAAACTTAATGTTTGTTTGTTCGTTACACTTAATACTTTTACAGTCTCTAATAATATGGATAACAAAGGTGGTAGAACCAGTGTGGTTCGACCGAGGAGGTACCACCGCCACACCTATTTCTAATGTGAAGCATTCCATGCGTTTCGATGGAAGGGTGTTGTTGCCAGCACACTTTTATATGAGGCGACCATCCTAGTCTTCGAGAGTAACAACGCAATTGAGATTAACTTCAGATAGAACCTATGTTCTATGTGAAGTTGCTTATGGATGTCCATGGGCGGCGGTGACCACTTACTATCGTGTGGACTGCATGCTCGTTTGCTACTTCATTATTGTAAAAAGCAAAAATGTAATTGTCGTCAACCCATTGTTGTCCCACTGCTGGGCACGGGTCTTCTCTCGAAATGAGTGAGTTTAGGTCATAGTCCACCGCGCTGGCCAAGTGCGAATTGGTGGACTTCACACACCTCCGAGAACTTTTTTTTTTAAAGAACTCTCGGCTGTGTAGGTTTCCTCACAATATTTTCCTTCACCGAAAAGCAGTGATAATTAATGTATAATACGCATATAAATCAGTGAATCGTGCCTGGGTTAGAACCTCGGACCTCCCGATTGAGATAGCAATGTTTAACCATTAGGCTATCACTGCACTAAATAAAATGTGATTCACATACTCATAATATACATTGTCTTTGCTTTTTTTGAAACTCCTTTTATCTTTGTGTCTTTGTTTATTTTCAAGCAGAAATAAAATGCCTCTTTAAAACTTGCTTACTCTACTTTAATCTTGCAAATGATTGAGTCCATTCAAAAAGTATTTCGAATGCTTATTGTCGTATCTGTCTAGATGACTCTATTTGACATCTCTGAGATAACGTTTGTCCTGTCAAATCTTTTTTATAAGAACAATGGAGTAAATCAAAATGTTTCGTATTTTGCGGTTCCTTACCCACAGGTTAAAAACGGAACCCTATTAATAAGACTCCTTGTCCGTCTGTCATAAAAGCTGTATTTCATGAATGATGATAGACTGTTAAAAATTTCACAGATGAGGTATCCTGTGGTCGCTATAAAAAAACATATTAAACAAAAAATAAAATACATATTTAAGGGGGTCTCCAATACAATAAACGTGATTATTTACTGTTGTTTTTTATTTTAATATTAAAATAAACGGTTAATAAATCACTTTTCTACATACAGAACTCTTCGTGTTCAAGTCCGGCTCATTTGACTCGTTTTATTGTAATAACAATACATGAGACTCTTTTCTTTACTGTATATTATGATTTTAGACTAGTATTATCGCGGAATTGATACATTTTAATAATCAATAAGAAATTCGGCAAAAAGAATTCTTAAAGAATTCAAAAACCGCATATCGTGAGTATCCGTTGATTATTAAAGTGTAACTGTATATCACTTTATAAATAAATATCATAAATATGTGGATTCCTGAAAAGGACATTAAGTGCTTTTGTCTTGATTGGCACAATTGAAACGCCCTTAAACTTGCTTACCTATCGTCTTCGAAATAATTGAATACATTTAAAAAGAGTTTTGAATATTTATTTTTATAGGAATAGTTTACAACTTAAACAGCTTACAGACTAATATAAATAATTACGGGGTGCTCACATATAACAAACATGACTTTTGTCGTATTTTATAAAACGGACGTACGGAACCCATCGTACGAGAGTTGCACTTAGCCGGTTTAATTTCTAGTAATAAAATATGAGTCTATTTCTTTTACAGGTTCAACATTATAGATATGAATAAATATGATTAATTTTTAGATTCATAAAAGACTTAGTTTTTTGTCTATTTTAATTTCAAACTGATTTTATCTTTGTTTATTTGTATGATAGCAGTCGAAATGCCTTTAAAACTTGCTTAGTTATGTCTAATCTTGGAAATGATTAAATTGATTTTAAAAGGTTTTTTTAATAGTTGTTATCGTTTATCTTTCTAGGTGACTTTATTTGGCATTTTTTAGATAACGTGTGTCAAGTCAAATCTTTTCCATAAGAGCAATTAAGGCTTTACGTGTACATAACTGTAGAACAAAATATTTTTTATTTTTTTGATTCCATCGTATGAAGGGTTCTGCTATCCATAATTTAACCACCTATTTTCAACGTGAAGCATTTCTTGTGTTTCGAAGGAAGGGTGTGGTTGCCGGCACACTTTTATTTATATGAGGCGACCGTCATAGTCCTCGGGAGTAGTAACGCATCTGTGATTGACTTCAGACAGATGTTCTATTTGAAGTTGCTCACCGATGACAGCATGCAGTCCACCTAATGGTAAGTGATCACTGCCGCCCATGGACATTTGTAAGCAACTTCATATAGAACATAGGTTTTATCTGAAGTCAATCATAGATGCGATGCTACTCCCGAAGACTTGGATGGTCGCCTCATATAAAGTGTGCCGGCAACCATATCCTTCCATCGAAACGCAAGGAATGCTTCACGTTAGAAATAGGTGTGGCGGTGGTACCTACCCGGTCGAACACTCGTTCTACCAGCTAGTAAACCCTTTAAATCTTTTATCTAGAGTACTGAGGTATTTTTGGCAGGATTCTTATCTTATCTGGCATTAAAATATAGATCTATGAACGTTAGTAACCACAGTCCACTTTTTTCTTGTTTCTAAATGGTAAGAAAAGAAAATCTGCTACACAGAACTGTAGGTTCAGTAATCTCTGTCATTTCTTGAGTGTGATAACGGAGTTACGTTCCAAACACAACATAACAAACACGCAAAATGTTAATAACCCTAATTATCAGCACATTAAACCTTAAACGCTAAATAACCCTTCAGCTGCAAAATCCCAATTTGGCCCGCAGTAACCTTCCCGTCACGGGACGCCTACGTATCATAGGGGTAACGTAGACACGTATATGATTGTCGTATGCGAGCAACAGGTGGCCGCCCGTAGGGTTAAACGGGGCTGGGGAAGGAAGATTGCTCTACTTTGATTTTATTTTTTTTGGGATTTTTTTTATGTACGTGATATTGATTTTTTTATGTTTAAAAAATATTGTCAGGTTTTTTACGGCATGTATTTCTTGGTAAATGTAGATTATTAATAATGAAAACAGATTGTAGCTTTTGTTGTGTTGATAATTTAAAAAATATATAATGTGCAATATATGTAAATATGTACAAATATATTAGCTTATAATATTAATTATAAACAACAGAGAAAACAATATTTTAAAAAGTAATTAGTTGGTCGTTTTTTTTTCTATTTTCCTTAGAAAAACATTTCATTTGATACAAATATCGTAGTAAAATAATTATTGTTCCGTCATCTTTGGATATCAGCCATGCTAAAATTAAAAGAACGTACAATACTATTGTATTAAATTAAACTGTGTACAAAATTAGAGCTCTCGGGTGGGGCTATCTGTTTTGAAATTTAACAGAATTTCAAAATTTTGATGATTTATCCCTCACGTAATACGTACTCACAAGTCAGTTACTTGTTCACAGGTTAGTTAGTAAGGTAAAAACATCATAAAAATAAGTAAATGTCTGGTATTTGGATCAACGTTTGAGCTTTGCACTTTTTTATTGTGTCGATAATTCAATTTAAATCTGTCGTTTTTTTTTCAAAAGACATTTTTTTATTATTAACATTTTGTCAAATAAAATATTTTAAATTATTAAATCTCTGTTAAGTATTTATGATACGTCAATTTATTCGAGCTTTCGATTTTAGTCCATCCAAATTCAATCAACGCAAAAAAATAGTAAACAAAGTAGAGAGCCTTCCGGAAAGAAAAATGCGAGGCCGTTAAGAGGAAAATGTTTTCTCATATGGTGGAAAATCCTGCGGCTAATACGTAACGGCGTGGTGGATTTATGTCGCACTTTGTTTTATGGGCTCACCCTGTATAAATCTTGTTATAATATTCTATGGGCCTTGCTTACGGATGTGGCGTGGGTTATAGCTAGTTAAACTGCATGTGAAGTTAATATTGTTGTTTTATACAGGGTGTTTGAATTGTTTTAGTGTTTTGGTTCGATATTTTTATTACTTTTTAGTTGTTTGTCTTTCACAGTTTGGGAAGCCTGCAGCGTACTCTACCATGCTGGTCCGATGCGTATTGGTAGAAGTTTTGTGTTAGTGATCAACTTTAGTACTTCCGATAAGGTTTAATGAATGCTAATTTATGATATCAATCGTGAGAATTCTTTATAATTCGTGAAATATTTTTCGCAATAAGAAGGCGTGTATGATAGCCACTGATGGTCACTTATCAAATTTCGGATGCGGTGCTATAAATGAAATAGAGGGTGGCATTCAAACTTAGTCCTCGCAAGTAGAAGAGCCTAGGGCCTACATCACTCAGTATATATATCCATTCTATTTGAACGTGATTTCGTTAAAGGCAGCATTGACTGAAGGTGAAGTGGCAGTGATTCTCAATTAGGGATTGCAATCCGGCCTCATATTCAATCCGGCCTCATATTCAATCCGGCCGGAACCGGCCGTTTTTTTCTCAATCCGGCCGGATTAATCGAACGCTTAAAACAGTGTAAAAAAAGGATCGATTTCTAACGGTAATTATTTTTGTAATGTGAAATCTTTGTCAAAATATACAATCACCGGATTCGGTGGAGGTCCGGATCCGGTGGTGAATTGGTACCGGATCCGGTGGTGAATTAGTACCGGATCCGGTTTGTGTAAATTTGTTCCGGATCCGCTGGATTACCGGATCCGGTTTTCCGGATTGCAATCCCTATTCTCAATGTGATTCGACCGGGGAGGTATCACCGACACTTTTTTCTAGCGTGAGGCAATTAATGCGTTTCGATCGAATGGGGTTGCTGACTTATTTTTAAATGAGGCGACCTTACTAGTCCTTGGAAGTAGTAAAATATCTGTGGATAACTTTATAACCCTTAATTTGTATGAAAATGTTTACAGATGTACATGGGCGGCAATGGCCACTTACCATCAGGTGGACTGCATGCTCGTTTGGTTCTTCATGTGACAAAAAAGATATAAAAATACGCTTACTGTATTTATATAGCTTTTATTAAATTACATTTCTATATAAATATTTTGGAAGTTATGAGGGAATTTAGCAATTTATCAAGTTTGTAGAATAGGGCGAATAAAGTTGACGATAGACATCTGATTGAATAACATCGATTACGACATAGAGTTGTTATCTACTAGAAGGTACTTGATATTTTTTTTGAAGTGAAACTTCTTTATCGGGGTTGTTTTCAAATTTAGTGTAACATTTTTACGTTACGTTGCATTACGTTACGTTACGCGCCATCTTTTTCTTATCCCTACCACGCGTGATATTAGATAGATTATTATAGATTAGATTATTAGATAAAGTTTAATAAAAGCCTTTTATTAACCTTTGTCTAATTTAACTTTATTTAACCAATTTCTGTAAAGTTGCATATAGTAAATTATTTTTTGAAAAATAACGTCATAAAGAAGTTTCACTTCTTACGAGTGTACGCTAGTACACGCACACATTTTCTTATCTCATCGAAGTAGCACATGCAGTCCACCTGATGGTAAATGGTCACTGCCGCCCATGGAAATTTGTAAGCAACTTCAAATGGAATACGGGTTCTATCTGAAGTCAATTACAGATGCGTCGCACTCTCGAGGACTATGACGGTCGCCTCATATAAAAGTGTGCCGGCAACCACACTCTTCAATCGAAACGCAAGAACTGCTTCACGCTAAAAATAGGTGTGGCGGCGATATTTCTCCGGTGGAACTACACTGGTTCTACCACCTCATTATACTGTGCATTGCGATTATAAATCATATTTATAAAAAGTTTTGTTTCCCTTTTTCTATAATAATAGGTCACTTTGTAGTATTTTTGTAGTTAGAATCTTGCTATAATTCTGATCAATATTTTTGGTCAATATTAACAATTGCGTTATTTTTACTTTAAGCACGAATTAAAATTTTAGTGCATTCATCTTTATATTTTTTCCTACGCATTTATGTAGCTATAAATAAATCAGTCAATACGTATATCTAGCATAGTGCATAATAGGCGAAATATGATCAACAGCGTTCTGTTGAATTATGATAGTGAGTTAGTAAAAAATACTATATGTATTCCAAAAAAATGGTGCCAGGTCTCTTTCATATGTACTCTGTGGTTTAAAACACCCCAAAAGCGTGTGATAATATATATACGTTGACAATTTAGTGAAAATGTGTGATACGTAATGGGGATGTTCTCAAGGGATGATATTATCACCCCTATGCGTTATAGGGGTTGAAAATATTGTCAGTAACAAGTAAGGTGAAAATTTACCTTAACTTTAAATAAATATAAACTTTAATATATTGCTGATGTGATAAGATATTTTATTCTAATGTTTTATAGCGATTCATTGTATTTTTTGTCTTTTTTTAATTCAATTATTTTACCTTAATGAAGAACAATAGCATTTAAAGAATTTATATATCATGCTCTCAAAATAAAAGAATTTTATTTAATCATAGTTGGATGATGACATCAATGTACCTACTTTTGTTATTATATTTTATGTTCAAGAACGTCTCGACCAATAAAATATAAAGTGTTATATCCCAAAACTTGATTTCAAAATGCATATTGCCTTTAGGTTTTCAAATTGCATTTTAAAATAATAATGACAGATATTTTTAGTAAACAAAATAATGATTATCATAATATTAGGTACTTGTATTTCAGCTCGGTTTAATATCTAACAAATAATTATCATTTTTAGGGACGTTTTTCATATACAATTTAGTACTATATTGCGTATTACGAAAAAGCATACGATATTTAATTACACGGTAAAATTATGCAAATAAAACTAACAGCTAAAAATTAAGTTTCCGCATTATAATTATGTCCGCTCTGTACCAATTATCCGCTAGTAGTTGAATGGATCTTTAGTAACGATTCCTTGCTATCCGCAGTGCACTGTTTTATTATTTTCTTTAGCTACCCTCTATTCAAAAACTAAAACGTAATGTTGATATTGTAATTATAAATCCTTTCTCGTTTGTAACATAATAATTCTATTACTAAATACACTTATGTTAACGCACTATAATGTAACCTACGCTAAGTGACATGTTATTTGTTTAAGAAAAATGTAATTTTCTCTGTAAGTGAATTTGTAATTCTTATGAGAAATACAGTCTTTAACCTATATTTTTACTCCCAGTTAAAAAAAAAACACTAGTTTTAACTAAATTTTAAATCAACTCCAAGAAGCATGAAAATCTTACACCGTATCTCATGTTATAGCACTCCATAAACACGTAATCATTTAACGTAAACGTTTAACAAGAATGTGTGATATTACGTTAAGGGGTGTTCCCTGGGGATGATACCATTACCCTAATAGGTGTTAGGGGTGTCTACTTACGGTTATTTGAGATAAAATATGTGGTTGGTAAAGTTATTTTCCTGTTCGTGCTTGTAAAACGGATTCAGTTAACTCTTTGAATTTATACGTTTATGTAATCTGACATGTTGATTATTTTTATTTATTATGGGAGTTGTTATAAATCAAATCAAATCAAATTCTATTTATTGTACAATAGTTGCAATAAGTTCTTATCTAAAAGTTATGCCTACAGTTTCTCCATATTCCGGCCGCAAATGGGCACACAATTACAAACATCTAATAATAACAATAATATAAATTAAGATAAATTTATAATGAATATTCATAACAAATTGAATTATATTTCTGTACATTATCTTTTCAGTCAAATTTATCCATTAAATAATCATTTATATGAAAATAACATTATCACATAAAGGTGACGTTATTTCAGAATGATTTTCATATATAGAACATTTTATATTGTTTTGGTTATATTTGCAATGTTATTGTATAATTCATTGATTTAGTCAGGTTGATTTTGCAGGTGGTAGAACCAGTGTAGTTCGACCGGGGAAGTACCACCGCCACACCTATTTCCAGCGTGAAGCATTTCTTGCGTTTCGATGTAAAGGTGTGGTTGGCGCACACTTTTATATGAGGGGACTATCATCCTCCTCGGGAGTAGCGACGACTTCAGATAGAACCCATGTTCTGTAAGAAGTTGCTTACAGATGTCCATGGGCGGCAGTAACCACTTACCATCACTAGATGGATGTGGACTGCATGCTTGTTTGCTACTTCAATGAGATAAAAAAAAATTGAATTTTTATATTCGCATTATAATTATATTTTTGTTGATAAACAATTAAGCTGAATGAAAATAATAGAATTAAACAAATATTTTTACGTAATAGTGATCAAATATTAGGTACTATGAATTAGTTTTAACCATTTATTTCGGTCTGATCCCTAAAACTGATCTATAGTCATTTATTTTTTTTCCGGTCTGATCCATGTTTAAATTATGAGTTTTAATTAAAGAAATATATTTTATTATCTCTTCACTTATCTCTTTACTACTGCATATGAATGACATTACAGAATTATATTCCACATCGTTTCTATTTTCCGTATGTAACTATTCAAATGAGCCTACATAAACAGTTTATTAAACTGTGAATTAGTTCTCGTGTACCGTTAGCAAAAACATTACGAATTAACAAGACTCCATTTACAAATGTACTGTTATATACTTCATTATCACTTCATTACAAGGATTGCTAGTTGGATTATATCCAATCCGGTTATCAGCTTAGAGTATTTACATGTCCGACATATGCGTTTAGATCTACATGAATTAGATTTCCAATTGGCTTAAATATATGCGAGTACCGTTCGCAAAATATTGTTAATTAAAAATTAACTAACAACAAAATTTATGAATGAAATATTAGCACCTAATCCATATCTTTCATATAATGATTTCACGATTGTTGTTCTTAGCATTTATGGCTTCTTTGTGCACATTTAAAGTCTTTTAAATTGCGAAGTAAATATCGGAAATTTTGGAAGTAACTATGAGTAATTAGACTTCATTGTATTATTGTTTACTAACTTCACTTTCAAATACTTAAAAATGTGGAAGACCAAATGGAACGTAACAACTGAAATATTGATTTGATACGTTATTGTAATGATTTTTATAGAAATTTTAATAAAATTAGTACAAATAGTAAAAGCAAATCGTCATAGGAATTTTAAAAAGAAACGTGTCAAGTAAAAAATATTTACTGAAATATATTAGTTGATTCGTAATTGAAATTTATAGAAATTACAATAACATTTTAAAAAATAATGAAAGTAGATAATTGAAAAGAAAAGAAATTGTACATTTTAAGATAGTATTTTTTGCTGACATTACTTGTTAGTCGTTGTCATCTAATCTTGTAGTGAACAAGTCCTGTAATCTCGAGTAAGAGTTGTCTGTTTTGTTAACGCTACTAGCGTACGCGTTTTTAATTTGCACGTAAATAATTATTTAGTAGAATACTTTTTTGAATATTGAACTGAAAAAGAGTGTGGTGAGTTTGTTACTCACAAGAGTGAAATACCAAACTTCCATGCAATCTTTGCAAAGACTATTATGCATTAGGTGAATCGTATCCATGAAATAATAATTCAAGTAGTACACAAGCGTGCAGTCCACTTGGTGGTAAGTGGTCCCTGTCGCCCATGGACACTGGCTCTATCAGCAGGAGTTATATATCCGAGGACCCACGTAGTGGAGCTTTTACCATACCGGTCTGACGCGCAATGGGTCCCGGGTTCCATTCCCGGCCCGACAGATATCTGAGTGATGAATTTAGATTCTTGTTCTAGGTCTGGGTGTTTGTGCATTCGTCTAGTGTGTGTCCATAATACCCACGACACAGGAGAAAATCCTAGTGTGGAGCTAGAAAGTGGAGTGTAGAAAGCGTGTTTTTTTTATATATGAAGGCAATCACAGATGAGTTGTTTCTACCGAGGACTAAGATATTCGCCCCATTTAAAAGTAAGTCGTCAGCCGTACCCTTTCACTAAAACGTTAGAATTTCTTCACGCTACAAACTAGTGTGGCGGTGGCAGTGGCGGTGGTATCTCCCCGGTCGAATTACACTGGTTCTACCACCTGGTGTTCATAATAAAATTATATTTGCTTCATAATTATGAAGCAAAAACGGTTAGAAAAACATTTTGCCTACTTCATAAACATACAATTTATTGTTCAATTAAGAATAAAAGAAATAAATTGAATACACAATTATTTCTAATTGAATCATTTATGACTATAAAAGAATTAGTAAGCAAAAAATAAGGATGATCCGGTGTCAAGCATGTGATCACTGACCGCTTCAGTGGTCACAACCTTCGCTGTGCTTGATCGCGCGCGTAAATATTGTCAACGGAAACATTATCGACCAATTATTAAAATTCTTTTAATTTGCATTAGTAGTAGAAAAAATGTATTTGTTGAAATGCTAATCTGCTTTTTGTTCAATTGAATTGTATTAAAAATATCTGTTATCTTGTAAATATTTAAAAATAAGTATAACTTATTTGATATTTTAACTATTGTTCATTTTATAAAGAATTTGAATAATAGTTATAATTTTAAAGAAACATGCTTTTATAAGTACCTATATATTAAAAAGCAAAATTAATTTCTGTAAATATTTATTACAGATGAATTTTGGCTTATGAGGCAGCAATAAAATAGTTAATAGAACCTTCACATAAGTGTGTATGATGAAAATTTTTCGTACATTCCAAAGCACTATGTTCTTTATATACGTTTCTTCGTCCCTGTAGTTCCGGGTTCAGAATAGGGCTACGGTATCCCCGCCCTGTCGTAAGAGGCGACTAAAAGGGGCTTCCGAGGTTGCTGGTGGCTAGAGTGGGAGCTTGAACCGTCCACCCAGGCGATCCCGGGAAAGACAGCGGTATGTGTGGTCGCATATCGTCGTAAAGACTAGACGGAGCGATGGGCCCAGCCGCCCATCTGAGAGGAGCCCGATGGGGCAACGCGCTCAGAGGATTCCGGCTGCAGTCCTTTGGAGGTCCCAGAGTCCTCTTCATGGCGCCGAGGACGGCCACCGTTCGCCACCCTGCGTCGCTCCCACGGCGTCGGGTACCTTTTGAAGGTTTCCCTCTCGAAAAAAAAAATATGTTTCTTACTTTTGTTTTAAGAAAAAGGTTTATGACGGAAAGGTTCAGTCTTACTATTTTTATTAATACCTATAAGAATGAAGAAGGAAACGAGCGTGCACTCCATAATAGTAGGTATGTGGTACGCCGCCGATGTACATCTAAACGCATTTTCACATAGAACAGGGGTTCAATGTGAAGTCAATTACATATTGTTATTTCCAGAAACCAAGATATATGCAAGAATTTAAATAAAAATTAACATAAAGGGTGTAGTGGTCAAACAAGGACTCTAGCCTCTTTAGCCTCGATACTAATGTTGCCAAGCAAACCGTATTAAAGATACAATATAATTCTTAGTTCTTTATAGCAATTACAAATATATCTACACCCATCTATAATCAGACGGCCGCTCATTTGCTGCCTCATTACTATAAAACCTACACAGCATTCGTCTGCCCGCACACCGCCGCACTCAGCGGAAACCGCTACATTATCCACTGCGCATTACCCCGTGCATTTAACATAAAATCTTTTTTAATTCATACATTTTTATAGTTCCGCGGCTGTATTATGGTTGGGGCGTTTTTGCTTCTATTTTTTTATCTGGCTGAAGTAACAAACGAGCATGCAGTCCACCTGATGGTAAGTGGTCACTGCCGCCCATAGATATCTGTAAGCAACTTCATACAGAACATGGGTTCCATCTGAAGTCAATCACAGATGCGTTGCTACTCCCGAGGACTTTGATGATCGTCTCATAAAGTGTGCCAGCAACCACACCTTTCCACCGAAACGCAAGAAATGCTTCAGGCCAGAAATCACACCTTTTTTATTTCATTGTAATGGCAATCGATCATAGAGTCTACCTGATGGTGAATGGTTATTGCCACCCAGCGTGGCGTCCACTGGTAAATAGCCACTGCCGCGAATGAACATTTATAATAAGCAAGTTCATATAGGTTCTATCTAAAATCAATTATAGATGCGTTACTACTCCCGAGGACTGGGATGTTCGAGTCATATAAAAGTAAGCTGGCAACCACATCGTTCCATCAAAATTACTTGTACTAAATAAGGTGTGGCGGTGGTAATTATCTGGTTAAACCATACTCCTTTCGCCTCTAGTTATATGGTTACTTTTTTGAAGGCAGATGATAATAACAAATAAACTATTATTATTATTATTATTATTTATTTAATAAATTAGGATAACACTGATCCAAATTTTGTAATATTAATAATGACACAAAATCTTAGGAACAATACTTTTGCCTAAATAGGCAACATGGTATCAGTAATGATTTTAATGCATTGATAAGTAGCCAAAGAAAACTTTAGACACCGAAATCGTATAAACTCAAATCACCACCACTTACCAGTTCAAAACCCCACACTGCTTCACCTGAATGGTTATTATA
This sequence comes from Spicauda simplicius, assembly GCA_949699795.1. Lineage (NCBI taxonomy): Eukaryota > Metazoa > Arthropoda > Insecta > Lepidoptera > Hesperiidae > Spicauda > Spicauda simplicius. The sequence continues at coordinate 4,706,763 of OX453073.1, read as the reverse complement.
AACCTTTCTTTTATATGAAAGGCCAGTAAGCCCAGAATAGGTCCGTGGCGCGTGTCAGCGACGCATCTTTGAATGGGAGGCACATTAACGCGCCGCATTCATCAACGGACTAATGACACGTCCGCACGTCACACCGGAGGCTTGGTGGATGTTATGAGCTGTCAGCGGTTCGTTTTTTGTAATTTGGAATGACATTTGGGATTCTATTTTTAATGTGCTTCGTGCTCATGGTTTTTTTTAACAAGTAATTGATTGCACATGTTGAACGTTTCACATTGATGTTGTTAAGCAGTAATAAGTTTGGTGGTGGTGCCTTCGGTTAAACAAATAAAGGGTTATATCAGAAATAGCACAGGTACCACCAAATCTACAGTATGTACTGATGTTCATTACTATGGCTACTGAAAAACAATCATTAAGAGTTATACAACCTGTATTATTTAAAAGAATATCAGTAATTAGATTCAGAATAATTTGTGATAAACTAACATTCTTCAGCCCTGGCTGTTATTGTATTATTAAGAACGTTACCAAATATTTCGGATTAAAATAAAAAAGTATGTATTCAAACTAAAAACATAAAAAAGACAATATAAGTTATAAGATTTATAATATTGAATAAATATTATGATAAACGTATCATAATGTGCATTGATGTTTAACAGCGTTATTTTATAAAACACTCGCTTTCCGCTCAAAACTTATACCACATTTAGAGCCATAACAGATGGGAATATTAAAACATTACATATTTTCCTTTATTCTTTTCTTCTGCAGAAGCTTTCAGCATTCATTCCTCGTGTATTTCAATGGAATTAGATGTGACGGAAATGTATACTTCCAACTGAAATCCTGAAACTATCTCGTTTCTAAAGGCTGTTTAGTCTTAATATTTCTATAGAATATTCTCTTAATGTGCACATTTAATTAAATAAGTGGAGGTGAGAAAAGATGTTCATGGAAGCGACGAATGGGGTTTTAATTTGACGGAAAAATCGTTGGTTCTTTACTTTCATGACAAATGTAGTTTTTTGTAGAGGATTATGAAGTTGGTCAAATGAGTGTGGTCGAAAAGAGATACAAAAGTATGGTTCGAAGTACCACCGCTACACAAATCTTTAGTTTGAAGCAGTTTTAGCGTTTATGTGGAAGGCTGTGGTTGGGCTCTCGTTTATGTGACGCGACCATGTTAGTCTTTGGGAGTTGCAACGCTCATGTTATTAATTTCATAAACTATTGTTCTATACGAAATTTTTTCTGGTGATCTGCATGTGTGTTAAATATTTCAAATTTTAACAAGAAATACGGTGTAATTATTTTTATAAAAGTTCTACACAGAACTTTAAAACGGTAGTAAAATACCTTTGTGCTTGTAGAGTGCATGTATAAGTGTTTTCAAAAATGCCTACCCTGAAGATTGATGATTATCATTTAAAATGCTGTATGTAGTAGTATTTAATGCATTTTTTGTGGTAAGTGGTCACTGGAATGGTCTATAACTAACGTATTGAACAAAGTTTCTACCTGATATCGATCAGAAATTCGTTGCTGTTCTTCAAAATTGAGAACTAAAATGATCTCCTAAAATGTATATAAGTCGGCCGGCATCTACACTCATCCACTGATTATAAGATTGAAGTAGCAAACGAGTATGCAATCCACCTGATGGGAAGTGGTCATTACCGCTCCTGGAATCTGTAAGGATTCTCATATAGAGGTTTTTTGGGTTCTAACTGAAGGCGACAACGGAGCTCTCCTTCAAAGCCGGCGGTGTATTGGCTTCTGGTGTTGCAAATGTTTATAGAAGGCGGTGACTATTTTCCATCAGGTAGCCTGTCTGCCTTATCGTCAGGTTTAAGTATAAAAAACTCCCGATGCCGCGTTGCGTTGCCACTCACGAGGACTAAGTTGGTGTACAAGTAAACGTGAGCCGGCAACCAAGACCATTAACACACCAGTGCCTCCCCGGTCAAATTGTATACGTTTCATACATTTTTTTATCTGACAGAAGTAGCAGCAATCGAGTATGCAGTCCACCTGATGGTAAGTGGTCACTGCCACCCATGGAGATCTGTAATCAACTTCATATAGAACATGAGTTCTATCTGAAGTCAATCGCAGATGCGTTGCTACTCCCGAGGACTATGATGGTCGCCTCATATAAAAGTTTGCCGGCAACCACACCCTTCCATCGAAACGCAAGAAATGCTTCACGCTAGAAATAGGTGTGGCGGTCGAATAGTCGAACGCCGGTCGAATTACGCTAATTCTACCACCATAAACTACGCTGTTTCTACCACCATAATACATATACGAATTGTTACTCACTTGACGTAAAAATACATCAAAACAAAACATCAAATAATAAGGTTCTATACGTCTAAACCCACATACCCAAGCTACAAGACAAAACCGGTCCACTTGACATATAGCTGACATATTTATGCGGTTGATAATCTTATCGGCAGCTGAACAACTTTATTACCCACTTTACAGCATGAGGAACTGTATCAAATTCGAATAATAAACTTTATTACGAAGAAGCTATAAAATAATTGCAGAATGCAGTTGTCGTCAACCCATTATTGTCCCACTGCTGGGCACGGGTCTTCTCTCAATATGAGAGAGTTTAGGCCATAGTGCACCGCGCTGGCCAAGTGCGAATTGGTGGACTTCACACACCTCCGAGAACATTTTTTTTTAAGAACTCTCGGGTGTGTAGGTTTCCTCACGATGTTTTCCTTCACCGAAAAGCAGTGATAATTAATTTATAATACGCACATGAATCAGTGGTGCGTGCCTGGGTTTGAACCTCGGACCTCCCGATCGAGAGGGCAAATTTCAACCATTAGGCTATCACTGCACAGTTGCCTCATACATAATACGTATGTAATAGTAAGTAAAGTTCTACATATCTGTTTGTTGCATAAATTATTTAAAATAGCTTGGAAGAGCTACAATAAGTCATAACAACATTAACGTTTGCTTATTTTTTGTATGCATATTTGTCTGTTCGTTTTAAATCGCAGCAAACTAAAACTACCGTATGTAATATCTTATGTGACCTCTTAATTATTATTGTAACGATTTAACGTTACTATTTAATTTCAACAAAGTTAAAACCCTGAGGTACAGTTGAATTGAAATGTCCAATTGTACATGTGAGTATTTCTACTAAGATGGAATGTTTACGGTTTTTTATCCGATTGAAGTATCAGCTTGCCTTTTAATGGTAAGTGGGTACTACCACCCATGGCCATTTGTTAGGAACTTCATGTCGATCAGGGGTTTTATCGGAAATGCTAAAATATAAATGAAATCATAGATGCGCGTAGCTACACCGGAGGACTCATATGACCGTCTCGTATAAAAGTGAGCCGGATTAATTGTGTCGTGTAGTGTTGATTGTAAATTGCACACATTCTTTTTCTCGCATGTCGTGTGAGGTGACACAAAATCCAGGAGATGGTTAATAGCATATTTCTGTGTAACATCAACACCAACTCATATACCAGACGGGGTGACTTGACAATACGTTTCTCGTCGTCAACCCATTAATGTTCCACTGCTGGGCACGGGTCTTCTCTCAGAATGAGAGAGTTTTAGGTTATAGTCCACCGCGCTGGCCAAGTGCGAATTGGTGGACTTCACACACCTCCGAGAACTTTTTTTTTAAATAACTCTCGGGTGTGTAGGTTTCCTCACGATGTTTTCCTTCACCGAAAAGCAGTGATAATTAATTTGTAATTCGCACATAATTTTACAAAAATCAGTGGTGCGTGCCTGGGTTTGAACCTTGGACCTCCCGATCGAGAGGGCAAGTTTCAACCATTAGCCTATCACTGATCTTACTGTTTAGGGAAGGAGTATGTCCAGCCATAGAACTGTAACAGTTGATGAATTATAATTGAAGTTGTCCACCAATTCGCATTTGGCCAGCGCGGTGGACTATGGCCTAAACTCTCTCATTCTGAGAGAAGACCCGTGCCCAGCAGTGGGACAATAATGGGTTGACGAGAAATTGAAGTTGGAAATACGAAGATATGATCTGCTTTATACATCTATTTTTATGTTATTGTTTATACAAAATGAACACAGCAAACGAGCATGCTATTTACCTGATGGTAAGCGATCATTGCCACCCCTGGTCATCTGTAAGGAACTTCACAAAGAACACGGGTTCTATCCGAAGTCATATAAAAGTGTCTCATCTGCAATCAACTTCATACAGAACATGAGTCCTATCTGAAATCAATCACAGATGCGTTGCTACTCTCGAGGACTATGATGGTCGCCTCATATAAGAGTGTACCGGCAACTACACACTTCCACCGAAACGCAAGACTGCTTCACGCTAGAAATAAAAATGGCGGTGGTACGTCCCCGGTCGAATAACACTGGTTCTAGTAAAAATGCAAATAGATTTCATACCATGTTTCGTGATTCGGTTGGCAAGGTTCCGTTTGACATATGACGGACAAATTTATTCATCAGATAATCTTATCGAGCAGCGTACAGTTTTATTACCTACTTCAGAATGGGACTCTATGCGAATTGACGTAACAAATTGAACCCATTTAGGTACGAGGCTTTTTTATTTTAGAGAACAGTATTTTGTAAGGTAAATGAATTTTTAAGTTTAATAACATTAGTCAAAGAAAGCAAGACGGTGAATATCCCTTTAGCTTAGATTTTAAGTATTGTAAGCGGCAAAATACTAATGATAAAATCATTAATCAAAATTTACGCGAATGTGGCGAATAATTTAATAGTTTCTTGCTAAAAGTATCGAAGGAAAGACATATTGCAACATATCAAACAAAACAGGTTACCTAGTATTGAAAACATAACGCATGGTGATTAAAATATATTAGGTGATCATTTATATCAACCAAAACACCTTACCTAGTGTTAAAAAAAATTAACGCAATTACATTATACGATTTATGTATGTGTATAGTTCACGTGTCATTAAAAATAAATAAAAATAAAACTAAAAAAAAAACAATTGAAACATTTTCCATCGTTCCAAAGTTTCAATATCGCAAGCAACATTACACCACAATAAAAGATAAAGCCACGCAACCAGTATCATTCCCGAGTAGGTAACTCACGGCCATTACGCCATAAAGGCGCGTGCACATGACTTACTGCTGCATTAGCGACCGCGATACGATATCTTAACGCCTCGCCTCTAGAAATAGTTATAACGCACGAAATATAAATCTAGCAGAAATAGTAACGCACAACGTATAAACCATGTGATACCGGTTAAATGATTGGTGATTATGTTCCCGGTCCGATTTAATGTTTATCGGACTCTGATTTGTCTATGATCCTGTTAGAATTACGCTGTTTCGAATAATAAATGGGAATACGGTTCGCAACAATTATTGTCTCGGAACTATGTAAGCGGCCGGTAATGGAGTGGGTTCGAATAAGTGTTGCAAAGAATAAAGATTAATTGCAGAGTGGCTTTGGATATGTTTTGTGTTTCTTACCTAATAATCTTTTCTTTTTCAGACAAATGAGTAATAAGTGCAGATATAAAAGTTTTAACCAGCCTTTGTTTAATTATTCTGATCTGTTGCAATTTTTTCTTAAGCGTTTTTCTTCAAGTTAGTCTTAATGGTCAAAATCTGTTGGTTATTTGATTAACAATTATGTCGTTTAATTATTAATTAGATATTACGGTTTATTCGCCACAATCCGCAAATTAGTTGTTAGGATAACCCTTCATTTTGGATGACAAACAAGATTATAATTATATTAAGTGTCTGTACATCACGTATTTCTGTAAACCACTAAATGACTATTGACGGTCGGTTTGTTAGTATGTTTGAAAGATTTAGGTATTATTGAAATTAATTTACTGCATCTAATATTGCTTCAATTTTAAGCTATGCTAGACTTGTTTAATGCGGGTAAAACTGTTTAGAGCATTTTATCTTTAATAATATCTTTGTTCTACCTAAAGATAATGCTCTATAGGAGTATATGTCTCTTTATACTTAATCACAGTTGCGAAAACACCGTCACAATAAAAATAAAAAAAGATAAACCGGTGCCATTAATTAATGCATTATTAATATACAGAATATATTATTTTAATATAAATATTATTTACCGACAATATTTGAGAATTGCTGTTAATTTTCTGCACAGATTTTTACTCTATGACCAAAAGTGTACAAGGTGCCGACATTTCAACACTATAGCGCCTAGATTAAGCAAAGTAGCCGATTAATGTCCGACTTTACACGGCACGTTTTTCAGCAGGGCTAGGCGTGGATCGGTACTGGCATGTCCGTAAGGCTTTGAACTTAGGAAGAAATTGCACATAGCGACAAACTAATAGAAATATATTGTTACTAGCTCTTACCCGCGGTTTCGCTCGCACGGTCGAAGGGAATTAACATTGCTTGGAATTTTACTAACGCCATCTATTAACGATGTCTGGAATTACTAAATATGTATCAACTAGGGTTGTTACGGATGCAAAATTTTAGACATCCGCGGATGCAGATGCGGATGCGGATTATTAGAAGTTCACATCCGCGGATGCGGATTCGATGCGGATGCGGATTCAATGCGGATGCGGATGCGGATTTAAAAGGATATTTTTTTAAATTTTGAGTGCATAAATAGCAAAAAATCAATTTAAAATTAACTTTATATTTATTTAATCATATTTCTAAAATAAAATTACACAAGTCTTTACTTTTACTTATGACACAACAGAATTTTGAGCTTCAAAAAAAATCTTTGTTTAATAATGAAACTAAAAATTATTAAATTATATTTAATAAATAGCAATATTGCAGTTTTCTTAGCTTCCAACCTGTTTCTTAGCGGATTATATATTAACCCAGCTCCACTAAATAGCTGTTCGCTTGGAACTGTGGCTGGTGGAGGTGATAAATATCGGCATGCTAATTTGGAGATAATTTTAAATTCACAACGGTTAGCTTTCCACCAATTAAGTGGATTTCATCTAAATTTTTTTCTTCAATTCTTTTTCTTTATTCTCACTTTGGACTAAACTGAACTTCTCCGGGTGTATTGCTTTCAGGTGATTTTTCAAAGAAGTAGTGCGACCCTTCCGCGAGTAACTTTTATTACATATCTTACACTCCGACCTCTCGGGATCATTTTTATCTATTATAAAATAACTCCAGATACTACTTTTTATTGGTGGCGACATTCCAATTTATCAAAATATTAATGAAACCCGCAAAAAACTATGGAGTGCGAAGTATGAACACACCGTAAACTCTCACTGGAACTATTTTATTGACAGTAAGAAAAAACACAACAATTAAAACCTGTAGGATCTTGTTACTAGTATGCGCCTTCCTATTCGTCAGTTACCGAATGAAGTTAGCAAACGCGAAGCACGTGCCATACTGGCTCCGCCCACTTTCTTTGTCTGTAATTACTTGTTGATGCGAATCTGCATCCGTAAAACTCCGCATTGATTGATGCGGATGTGAATGCGGATGCAGATGTCTGAATTAATGCGAATAATCCGCATTTGCGGATGCGGATACGGATATTCGTAACACCTCTAGTATCAACTAATAAAACATCGATAATCTCATGGGAATGAGAGAGCCGGTAAAAAGTAGCCTACGTCACTCTCCGCCCTCCTAACTATCTCCCAGCATATAAACCATATCATATTATAGCTATGTGTAACTATGTGGCGACGTGAAAGAGGAACAAACAAACACACTTTCACATTTATAATAATTATTAGTATGCATTTCAACTAGGTAGTAAAGTAATCAGGTGTTACGTTTCCACCCAAAATAGTCTTCTTTATACAAACAAAATAGATGTCTTAATTCTAAAGACTAATGCATTTACGACCCATTTAAATGGATTGCAATAATTTAATTCTTATCATATTCCACCTTTGCTTAAAAATGTACCTACCATTGTTAAGCAAAGGTGGAAAATGAATCTATATGATATGTAATGTAATTAGTGGCTCATTAAATCATTTTTTTTGAATGATAAAGTAATTGATAATTTTTTTAAATGATAACGATAATGAGCTTGAAGTCCCTGTAATGGAGAGTAGCTATTGCTAGGCATGGCTACACATATTATTAGACGGGCCTAAATAGGATTAAAGCTCTGCCCTAGGTTTTGTAGCTTCGGGATTAGAATAGGACTACGTTGGGTACCTTTTGAAGGTGTCCTACTCGAAAGAAAAAGAAAATGTTGACCAAACAATTATTCCAAACAAAGGTTTTACCTATGGGTGGATTCTAATACCTTCTAACTTATTGCTTCATGATAATTACTGACAGAACTTATTGTATAATAAGCATGTAGTCTAAACTTTATATAAAACACAGTGATAGCTTAATGGTTGAAATTTGCTCTCTCAACCAGGAGGTCCGAAGTTCAAACCCAGGCACGCACCACTGATTTATGTGCGTATAAGAAATTAATTATTACTGGATTTCGGTGAAGGAAAACATCGTGAGGAAACCTACATACTCGAGAGTTCTTTAAAAAAATGTTCTCGGAGGTGCGTGAAATCCGCCTAAACTCTCTCATTCTCAGAGAAGACCCGTGCCCAGCAATGGGACCATAATGCGTTGTATCCCGTTAATTACAGATGCGTTGCGTTATGACAAAACTGAGCTGGTAAATCTCACAGCTGATCACACCACACATTTCTATCGCAAAGCATTTATTCTGCATAAAATATAAAACGGAGTGACAAACGAAGCAGCGAATGCACTCATAATAAAAAAGCCTAACGTATTCTTTTTAAAACACTTACCTATTTTAGCGTCGCTGCGAACACATTGTGACGGTTTAACAGAGCTGGCTGTCGAGTAGGTATTCATGCACACGTGAAAACGTAAAGAGCTGTGAAGAGGTTATTATGCGCTATTGTTTTAACTGTGCCGGGAACATACAGAGAAACTGTTTCATGCTACGCCATTTGAATGAAATATACGGTTATGCTGTTTAATACGGTGTTTCTATGAAGTTGCAGTTGAAAATTCACACATTTGTAGATTAATGGGTACTGTTGGACACTTATAGTTAAATCTAAATAAGAATTTCGGTCAGAATTAGATACGTAGGAAGTTCAAAGGATTAAGTTGCAAAGCGTTTAGTTCCTACCACACTTTTTGAAACAGAATAGAAACATTTAAAAGCACATTATTCCGGTTCTTGACCAAATAATATGTTTATTTCGCTGTTGAAGTTATTATATTTATTTTACTTAATTAAATGATAGAATTTTTGTTAGATAAGAACATTTTTGACCTTAAAAAGTTTAACAAACTTTATAAAATGATACATGTATCTATTGGAAAATAGGCTAGAATTTGCTAAGAATATTAAAAAAGCTACCATATACTAATATTATACAGGCGAAAGTTTGTGAGTGTGTTGTTAATTCTTCACGTCTAAACAGCTGGAGCGATTTTCATAAAATTTGGTAGAGAGTTAGCTGACACTCTGGATTAACATATAGGCTACATTTTACTATGGGAAAATATCATTACAGTCGATGCATCAATTTTTTTACGCAAGCGAAGCTGCGGGGTTCATCTAGTACAGGTAGAATAAAAAATACTTACTAATCCATATACCGAAAACAAGAAGATTTCAAAAATGTAAATATTTTACGTAATATACATAGAAAGTACATTGTTTTTGTAATGTTGTACTAGCCACGAGAGCTGCTGCCGACAAACTCTTGCACAGTTTGGCAGACTGTAAAACTATGAACTTTTTTAGTAATAAACAAATTAAAAAAATATATAAAAAAGAACAGATAGAGCGTTTCAAATGTTTTTCGCATGGCCAATACGGAAACTGCAAGTTGGAAAGGCACTGCACACGTCGACACCTGAAGAGCCGTCGAGAGGTTATTATGCGCCATTACGCTCGAGTGCGTAACATCGTGCGTAATAACCGAGCGAATAATATGTGGGAAGAAAGGTTTTTCAGGACGGAAATGGATCGTTACATGTAGAGTTGTGTTTTCTGTATGGTTGTGATTTAATTATGGTTTCTTGTTAGATTGATGGAGCAAATGAGCATGCAGTTCATCTGATGGAGTTACTACTGCCAGTGGTAGGCAACTTCATACAGAACAAGGGAAGTCCAGGAGTCAATTACAGATGCATTGATGTATAGTACTCTCGGGGAGAGTTCCCCGAGAGTACTATGATGGTCGCCTAATGTAACAATGAGTCGGCAACTACAACCTTTAACCAAAACGCAAGAATCGCTTTACGTTAGAAATAGCTTCGGTGGTGGTACATTTCCTGCCAAACCATAACATTCTAACACCTTTTAAACCTCACGGTTCAGCAAAGAATATGCGAGAACTTAAGAACTACGATGGATTGCCTCATATAAGTTGGTCAATGTGTCCCTTACCACATCCTTCAGACCAGAATACAGTAGCGCATAAGACTGATGTTATTAGGCGGGAATAATTTATTAATCAGGTATACGCAGAAATAATAGCAAAATAAGATCTATATTTACATTTTAATGAGATCGTGCAATTATTATGAAATATACAGATCTATTTTAGGTGCCCGTTTTAATTGGATATTAACACGAAATTATTTCCAAGCACAACTTGAATTATGGTGGTCCACATTATTTATTGAATTAATGTATAACAATATCATAATATATCCCAAATAATTGATTGAAATTGGTAGAGCTTTTTGCAATTCAACTCCAAAGACATCACCGCACTTATAACAACGATAACGATAACAATAGTATTAAGCGCTGCTATGTTTTGATGAAAAAAACACAACAAAGAGCAGTGCTAGCAGTGAGAGCAGTGATAGATAGTGGTTGAAACTGGCCCTCTTCATCGGGAGATCCGAGGTTCAAAACCAGGCTCACCACAGATTTTTCTAAAATTATGTTATATTAATTAACAACCGATGGGGTAGAAGAGTCCTCGAATGGAGACCACGTCTGGGCAAAAGGAGTGCAGGCCGCCCCCCGACCAGGTGGACTGATGACCTGAAGAAGACGGCGGGTAACCGCTGGATTCAGATGGCCCAGGACCGGTCGAAGTGGCGCAGATTAGGGGAGGCCTATGTCCAGCAGTGGACTTTCAAAGGCTGATGGATGGATGGATGTATGAATTAATACTGCTTTTCGGTGAAGGAAAATATCGTGAGGAAACCTACACGCCCGAGAGTTCTATTAAAAAAATGCTCGGAGGTGTGTCAAGTCCAACAATTCGCACTTGGCCATCTTGGTGGACTACGGCCTAAACTCTCTCATTCTGAGAGAAGACCTGTGCCCAGCAGTGGGACAATAATGGGTTAACGAAAGAATGTTTTAATATGAAGGATGTAGCATGGGAAAATTACTGATTCAAGCAGTACTAATTTAGTCCTCAATTGAAGGACTTGGTAAGGAAGATTTACTTATCCGAAGCGTTTTTGAGCGCAACGCGTTTATGGCCGACCTCATGTCAAACTCGGATATCTGGGGTAGATAATTCATGTCCACGAACATGCATCCCACTTGATGGTATGTGACCACTGCCGTCCGGTTTTCGCGTATCATAAGGTGGACTGAACGCTACTTCAATATCTTTTTATATATAAAAATGTGTGTTTATCTGTATGTCCTCTATAGAATCGTAAACTATTCATTTGATCATGTGATGATCTTTAGTAAAGTTATTATTCATGAGGTCGCGAAGGTTTCTGGTGAATTTTATTTTATTTCATTTATTCTATTTATTTATTTTTGTGATGGCGTAGCAACGCGTGCAAGGTACAGCTAGTGTATAAATAAAAACGATCCCTACATCCCTAAATCCCTTACATACAATGTTAGGAACACATTTATACTCATGTTATCACCTTGAGTAGCACCGGAAGGGCATTGTGCATAATTACGCTCGAGTGCGTAACCACGTGCCTAATTACGTGGTTTTAACTTCGTGTTTAATGACAATGTGTAAAATTGCTTGGATTTAAAGTTTAACACATTTGCTGCTTTATTTTTATTTTACTCTGAATCTAATAGATATTTGGAGTGGTTGCTACTAATGAGAGATTAGATTAATCTTAGGGCATTTTTTTGTACTTAAAGTATTTGCTAACAAAATTATTTCGATGTAAAGTAGCACTCGGTAGATTTATATTTAAAGTTGGAAATAGTTTGAATAAATTAAACGAGTATACAATGGACTATATGCTCATTTACTACTTCAATATTACAAAAATAAAACCCTTACATACAAAGTTAAGAATATATTTATGTTCACGTTAACACCTTAAGTGGCACAGGAAGGGTATTACGCATAATTACGCTCAAGTGCGTAACCACGTGCCTAATTACGCGGTTTTAACTTCGTGTTTAATGACAATATGTAAAATTGTTTGGATTTAAGCTTTTACACATTTGCTGGTTGATTTTTGTTTTACTTGTGTTTAAATGAATAATATAAGAACTATAAACTGACTGTACTGTTGACTGTAATTTTAATTATGACTATATAAATGAAAAATATTAATAAATGAAATTCAATACATATAAATCAAAATAGCAATACTAATAATTTAAATATATACAAATATGTAAATAGAAAAATAACGTTAACAAAGAAACTCGTCAAAATGTATATGAAGAAATAATAAGGCATTTTATTTCACTTTATATCGACCATCTTAGTCCTATAATTGACATCAAACTCTTGTTCTATATTTTGTTGCTTCCAAATATCCATGGGAAGTAGTGATCACCATCCATCAGGAAGTCTGCATGTTCGTTTGCTACTTCAATGTTATAAAAAAAAATCCTTTTTTAAATCGTTTCACTAATCCGATATTAAAAAGTAAAACACCCTAGAAAGTAATGACAAGTGAAGTGCGCACACATAATAATATGGGACCATTTTTGCATATTTCCCTCTTCTGGAGAAAAATCTCCGGGTGTCGCAATTGAAAATAATAGCGCATGTGATTGTGTAATGAACCCCTAGGGAGCATTGTTGGATACTATCCAAGTTCTTCTTTTATGGACTGGGGTTCATTATCATAGTAGTACTGCATACATATCATATTATTAGTATTCCGATAAAGAATGACATTAAATGCCGTAGGAGTTTTATTGAACGGTACTTTTTTTATTTAGTGAATGTTATTTTTTGTGTTTCGATAGAAGGGTGTGATTGCCGGTACACGTTCACATGAGCCGACCATCATAGTCCTCGGGAGTAGCAACGCATCTGTGATTGTATTCAAATGGAACCCATGTTCTGTAAAAAGTTGATTTACAAATGTCCATGGGCGACAGTGACCACTTGCCATCAGGTGCAATTCATGCTCGTTTGCTTCAGTCACATAAAAAAAACCTTCTTCAGTAAGAAGTTGCTTACAAATATCGATGGGCTTACCGTTTACCGTTAGGCGGACTGCTAGGCTACCGTTTTCAATCGTATAAAAAAAGAGTAACATGGTGCTTCCAGGATAAAGATATACTTTACTAGGGGTCATCCCTGTAGTTCCGGGATTAGAATAGGGCTATGGTGTCTCCTGCCTGTCGTAAAAGGCGACTAAAAGGGGCTTCCGGAGTTGCGGGCGGCTAGAGTGGTGGTAGAGCGGTGGGCCCAGGCGCCCATCTGAGACAAGACGGATGGGACAACGTACTCAGAGGATTCAGGTTGCGGTCGTTTCGAGATCCCGGAGTCCTCTTTAAAGCGCCGAGGACGGCCGCCGAGGACGGCCACCGAGGGGGTTTTAGTGCGGTAAAAATCCCACATAACCCTGCGTTGCTCCTAAGGTGTCGGGTACCTTTTGAAGGTTTCTCCCTCTAGAACAAAAATGGGGGAATGTATGATTTAATTTATTATACTTTACTTTTTTATGATCTGGTTACATTTTTATGATCATAATCTGTACTCAGTAGTACAGATTATAAAATGCGTCATTAATGTGTGTATTCAAAACAAAAAAGTGAAATGATAAAACAAAGCGCTTCTTGCAGTTTTTTAAGTCAGATATTGATACCATAAAAGCCAATTTCAACCGATATTGATATAACTAATGTAGATGTTATCTTTGATAACAGTGGAACGTGAAACTGTATTTATAAGAAACCTTACAATAGATAAGGCTTTTGGTTCGACAAGTACATAAGTAAAGTCCTCAATGGGCCTTGTAACGCCGATACAAACCGTGTAAGTAAATACGTCACACGAGGCTTCAGACTCGGGACCGACACTACCGTATCGGGTTACTGATTTAGTGCACTGCCCGACTTATCAGCTGCGGACACAATAGCGGAAAATAGAGGGTTAGATAATTCTAAAGCGTTATGTAAAGTGTTAAGATTTATTTGATTTGTTGTTATTAGGCATTTTAAATAGTTATAGGTAGCAGTCACACACGAAGCCCGAGACTTGGGGTCGATTCGATACCCTATCAGGTTACTGATTTTGTGCACTCCTCGACTTATCAGCTGCGGACATAATAGCTGAAAATAGAGGACAAGATAACTCGTAAGCGTTATTAAAAACGCTTACAAGTATTTGGTTGGTTATTTCAGTGGTAATATAAGAACTAAATGCCTCACACGAGGATTCAGACTCGGGCCGACCGACACTACCATATCGGGGTACTGAATTAGTGCATTGCCTGACTTATCAGCTGTGGACACGATAGCGGAAAATAGAGGGTTAGATAATTCTTAAGCATTATGTAAAGTGTTAAGATTTATTTGGTTTGTTGTTTTTAGGCATTTTAAACAGTTGTATGTAGCAGTCACACACAAAGCCCGAGACTTGATGTCGACACAATACTCTATCGGGTTACTTACTGATTTTGTGCACTACGCCACTTAACGGCTGCGGGCACAATAGCGAAAAATAGACGACAAGATAAATAATTTGAAGTATTAATCAATTTGGTATTTGGTTATATTTTTTTTAATAGTTATAAATAAATAAGTCGGGTAACTGAGTTAAAGGGAATTTCCCATCTGACTTATCAACAACGGGGTACGGACACAATAGTGAAAAATGGCAGCTTTAGTCAGTTTGAAATAGATCAAAGTAATAGAACTACTTACTACTTATAGCACTTATATGTGCTGATACTTTCTAGGACTAACGTGGAAGAAACATCTTAAGACAACACAACACAACACTCTGACATAACCTTCGGGCTTTCAAACTCAGAGTTCTTCTTTTAAAACTACAAAATAGTTCCAAATAATACTTTACTCTGTAGTTTGACAACAAACCAGCAGCCTTATACATAGATCTTGCCTTGTTAGTAACAAGATCGAACAGTAACGTTATCGTATTTTATTTCGTATATTATGGTCTTGTTTAGGGTAGAAACCTATAAAAATATATGGAACGATATAAATTTTAATATTAAGGATATAATATCATATAGGTTATATTCTTATTATTAAACCATCTAAGAACTATATCGACCGCGTATTATTATTTTTTTGATATCGAGGGGGAAACCTTCGATAGGTAACCGACGCCGTGGGAGCAACGCCGAGTTATGTGGGATTTTTACCTCACTAAAACCCCCCCCGGTGGCCATCCTCGGTTCTGTGTGGAGGATACCGGGATCTCCAACGGGCCGCTGCCGGTGTCCTCCGAGCGCGATGCCCTCTTCGGGCTCTTCCCAGTGAGCATTATACTCAGTGCGCCTCCCTGGTGTTTACGACAGCATGTGGCCACATATGCCGTCATCCTACACGGGGTCGCTAGGCAGGACGGTTCGAGCTCTTACCGCCCGACTCTTACCGCTCTTACTCTCTCTTACTCTTACCGACTCTTACCGCCCGCAACCCCGGAAGTCCCTTTTAGTCGCCTCTGACGACAGGCAGGGGATACCATAGCCCTATTCTGATCCCGGAACTGCAGGGATTATCGACCGCGTACCTATTAATCAAACGTAACACTAAGTGTTATTAATATTTCCTATACGTCACCTTTTGAGATCCACAGCTAAGAATCACTACATAGTATAAAATAAAGTCGCTTCTCACTGTCTGTCCCTATGTATGCTTAGATCTTTAAAACTACGCTACGGATTTTAATGCAGTTTTTTTAATAAATATAGTGATTCAAGAAGAAGATTTTTATGTGTAATACATGTGTAATATAGGGGATAAATACTGATAATTTAGATTTTTGTATTTTAGGCGGAACGAAGTTCGCCGGGTCAACTAGTTACTGATAAGCACTCTAAGATAGTACTTGCCAATAGTCATCGCGCGTGGCATGTGTGTTAGTGACCACAGTAAGTGTTCATGATATGTGTAACGTATGTTCGTTTACACTCTACGACTTTTACAGCAAAAGAGAAATAGTGTGTACAATGCATTGTATCTTATAAGTGACTGTATTTTAATTAATTTAACTTTAATTTAAAGGTTAAAATTTTCCATGCACTCAACTTATCGAAAAGTCATAAAATTTGTGATATGGATGACGACGTGATAGCCTAATGGTTGAAACTTGCCCTCTCGATCGGGAAGTCCGAGGTTCAAACCCAGGCACGCACCACTGATTTATGTGCGTATTATAAATTAATTATCACTGCTTTTCGGTGAAGGAAAACATCGTGAGGAAACCTACACACCCGAGAGTTCTTAAAAAAAAAAAGTTCTCGGAGGTGTGTGAAGTCCACCAATTCGCACTTGGCCAGCGCGGTGGACTATGGCCTAAACTCTCTCATTCTGAGAGAAGACCCGTGCCCAGCAGTGGGACAATAATGGGTTGATGGGATGGGATGGGTTTTAGAGATAACGAACTCACAAAGGGTCAAAAATTATGAGTATGAACAAGGCCTTTGCTCAGAGTCCTCATCTGGTTGATGTTTACTATATATAGACCAAGAATAAGCTAAGTCTCTTAAATTGCCATGATCGAAAGCCAAGCGGGAGAGGCCTAATTTCAGCAATTGTTGCAGCAGGATTTCATAAACGGTGGTCGCCGGGACATGTTTTCATAGGCCTTGAGAATGTGGTGGCGGTGATCGTGTAAATCTCTCAGATATCAAACGCTGGCGAGACTGTAACATAGGCCTCGAGAATGTGGTGGCGGTGATCTTGTAAATCTTTCAGATATCAAACGCTGGCGAGACTGTAATAGATTGTGAAAACGAGCATATGGCCTCGCCACTTAGCATACAGAGGAACGCTACGAAGTGTTAGTTAATAGGAGGGCTAAATAATTCTCTGTCGTCTCGTAACATTTTTTTTTTATCTGACTGAAGTAGCAAACGAGCATGCAGTCCACATGACGGTAAGTGGTCACTGCCGCTCATGGACATCTGTAATCAATTTCATACAGAACATGGGTTCAATCTGAAGTCAATCACAGATGCGTTGCTAAAGTGTGCCGGCAACCACACCACCACTTTCCATCGAAACGCAAGAAATGCTCCACGCTAGAAATAGGTGTGGCGGTGGTAGGTACTTTGCCGGTCGAACTACACCGTTTCTACAACCTTAAAATTAATATTATATTATGGCGAATGTTCCCACCAAAATAATGTGTATTTCCGAATATATCCTAATAATGTAATAAATTTTCGATGCACTTAATGACAATTTTAATTTTTCAGACCAAACTTAATGCCTCAAAAAGCTCAGTACATACATAGAAGTTTAGGCTATTCAAACAAGTTATACGATTTAACGGATCGCGTTCGTTGTAGTGTATCCGAACGGCGTCGTTACAGAGTGGTGTCTCCGAAACAGCCTAATGTATGTTGACTGACTAGTTTTGATACTAGATTTTTCTCTTCATGTCTTGTACGTACTTTCTCTAGAACTATTTCTATATATTCTACGCATTTTAATGAAATGAAATTTCTTTACTTTGTATAAGCCTACACTTACAAAGTGTCAGTTACATTTTTTTCTTACACTACCACCGGATCGGAACACGACCTCAACTGACAAGATCCGACAAAAAACTCAGCGGGATCGTTTTTTGCGTTTATCTTTTGTTATTTTATATCTATTTTTTTAATATATTTGCAGTAATGTTTTTTACATGTTAATAAAAGTTAGCCCCAGTATCTTGTTTGTGTAATCTGAAAGAGCTGTTATCTGTGAATGGTTTTCATTTAGCTTTGCTTATTAATTATTTCTGGTAGAACTTATAAAACGGTTTCACGAAAAAACTACGAGTTGTATTTCAGTGAAATTTGGCTGACAGGTAGTTTATGACCTGGATTATACATAGGATATTCATTACTATTGCAAACTTTGAAGGTGGTAGAACCAGTGTAGTTCGACCGGGGAAGTACCACTGCCGTACATATTTCTAGCGTGAAGTATTTCTTGCGTTTCGATAGAAGGGTGTGGTTGCCAGCACACTTTCACATGAAGCGACCATCATAGTCCTCGGGAGTAGCAACGCATCTGTGATTGACTTCAGATAGAATCCATGTTTTGTAAGAAGTTGATTACAGACGTCCATGGGCGGTAGTGACCACTTACCATAAGGCTGCATGCTCGTTTGCTACTTCAGTTAGATAAAAAAAAAAACTTGTACAAACTGGGTTGAGCTGCTACAATATTGTTGAAATAATGGAAAAAAACTTAAATATTTTTTTTTTACCTAGAAACAGTATCTAAACCTTGTGATCCACCTAAAGAACAGCACGCGTTGTCGGCGCTCGCATTACGCGCGATTTAGCGCCGATTCCCACCGAGTTATTGGACGGGAATTAGCACGATATGGGCCCACGCCCACGCTATAACTCGCTTTGTGTACGTCACACGCCTTAAACACGACGCAGTAAACTTGATCTAACGAGACGTGAGAAATTACGCGAGCTAGTAAGAAACGTTCCATATTAGTCAACGGTTTAGCCGATTAAAGTGTGTATAAAGTAAGTGAGAATTATGTTTGCGATCATAAAATCAGGCATATTACAAAATATGTGTATGAGCCCTTAATGTGAGTTTATGGAGTTTACATCGTACTTACAGGACCTAATGGGTAGTAGTTTGGATTTCGATGTATTTTATATGGCGAGTTAGAACGAGGTACGTAAAAGTACTAGATTTTATGACTTGACTGAAATTATTAACATACCTTATTTTTGCTTGTAGATGAATAATATTTCTGTGTTATATGTTGATGGATATAATAAGGCATTATTATGTTTGTCCACTAATTTGTACTTGACCAGCGCAGTGGACTATGGCCTAAAACTGACTCTCCTTCTGGGAAAGGACCCGCATGACGCAGCGGTTACCATACCGGTCTGACACGCAATAGGGCCCAGGCTCGATTCCCGGCCGGACAGATATCTGAATTATGAGTTTAGATTCCTGTTCTGGGTCTGTGTGTTTGTGTATTCGTCTTGTGTGTCCATGGTACCCACGACTCATGAGAAAATCCTACTGTGGGGCTATAAGTGTAGAAAGCGGTAGCGTGAGACCCGTGCCCAGCAGTGGGACAATAATGGGTTGATGAGATGTTTTTCAAATTAGTAGCTGCTTAGTTGTACCTACTAACAATTCTAAAATTTACATGGTCGAACAACTTATATAGTTGAGGTACCGCTACTGCCATTTCTAGCGTGAAACAGTTCCTGCGTTTCTGTGGAGAGATGGGCAACCACGTCTTGAATAACACGAGTGTCGGTAACAGGCGTAGGTAGTGCGTATGTTTATGGGTTGCCACCGCCACACCTTTTTCTAGCGTGACGTTTCACGTTTCACGGAAGAATCGTTATTCTTCCGTTTCGGTGAAAGGATTAGGGCCGGCGCACATATGACGGAGCGCAGCGCAGAGCATTTTTCACTGTCAAACTATTATCGTCATTGTCCCTTTATAAATAATATCCAAAATTAAATACCAGCAACGTATTTCTGAGGAGCATGGAAGCGACCACATGCGAAAGGTCGCGCGCAGGAGCGCGACCGCGCGCGCGTGCGCGCTACTCCACGAGCGTCCGCTCTCGCAGTAATTTGCGCGAATTTCGGCTAGTGTGTGATTCGTTTTGAAAATTTCGCGGGCATGCGCTGCGCTGCGCTCCGTCAGATGTGCGCCGGCCCTTAGATTACCGGCTCACTTTTATTAACCGACTTCCAAAAAGGAGGAGGTTATCATGTACGACGACCTTCATCCTCCCCCATATAAATTTATAATAATTATATATTTTTCGGTACAGACCCTTCCATATAAAACAAACGGTAAATTTAACGAACGTACCAGCCAAACACAAAGTACTCATAAAACAGGAGTCACATTTCCAACAAGGATTCCAAACGTCTCATCGATATAACTCATCTCACCAACAACAAATTAGCAACGCAACCAATCACATATCATCCGGATCGTGAGCCTAGCTAATTTTAACTGTATACCGAGCACCTTATGGAATTTTAATTCGTTTCTCGATAATGATATACGATATTTAATCCTTTTCCTGAATAAAAATATACCACAATAGCCAAAACAAAGCTATTATAAAGACAGGAGTGACATTTCACAACGAGGATTCCAATCGTCTCATAGATATAACTCATCCCACCAACATCAAATTAGCAACGTAACAAATCACATATCATCCGGATCGTGAGTCTAGCTAATTTTAAGAACATTCCAAATACCTTTAGGAAATTTTGGCGGAGCGATTACCATACAGGTCTGACGCGCAACGGGTTCCAGGTTCGATTTCTGGCCAGAGAGTTATATGAATTAAGAGTTAAGAGTTTCATGTTCTGGGTCTGAGTGTATGTGTATTCGTCTTGTGTGTGTCCATGATACCCACGACACAGGAGAAAATCCTAGTGTGGATCCCCACACTAGGATTTTCCCCCACACGCTTTTTACACTCATAGGAGTGTAGAAGTGTATTGCATCCGCAAAAACATAATGATCATAAAACAGGAGTACCACTTCACAACGAGGATTCCAATCGTCTTATCGATATAACTCAATCCACCAACAACAAATTAGCAACGTAACCAGTCACATATTATCTGGATCGTGAGCATAGCTAATTTAACTACAAAAAATTTTATTTCCTTTCCCTACTAACACTTCAAATATAAACGATAAAAGGAAACGCATATGCCAAAACGATAATCAGCGTTCATAAAAAAATATATACATGACGAATAGATAACCTCTTTCCTTCGGGAATTCAGTTAAAAGAGTGACACTTTACAACGAGGATTCCAATCATTTCATCGATATAACTCATCCCACCAACAACAAATTAGCAACGTAACCAATCACATATCACCCGGATCGTAAGACTAGCTAATTTGAATCACATAACTTTTGAAAATAACATTTCAAAAATAACTGGAAAGAGGTAACGCAACGCAAAAGCCAAAAATATATACTTAAAATAAAAAATAAGACAGACTTCACAACAAGGATTCCAATCGTCTCATCGATATAACTCATCCTACCAACAACAAATCAGCAACGTAACATATCATCTGGATTTTGGATCGTGAGCCTAGCTAATTTAACAACATACCAAGTACTCTTGGAAGTTTTATCCCTTTCCCTACTAACACTTTAAATATGAAACATAAAAAGGAAACGCATATGCCAAAACAATACTCAGCGTTCATAAAAAAAATATACGTGACGAATATTAACCCCTTTCCTTCGGGAAGTCAGTTAAAAAAGTGACACTTCACAACGAGGATTCCAATCGTCTCATCGATATAACTCATCCCACCAACAACAAATTAGCAACGTAACCAATCACATATCATCCGGATCGTGAGCCTAGCTAATTGCTGGCCCACCGCGTCCTGGAGTCACGACTGCGCAGAGCACACATTAATCATAGACGTATTGATAAACAATTGCCCTACCTTAAATGAGGGGTCAGTGGTATCCTCTACTAGTGAAGCGACTCGAAATCGAATCACGAGTGAAGTCAAACTCGTAATCGATTGAAAAACATGACGAATGTTTAATCGATTTACTGAGTAAACTCGAAGCACCTGAGTTTATGTTGTCATTAGATGTCACTTGATTTCTCTATTTTATTTTCTAATCTACACTGACTGATTATGCTACACTTAGTCAAAAATAAATTGAGCATTGGTCTACAAAAGTGTAATTTTGAGTTTTCTATTTGTTGATATTACTAGTACTGGTGCATAATAAGTGTTAATAAAAAATTCACTCGAATTGCAAATTTGCAACTCGAGTGAGATAATCGAATGACTCGAAATCTCGTGTATAACTCGAGTAAGGTAGTGAAACTGACCGAGAGATTTGAGTCTCAAAATTCTATTCGAATCGCATCACTAATTCCTATCCTTACACTGAAGTACACACGCACAAGCTGAAAGCAACTTTAATGTGTTGCTATAGAGCGTAAACTCGAATGGAGTCGAAAGGAGATTAACGTCGTTTGGAAACTAATAAAGATGCGTTGATTTTTCTAAGTTAAGTCAATTGAAATCGATTCTTAGTGACCGTAATAGGGTTGATTGTTGTGGATACATGGATGGCATGTCGTCGGCTCGCTTTGTCGCATGCCGACAAAGGAGGCACGTGGGAACGCGCGTGCGCAGCCTTCTAAGACAATAGTAAAGTAGAATATGTATCTGTGATTGGAAATTGATTCCGATTATATCGTCTAGGAGTCAAGTGGGTGGTTTTATGTGAGGTTGGAACTTGGTTGTGTCAATGGAACATTTTTCTAGCTAGCTTTGTAAGTACAATATCACCAAAGGCTTTTCCTGGGAATTGGAATAGTACGGCTAGATGTACTATTCCATTTCCATTGCTAGGATGTAGTCATTACGTTTTTTATTAAGTCAAGATATTCGCTAATATTCGTACATTGAGCTCGTAATTCAAGGACATAGCATAAAAGAATGCAGTCCAACTGATAGCATGTCAAACGCAATAACTACTTCACACTAGAAATAGAAGTAAGGTTGGGAGCTCCCCGTACGTACCAGTAGTTCCGGGATCCGAATAGTACTACGGTATACCCTGCCTGTCGTAAGAGGAGACTAAAAGGGGCATCCGGGGTTTGGGGCGGCTAGTGTGGGAGCTTGAATCGTCCAGCCAGGCGATCCCGGGAAGAACGGCAGTATGTGTGGTCTTCCGTCTTAATGACTAGACGGAGCGGTGGGCCCAGTCGCCCACCTGGGAGGAGCCCGATGGGATAACGCGCTCAGAGAATTCCGGTTGCGTTTCGTTGGAGATGTCGGAGTCCTCTTTGTAATGCTGAGGACGGCCACCTTTTAGTATGGTAAAATCCCACGTAACCCTGCCTCGCTCCCGCAGTGGTGGATACCTTTTGAAGGTTTCCCCCTCGAAAACAAAAAAAATGGTAGCTCCTCGTTAAAACCACACTCCTTCTACCACTTTGCAAAAGTAATAAAACTACTGTCCTATTTGCTTCCGCGGAGCACTAATTTGGAATTCCAACCTAACTGATAACCTGAGTAGACGGGTAGAAAAAGTATTTTAACCTACTTTTTGAACAAGTCTAAATAAAGGAAAAGTGGTAAAGTTTAAGGTGGTAGAACAAGTGTAATTCGACCGGGGAAGTAACCCCGCCACACCTATTTCCAGCGTGAAGCATTTCTTGCGTTTCGATGGAACGGTGTGGTTGCCGGCACACTTTCACATGAGGCGAACATCATAGTCCTCGGAAGTAGCAACGCACCTGAGATTGACTTCAGATAGAACCCATGTTCTATATGAAGTTAATTACAGAAGTCCATCGGCGGCTGTGACCACATACCATCATGTGGACTGCATGATCGTTTGCTACTTCGGTAAAAAAATAAAAAAGGATCTTATCGGCTGTGTTTAAAATACTAAAAGCGAAAAAGATGACTAAACGTATTACTTTAGGGCCCTAAAAACTATCCACAAAACCCGACATTATATGAGCCTCAGCTCATGACAAACGTCCAAACAATAACTGATACAGATGCTATCGAAACTTTCATTACTCATATCTTGGGTACAATACAAAATCTCAAATCCAAAGGTCAGTTTGAAGTAATGTTGAAAATGTGACCCCTTATCATACTAATTGGTTCCGTATAAAAATTATCGAGGTATCCACAATGAGCGATAGTTGAGCATTTAATGATGAGCGAAATGTACTTACGTGCCTCCCCCCCATCGTTTTATGGCTCGTAGAACGTAACTGCGTGCGTAATGCGTATAAGTTTTACTTTTCGGTAACTGATAGTTATTATGTCAATTCGACAATTCAACATGTGGTCGTTTTGACATGTAAGTCTGGCTAAAATTGTTAAAAGAAGCAGCGTTTAGTTTTGCTTCTGAGCTTTGTTTCTTTATGTGCGAGTGATACACACTATAAATATGTATTAAATCGAGCTTAAACGATACAAATGAACATATGTTGTAAATTGCAAATGACCTAATGCATATTTTTGTCATTGTAACCCAGAGGCATGTAAAGAAATTAAATATTTTGCATAAATTATTATTGTTCCTCAATCTATAAAAAAACGGTAATAATTTTATAATAATGTAATTTAAAGCGAATATTTCAACAAAAGCCTACACTTTTATGACTTCAAAAATTTATCTAATTAATCACAATAATCATTTGTTTAAATAATAGTATTTCTTTTCAGAATTATCAAATTACACGTATTATTAAATAGTTATCCAGTCACTCTTTTGTTTGATGATTTTAATTTGATTTATTTAACTCAAATCTACATTATATATATCAGATATATTAATTAAATGACTTTATTCAAAAACCATGTAATTTAATTGTCACTTCTTTTGTCAAGGGGTGGCAAAATCAATTTATAATGATTAAATTGACAAGTAATTATTTAATACAACAATTTTGCTATCCAGTTTGAATTTAACAACATCAAAGAAATATATATTAAGCAGTAATAGCCTAATTGTAAACTCTGCCACTATATCGAGAGTCCTGGCTTTGAATAACTGGTATGAACTATAGATTTTTCTAAAATGATATGTGTATTAATAAAACAATTATCAATAATTTAAGATGAAGAAAAACTTCGTGAGGAAACACACCTGAGAGTTTTCTAAAAACGTTCTAAAGTTCACGCTTGACTTTGGTAGAAAATGGCTTAAATATTTTTTCTCAATTTTTTTTATCTGACTGAAGTAGCAAACGAGCATGCCGTCCACCTGATGGTAAGTGGTCACTGCCGCCCATGGACATCTGTAATCAACTATATACAGAACACGGGTTTCATCTGATATCAATCATAGATGCGTTGCTACTCCCGAGGACTATGATGGTCGCCTCATGTGAAAGTGTGCCGGCAACCACGCCCTTCCATCGAAACGCAAGAAATACTATTATTCTCAATGGAAATCTGAGCTAGGCAATGAGACTATAATAGGTAGACTATGATCTAACACTCTCATTCTGAAAGGCCCAGGTTTGGGGCTTTAATGTGTTGACGACACATAAAAATATATTCGCAACGGCTCCGCCGGATTACGTTCTACACCAGACCCCACATGCCGAATGCACCCATTCCGCAAGTCATGCCCAAATGAGTCGATCTTATTAACGATATAAATACCACTGATAGCATCTCGAGTGCTATCGATGTGCGTTAGTTAAACCAGGTTCTCATGACATAAGCCACACATGACTAGTCTTAGTTCTTAGGAGCAAGAACCCTGTATATCAAAATAAATAACTCACATACCTTGTAGAAAATCACTAAAAATTTAACTAGGCTATAATGTATATACATAGCACACCACCATTTTTAGGCACCACCAGTATTTTTTTGTACTTAAACCTAGCGATAAGGCAGACGGGCTACCTGATGAAAAGTAGTCACCGTCGCCTATGGACATTTACAACACCAGATGAGTCGCCAATGCATCACCGGCTTTGAAGGAGAGCAATTTTCGCAGCTTTTTTGAAGGAGGAAGCTCGTTCCACATCTTGCACGTCCGTGGCAGAAACGAGCGTGCAAACCTTCTCAGTAGATATATATATATATATATATACCTATTCTACTGAGAATCACTTCTTGCGTTTCGGTGAATCAGTGTGATTCAGC
This sequence comes from Spicauda simplicius, assembly GCA_949699795.1. Classification (NCBI taxonomy): domain Eukaryota; kingdom Metazoa; phylum Arthropoda; class Insecta; order Lepidoptera; family Hesperiidae; genus Spicauda; species Spicauda simplicius. Next base: position 4,680,696 of record OX453073.1, on the reverse strand, counting down.
ATACTTTCATATAAAGTGACCATGTCAGTCCTTTATAGAGTAGCTCGATATGTCATTATTAAAAAAATATTAATATCAAAAAGACAAACTCGTTGAGTTTCTTGTCGGTCCTTCTCAGTTGAGGTCGTGTTAGGTTCGGTGTAAGAAAAAAAATGTAACTGGTAATTTCTAACTGCCCTCTTGGACCTATTACATTTCATTTTACTAGATAACGAGGTGGTGTTAAAATAGACATACTAAAATTATCAATACTATTACACTTCATTTTACTGGATAACGAGGTGGTGTTAAAATAGACATACTAAAAGAATTTTACTTAGACACTGGTTTAAGCACAACACACACATTTACCGCTATGCGGTTCACAAACAAAAAATATAGCTCTAATTGAACAATTGTAAATGGTAGGGCGTAACGATCTAACGTGTTATTGTTCAAAGATCGATACTGGGACGTATCATTGGCATCCCCGTGCCGTTCTATTATTGAGGAGGCTAAGCATGATACGTTGAGGTATCGATGTCCCTTATCGCTAACGACTTGACGATTCTAGCGATACGAATTTGTGGGAAGTTCTCCACATGATTATGTAATTGTTCATTTAGAAACACAGACATTTATTTTTATTTTTTTTAAATATCATTTTTATGACCCGCGTGGCGGTGCGGTTACTACACTGGTGTGACACGCAGTGGGTCCTGGATTCGATTCCCGCCCATACTGGTATCTGAATGATTAGTTTAAATTCTTGTTCTGGGTCTGAGAGTTTGCGTATTCGTTGTGTGTGTCCATGGCACCCACGAAACAGGAGAAAATCCTACTGTACGAAGTATTAGGAGTGTAGAAAGCATTTTTTTTAATAAAATGAGGATACTTGTAACACTTTTGTATAATAATCTGCAATATATTAATTTATTTATAAAAAACTCTCAAGAGAGTCAATAATTTGAAGAGTAAGCATAACTATTTTGTATCAAGTCAATAACACGGGCATTTAAATTGGTTCATAAACTTGAATATAATTTAATTTTTTTCATATATACGAGTAATTAAAATATATAATTACTTTTACATTATAATAAAATATGTAAATGTGTAAAACATTTTCGTATACCGCTAAGTTGGTACTACTTGAAACTTGTCTTCATTCGTCTCGCTTTAAATCATAGTATCGCCTGCAACCACGCTAGACCCAGTAGATGATCTACGGGCGTATTGAATACAACGTATCTATGCCCTAATCTCTATAATTAAGTTAGAGAACGGTTTATCTCTTACAGTTTAGATTGAAACGCGTACGCGACGGTAACATCTGTGAATTGTTTATCTCGATTCATCTTGTACTTAAGTATGTGAAAGTTTCAATCAAGAGAGACTGTTAGCTCCATTATAGATTACTGATAAGGTTTAAGATGATAAAGAATAGACACCAATTAGTTCTTTTTTTATTTCCTAAAATCATAAAAAGGCTTATAAAAGGTTTTAGTCTAATCTTGCAATATCCCTGTAGTTTCAGGGTCAGAATAGGGCTACGGTATCCCCTGCCTGTCGTAAGAGGCGACTAAAAGGGACTTCCGGGGTTGCGGGCGCTAAGAGTGGGAGCTCGAACCGTCCTGCCAAGCGACCCCGTGTAGGACGACGGCATGTGTGAACACATGCTGTCGTAAACACCAGGGAGGCGTACTGAGTACAGTGCTCACTGGGAAGAGCCCGAAGGGGGCATCGCGCTCGGAAGACACCGGCGGCAGTCCGTTGGAGATCCCGGTGTCCTCCACACAGAACCGAGGATGGCCACTGGGGGGGTTTTAATGAGGTAAAAATCCCACATAACTCGGCGTTGCTCTCACAGCGTGTCGGGTACCCTTAATAAAAACAAATCTACGCTCTCTGTGTGCAATTAGAAAGCACAATCTAGAATTGTGCTAGACTCGTTTTTAATACACACGCTACAATTATTAACAATTTATTTATGATAGCTTCATCCGCACGGCTTGTTCAATAAAATACGTCGATATATCAATTCTAGTTTATTACTAGCAATCTCCCGTGACTCCGGCCGCGCAAATCAAATTATAGAGTCACGAGCGTGGTTGTCTCTACACGAGTTCTTTGGAATCTACACTTATTTGTACATTGTACATCTTTTAGTATATAAATGGAGTAGAAGAAGAATCGAAATCCATGTGGTGGTAAGTCAATTACCGCTCTTTGTAATTTTTTTTTTTGGAGGGCGAAACCTTCAAAAGCAAAATGCAACCGGGGTTCTCTGAACGTGTTGCCCCACCGCGGTGGGCCGTCATAATGGGAAATGGAATATTTGCAAAATATTTTGACATAAATGCGTTCGAGTGTTTTTTCAAATGTCTATTTCACCTTATTGAATTAATGTTATACTACAACATTAATTAATATATGTCAGACAAGATGTTAATCATATATTTTGGGGAGGTACCACCGCCACGCCAATTTCTAGTGTAGCGTGTGTTTTAATATGAAACGACCATCTCAGTCCTCGGGGGTAGCAACGCATCTGTGATTGACTTCAGGTAGAATCCATGTCATATATGAGGTTGCTTACAGATATCCATAAGTGGCAGTGGCTACGTACCATTAGATGTACTGCATGCTCGTTTGCTACTGAAATAAAAAATATCTTATAAAAAATAAACTTCGCATTAATCTAACGTTGATAACCTAATCACCTAACAATGACAACGTACTCTAGCGCAAGTCGTGTATTTTTCTTAAAGGTTGAACCGATTTTGTTCCTTAGTGGCGTCATACCTTATTCGCGTTGAAAAAGGGAGTGGGTCTATTAAAGACCAATGTCTGGCCAGCGAAGTGGTCGAAAAGTTTCTCCTCTACGAGGCAACTCGTTCCCAGCAGTATCATAACAGGTTGATGACCACATGATCTCTAGGATAATTACCTACGAAATTTTATTCAGGTACCACCTTTGCCGACGACTGCTTTTTTGTTAAGAGCAATGAACACATTGCTCTTAAAAAAAACAGTCTAAGGTTAAGAAATTACGTAGGTGAATCTCATGCACCTATAGTGTAACAATTTAAATAGAGAAATAAAGGCTTCTACGATGAGATAAAAACAAAATTTTACGCAAATGCAAGCAAATAGCTAGTCAAAAAAGTTCTCGCATGCGCTAAAATCCCAAACATTAATTTTTAATCCGCACAATCCGTTTACAATCCGCGACGTGAACTTGAGGATCGAACTTCCGTCCGCCATTTTGAAATCAAACAATACATTTCGATTGGTCGCGAAACCGCTCGGGGCAATTAAAAAGTTTGAGAACGCGACCATTTTGACGCATTCCCAATCCGGTAATTTTAAATGGATGTGTTATTGAGTGTACTAAATATTTGCTAATTGGTCTCGAATGTAAAACAGGAGAACTTTCGATGGGAACCGATTTTAATTTAACAGTCCAACTTTACGATTCGACGCTCATTTTTTGCATCCTTATGCTTTTACTGGATTTATCCGTCATTTTAACAGTTACCCCAATACAAGTATACTTCATACTAATATTATAAAGGCCAAAGTTTGTGAGTGTGTATGTTTGTTATTTCTTAACGTATAAACGGCTCGAGCGATTTTAAGAAAATTCTGTAGGGAGTTAGCTGACACTCTGGGTTAACATATAGGCTACTTTTAACCGTGGGAAAATATCTTACTCCCACGGGACAATCGATACATCGATTTTTTTATCGATCTATTCATTTATCAGCCGTTCAGGTCCACTGCTGAAGAACGAAAGAACGAAGAAAGAAATCTCGGGGTTGTGTAGTTTTCCTCACGATGTTTTCCTTTACCGAAAAGCTGTGATAATTAATTTTTAATTTAGAAAGTAAAATAAATGAAAATAATAGAAAGTAAATAAATAACTTAGAAAAATCAGTGTTGCGTTTGAACCTCAGACCTCCCGATGGAGGGGGCAAGTTTCAACCATTAGGCTATCACTGCTCTACAGTGTATTAATTATGAAACAAGAGTACAATGTACTAATTATCAAGAAAAAATAGCAACGATTATGAGCTACGCGTCTCTTTCTTTTATCTCTAAAACAATTGTAAAACAAACATTTAAGTTCTAACATATAAACCAAATACAATACTTAAAAAGTTTATTTACGAGGCGTCCAATTACGCAAAACAAAAACAAATAAAACACGAGCAAATCGCACTCATCCACAGAGTATGCAAACATAATGTACGTGTACCCATAGAGTGCAACACTAATAGAAATGTCTGATGTATTTTTTACATACATAGGGTGCGCGTATTGTCTAATAATAAATTTTATGTATCTATTTGCTGTGATAATATTTTAAAATGTTTTAACTTTTACTTAACTGAAACTACGATCAAAATTATTAGGTGGTAGAAAGAAAATGTGGTTAGCTCCGACGGAACCTACTTGCCCTTAACTTATAAAGCCTTCGATGCATTGGTGACTCCTCTGGTGTTGCAAATGTCTATAGGCGACGGTGACTACTTTCCATCAGGTAGCCCGTCTGCCTTACAAAAAAAGAAGTGTAACTATAACGCTATTTTGTCTTGGTTTAAACAAATCTGGTAAGGTAGTATAGTAATGGGCAACAGTTTTAAAAGCCTAATTTTGTATGTCTAGGTTTTATAATAATCTTTTATCACATTTTTCACTTCTACTACAAAGATAGGTAAATAGGAATACTGAATAGTTGTGTATGTAATATTTTTATTGCTTCTGTATAATATTTTTTTATTTGTTTATTTTTGTGCTTTTTTTCTATTTTTATAAATCACTTTATTTTTGTATAATAATCTGCTTAAATTAGTACATTTTAAAGACCATTTCTATTATTTATCTGTTCTATGTATGGCGTTGCTTTCATCGGTAAAAATGCTGACTCTCTGACGTTGCCGTTCCCGCCATTTTTGAACCAACATGGCTGCAATTTGCTTTATGCAGTCAGCGTTTTTGTTAGCGTATTATTTGTTTAAACGAACCACTGTGTTTGTTTTTTCAGTGATTTCCATTTCGTGTGGGAAAACAGACAAAAAATATTCTAATGGTTTTTCTCACGAAAAAACTAAATGTTAGTTCCTGTTACGCGTCTATTATCATTGTTTGAATATGTTCTTTAAATATTAATAAAATATTTGAAATACCCACCAGCTTTAATTTTTTGGGAATGAAAAAAGTGTAACAAATATAAGCTTAATTTATGATAAATAAAATATAACATAGGTACATTTAATTTACGTATGTGAAAAGTTTTACTTAAAGGTCTTATAGGTAATTTGAATTAATTATAATTCCATATTAAATATCTTTGGATCCTATGGGAGAGCATTACTTAACTAGAAAAACCTCATAAACTTTAATGATGTTTTTAGTATATTGTTTTCTATTAAATTTCTGATTACATACCTAAAACAATCTGCAATTTTTCCATGTGGGCCGGTGTATTTTAACCATCTCATACAAAATGTTAGTATTTTAATTTAATCTCTTTCAAAGTTCTTGTGTACGAACTCTCGTTCTTAAGCTATAACTAAAGTATAAACCAAACTAACATTAAGACTAAAGTGACTAGTCTCACCGCAAAATATGAAATCTGCGTCAGAATCTGAAATCAGCGTATGAAGACTGACAGACAATGTCTCTTTACAAGTTGGTTAAACATGTGTGGTTCGACCATGGAGGCACCACTGCCATACGTATTTGTAGTGTGAAGCAGCTCTTGATTTTTGGTGGTAGGGTGTGGTGCCGCTTATATGAGGTGACCATCTTAGCCCTCGCGAGTAGCAAAATATCTCAGATTGATTTCAGATAGGACTTATATTCTATAAGAAGTTACCCCATAAGCGGTATTGACCACATATCATCAGATGGACTGCATGGTCGTTTTCTACTTCAATAAAATAAAAAAAAAGCGGCATTACACGACCCGTGTGGCGGACCGGTTACCATACCGGTCTGACGCTCAATGGGTCCCGGGTTTGATTCCCGGCCAGACAGGTAACTGAATGATGAGTTTAGATTCATGGTCTGGGTGTTTGTGTATTTGTCGCATGTGTGTCCATGGTACCCACGACACAGGAAAATAATCCTAGTGTGGGGCTATGAGTGCAGAAAGCGTATGAGTGTAGAAAGCATATAGTGAACACTTACCATCAGGAGAACTGCAAACTCCTTTGCTACTTTTATGTTACAAAAAGAAAAGTCGGTATTTTTTTTGTAGCTCAGAGTATGTATGTCGACTTCTTTAGCGCTGCACAAACGATTTGACAGACCTAACATATACCTGAGATGTTGTTGGATTCTTTGTTACTTCCTAACATACATTATATGTATAGTATTTATATACGGAGCATGCAAAAAAAATCATATTTGGAACATTTTCAGGTTGGTTTCAGCTCTCATTTTACGAAATCTATGGCCAATAATGTCACGGTGATCATCACAATTATTTCCAATTTCTATGCTTTTTTTTGCAGTCAGAACCCATAACGCTTGTCGATTGTTTATTCCTATATATTTATTCGCTTGTAGTTATTCGCTAGCAATAAAACCAGTCCTAACTAAGGGACAGTGAAAGTAGAATCGCTTCGCAATTACAAACTGACAAATGTCCGGGTATTACGAACACATGTGCCACCGAGTTAGGACGGGGGTACCCCACACCCCCACATGTTAAGTCCCGGACCGTCTTAAGTTATGACTAATTTAAGGGTGTTTGTAAGTATCAAACCAACTTTTCCTTAATTAGAAGTATTTCTTCATTTTTAATTTTGAATTTGGTGGATTAACTTTTCTTCGAGGACTGCAGTTATTTGAATTTATTAGATCAGAAATAGTATTTCAATTTTTGGTACACTTTTGATTCTGTTAAAGTTTGATTTCTTTCACGATAAAATAAGCTTTTCATAAAATCTTTCACAATCAACGAATTTAGATTCTTGTTCTGGGTCTGGGTGTTTGTGTATTCGTCTTTGTATGTGTCCATGGCACAGGAGAAAATCCTACTGTGGGGCTATGAGTGTAGAAAGTTTTAAATTTAAATTAACAAGACATATATTATTTTAGACTAATATTATAGAGTTCAAAGTTCAGTGCGTAGGATACAAATAGTGTATTGTGTATATGGAACCTAAAAAAGAAAAACGAACAAGACGTAGGTTAATCTATCACTAGTGCTTGTCAACCGTTCGTCCCCGCCACCGCAGTTTCGCCGTGACCACGATCGATGCAGCTGGGTCGAAATATCGGCAAAAATTTGAAAGAAGTTCAAAAACCGCATATCGTGAGTTAAGTGTTAAAATTAACAAGATATAATTACGGATGCGACCATAACGTCTAACATCGATATCTGCAGACTAGCTTTCACACACTGATTTCTATATTAATACAAACATAATGCCGTGTCGAATCGAATCTTATACGTGACCAGAGAGTCGGATCTCTACCTGCCCCCACGTGTTTCATATTGAAGGTGTCTATTTGAATAGTCTGGTTAACAATGCCTAGGTTTATAGCCGTATACTTTCCTGTTTTGTAATATCAAATACAATAGCTTATCTGATAAAAAAATAGATTAAATTACGTTGTAAAATAAAAAAATACATGTAGTATTTTATACTCATAACCAAACGTAACATAATATAGAAGTAAATTAGAAGAATATCTATATATTATATTGCTTAATATTATTTTTTATAACATTGAAGTAGCAAGGGCATGCAGTCATCCTCATAGTAGATGGTTACTGTAGTCGGGAAGTAGAGTACGGTTATAGTATCCCCTATATTTCGTTAGAGTCTACTAAAAGGGGGCCTCTGGGTTTGTGGCTTTGGGGGTTTGTGGCTAGAGTGGGAGCTCAAACCGTCCAACAAGCAGCCCCGAGAACCTAACGGTACGTGTGGCTAACTCTCGTCGTAAGACCCGGATGGTGAAGGGGTATGGTACACGTCCCTCAAGAGATGAGCCCGTGAGGGTGTCGCGTTAGGGGACACCGATGCGTTCCATTGGAGATCCCGGGGTGCCCTACAAGCGCCGAGGAAGCCTACGCAGGAGGTCTTAGTAGGTAAAAATCCCACACAACCCGGAGTCGTTCCCAAGGCTTCGGTGTACCTTTGAAGTTTTCCTCCCCGTCACAAAAAAAAAGTCACTGCAGTCTATGAACATCTGTTACTCAGAATCAAGGTTTTATTTTAATACAACCACAGAAGCATTACTATTTCCATGGATTAAAATGGTCGCCTCATATAGAAGTGGTAGTGATAGAAGATATTATCTCCACGGTTGAAAAATGTAAGGTCTAACACCGTACCAAAATAGTATTTGCATAGGTATTGAATGAAAAAATAATTTAAGAAAATACGAAAAATGCGAAAATGTCCGTAATTTTTTTGACTTAATTACATAGTTGTTGAGATGGCCTTAAGATAAATGAAACTAAAACCCTTTGCTCATTTGTTCAAGCTTTCGCTCATAAATTACAATGTACATATATTTTACGCTAACGTTTTTGTTTTATTCCATTTCTTGCAAAGAACTTGCAAAGGATGGGCAAATACGTAAACATTTATAGGAGGCGACCATCTTAGTTCTCGGGAGTACCACCGCATCTGTTTTTAACTTTAGATAGAACCTTTGTTCCGTATAAAGTTGCCTACAGATTTCAGGTGGACGGCATGCTCGTTTGCTACGATTTATCTTATAAAAAAAAACGATTATTGTATTGAAGAAGAAATATGAATGTTTCTAGGGACTAAGACTCATCTTATCACTACATAGCATAAAACAAAGTCGCTTCTCGCTGTCTGTCCCTACTGTTTAAACTACGCTGTGGATTGTTATGCAGTTTTTTAATAGATAAAGTAATTCAAGAGGAAGTTAATATTAGGAGAGGAGTTAGTTAATATAATGATGCAAAACTTTTTAAAGACGTGTTTTTATTTGTAACTTTTTTACGTAAAAATGGCTGGTCGCAATTAACTGAAATTTGGCACACACATAGTTTATGACCTTTTTATTACCACACTAAAAACCGCCCCTAGGGTGACCGTCCTCGGCGCTACAAAGAGGACTTCGGGATCTCCAAAGGAACGTAACCGGAGTCCTGTGAGCGCGTTGCCCTATCGGGCTTTTCACAGATGGGCGGCTGGGCGCACCACTCCGTTTGGTCTTTACAACGCTATGCGACCACACATACCGCTGTCCTTCCCGGGATTCCCTGACCGAACGGTTCGAGCTCCCACTCTAGCCGTCTGCAACCCCGGAAGCCCCTTTTAGTCGCCTCTTACGACAGGCAGGGGATGCCGTAGCCCTATTCTGATCCCGGAACTACAGGGCGAGATCACACAACCTAGGATACTCATTACTCTGATACACGTGATCGAAGCTGTCGCAGCAGCGGTAATAACTTAGTACAAACATAAAGCCATAAATTGTATGCCAAATTCAACACACCAGCAATTATTCCTACCCTACATTAGCACAGGTCAGCCAGTTCTGGTCTGTATCCATAGATTCGCAATAAGTATGAAGGCTGGCCCACGCAGCGCCCACGCTTGGCCTGTGGAGGTATATCAATGTTATGTGGAGAAAGTTTCATACACAGTGACCTCATTTGCTATAAATTGGTCAGTAAAGTCTAGCTATAAATAGAGTTGATGGTTGATTTTGAAATAAGGTTTGTTGGTTGAATAACGCTTACAACTTTGAGGTTTTTTGGTGTCGTGAGTGCTATGGATATAAAGACAAATACACAAACTCCCGGACCCAGAACTGCAATCTAATATCTAATAGTCAAGTATTTGTTTGACCGGGTATCGAAACCTATGCGTTTCAGATTCGTGATCGCTCTGTTACGCGGATTGCCAGTTGATACGAGTATGCCTTGGCATAGCCTTCGCAAAATGGCCACATACACGCACCTGTGTATGTGGAACTAAAAAGGTTTACTCATTATTGCCTCACACCAATATACCTAAATAAACTACCTGTTAACAATATTAAAAAAAAAAACGCTTTCTACACTCATAGCCCCACAGTAGGATTTTCTCCTGTGTCGTGGGTGCCATGGACACACACAAAGACGAATACACAAACACCCAGACCCAGAACATGAATCTAAACTCATCATTCAGATACCAGTCTGGCCGGGAATCGAACCCGGGACCCACTGCGTGTCAGACCGGTATGGTAACCGCTGCGCCACGCGGGTCGTCTAAAATAACCATCAACATAAAACATAGACATATATACTAACTTAAACCGTACCAAGATTCGCAATAATACCCATACAACAAAGGGTTCGCACATAACTTAGTGATATTAGAGAGAGCCATTAAGATTTCAATAAAGGCACACACGAGCGTCCCGTTATAATTTTGATGCGGGTAAGGGATCGCCAGCAGGAATTAACTTATCACGGTAGCACCGCATTTGCATACCTTAACATTTGGGTACCAGGGCTGGATTCGTGCTTTGGGTGGTTTTAGTTAGAATTGTAGTTCGACGAAATTATAGACATACACTTTTTACATACTCCATAGCTCATGTTTCATGGCTATTGAAACCTTATAAATTCGATAACCGATGGTGAAGAATGGTCTTCCAGTGGCGACCACGTTTAGGCAAAAGGGGTACAGGTCGCCTCCCTACCAAGTGGACCGATGACCTGAAGAAGACAGCGGGAAACCGTTGGACTCAGAGGGCACAGAACTGGTTGGAGTGGCGCCGTATAGGGGAGGCCTATGTTCAGCAGTGGACATCAAAAGGCTGATAGATAGATAATTGGATGGAACCCTTATTACGCCTACACTAGTAACCATTTACTGATAGTAAATGGTTACTAGTATAGGCGTTTCTAATTAACCCCATAACGTTTAAGTAGGAGGAGTGGGTAAGAACTTTTGGAAGGGTTTGTGGCGAAATTTAAATTTGTTAGTATCATCGCCAAACACTTTATTTTACGTTTGCGAAACGTAATAACTGATTATAGCAACCCCAAATCTAATTCTAACCCTAATTAAGTCTACTAAAGATTTTCATCGCCGCGAGGACTGTGTAACACCTGAATGTGTCTCACATTTTTAATGCTCTTTAAACCAAATATATTTAAAGTTTGACAGAAAAAAACGCCTTATAACGATATAGTAAATTTCTGTGTTTTGGCTTAAAGATATGATAATAAACATGAAGACAAAACATTATGTTACTAGTACTAAATACTCAGGACAACAACATTACTAACATTTGCTACATAAAAAAGAATATTATCACTATGAAATATAATTAATATTACTAGTCGCCCGTCGCATCGGCCGAAATTCGACCGTAATTTAAATTAAAAATCAAATGTCATCTGACATTCTTGACGTTGTGTCTTTTCATAATAAGACATTGAATGTTCTATTTCATTTACTAAGTACATATGTGTTTGTGACAAATGCAAGGCAGTGTGTGTAATGTGTTTTTAGTTGATTTTATGTATGAAAAATGCATTATTTGAAAAAAATATTAACATTCTGCACTCCTTCTCTACGTCCACTATAACCGTGCAAAATTTCATACTAATCCGTCCGCGGCATATTACTTAAAAATCCGTCACAAATTTTTGCTTCACGTATTAATATAATAATAATTAACAATAATGTAAGCAACCCTAGCGCTCAGTCCGTCCCTGGCTCCACCCCGGACTCGGACACGGGCTCAAGACACATATCTCAGACGGGGATGCAAGAAATGCCCAAACCCCAATATGTAGATTGTACCTCCAACTGTGGTCATTATTATACTGGGACTAACATGTCTTGATACTTGAACTATTAGCGTAAGTTTTTTTGTAACGCTCTAGAGAGCGTTATATACTGATAATGAAACTCTAACACTTTCTGTGTTACGATAGAATCAATGCATAACTAGAAATACTTCAAGAAAATAAGATAAATACTGATACATTTGTAACGGGTACTCATGAGTTATGGTTTTAATTTATTTGTTGCCGGTATTTCGACAAAGTTGGATAGTGTTTGCATGACAAAGTTTGATCGCTGCAATGGATGTCGGTAATTACTAAAGTAGATGGATTATTTTTTCCAATACAAGTGCTTGTCAACGGATTCTCCTCGTTACCGCAATTTCCCCGCGACCACAATCCATGTAACTTTTTTTTCTTTTTTTTATATCTGACTGAATTAGCAAACGAGCATTTGGTCCACCCGATGGTAAGTAGTCACTGCCGCCCATCGACATCTGTAATCAACTTCATACATAACATGGGTTCTATCTGAAGTCAATCACAGATTCGTTGCTACTCTCGAGGACTATGATGGTCGCCTCATATAAAAGTGTACCGGCAATCACAATTGTGTCCAAAATCGGAAATTATCTAATAACTAAAACAGTCAATAAAATTTGTTATTAAATTGTCCGCTTTCACCAATACTTTATTGCAGTAATAACTATGAAATCACAACAATAACAAGTACTGATATACATTGTCAAAAATGAGAAATAAACACACACAACATATTTTGTTGCATTGTGTGTAGTTTTCTAATATGTAATGATGGCTAACAAACTTTTCAAAGGACGTGTGTTCTTTGAAATTAAAAAGTTTTCAGTCAGATAAGACTTGTCTTTAACTTTGGATTAGTATCGGCCGTAAACGTAGTGCTATTGAATTTCCAATTATACCTCTTACTATCTAAACACATAAGTTACAACATAGCTTGTACGAATTGGTATGAAAATACGGTTTAAAGTATCAAAATCATTTTAACGTATCGTTCCTCACATAACTATAAAATCATCAGTCCATATTTTCCACTGTTTTGAGTAAATTTGCCCCTTGGCAACTCTGTGTTTCATTCGTAACTTGAATATGGCGTATTAGTAAAATATTTTTTCTTATAGCCCTGACATAGTCATAACACTGAACTATTAATTATTTAGTAATTTACAAATTGTAAAAGTTAAACCTGTGTCTTGAAATTATTAAGTGAAAACTAAGAACAAGTAATACAGAGAAATATATTAAAATACCAATTCAATATTACAATGTGGGAAACATGATTTTCAGAGATATTTCCTTAATTTGTTTATATTATTATGTTATGCAGCATGGTATACATAGGCAATACTCATTATTGTACCCAAGATCGTAAACCAAGTACTTTGTTATAAGTTATTTATTACAAAAACTTGCTCTAAAAATGCAGTTGACAAACTTGACTAATAATAACGTAACAAATATGAGCCATACTTAGGAAGATTTATATAAAATCAGCACGCATTTCAAATGTTTGTCTGTCTGTTTGTATTCGCATCGTGCCTCAAGCCCGTGTATAGATGGAATATCCTACGTTGAAGACATGTTTCGATTAAGACAACCCTTTTAGACCGAGAGCTAGGTGATATAAATTTCAACTGTTCAATTACTATCTACATAGGATAGATCATATTGGTCTTATTTGAAACGTAAAAGAAGCATACGAAACGAAAAATCAATCCACCTTATGGCAAACGGTCCATGCTGCTCATGGATGCTACATATTTGTCATCAATTCCAAATAAGATTAGTTTTTATTAGACTTCTAATTAAATGTTGGCAACAGATGCGTTGATACCCTTGGGGACTAAGTTAGAATACTTCCAATAAATACTTTACTATGTAGAGGGTATATGCTAGTAGAACGCATCTGTTTTTAAATTGCGACCAGTCAATCAATGCTTTATTGGTAAGTATTTCTTAGCCGCTTAATCATCTTTTTATAATAATTTAATACATTTTGTCAACCTTACTTGTGTGTGATATTGAAACATACCTTGTTATTTCAGTTTATAAGATTGTACAGTATCTATTTCTGAACTTAATTTGATAGATGAATTCAAAAATCACCATCGAAATAAAAATGATGTACATATTAACGATTTCAATCTGCAATCACAAAATCAAATAAATAAAAACATTTGTCACCCGCTCCTTGTCTACAAACATCTCAAGACGTCCTTAGGGTTGTCGGACACAGACGCCAATAATATAATAATATGACTGCGATTGTCGTATGTGCGTCTGAGGGAATTATTAATGCCGCTCTGCACCCGACGGGGTTTGAATATGGGCTTATTTAAATAGTTTCTGCAGACCGTACCTAATACATTCTTGAGACGTTGATTAAGGAAAGCGCTGGATTGAAAATTGGCCGAATTTAGCAATTAGTGAGGGTAGTGTTGATTTGTGATTTGTATTTTATGGGTATGGGTATGATATGACAGTGTATAGTGTCGATGGTAAACTTTAGTTGGCATTTCATCTATCGATTGTGCTACTATTTGTTCATGTTGATTTTATAAAATTAATTGTATAAGGTAACATATAGAACGATTAATAATTATAATGTAAATATAATAATAATAATATAAAATGTTTTTGAATCGAGCTAGCTAAATGACACAATGTTGTTTCAAAAATTACCTTATTACCCTTATCTTACTTAAGAACGTATATTTAAGATATTCGATTTCGTATTTTTTTTTCTTTCATAAAATAATTATACATACTTATCAAATTATTAATAAAGTTACAGTTGACATTTTAATAGTGAGATTAAATATATACATGCCAGACTGTTCACCGCAAAATTTTTCTATCAGCCCTTAAAAGTTCACTGCTGGACATAGGCCTCCCCTAAACGGGGTCACTTTAACCAGTTCCATTGAATCCAGTGGTTTCTCGCTGTCATCTTCAAGTGACTGGTTCATCTGGTCGGGAGGCGAACTACGCTTCTTTTGCCTTAACTTAGTCGTCACTTGAAGACCTTCCTACAGAGGTTAGTGAAATATGTATATCTTAAAAATTCACAAAACACGCATTGTACGTAAGTATATACTTGTAATGCAAAAGTTGAATTCCCAATTGAAAGTGTCAGGGAAAATTTTACATATCTTTTTTCAGGTATTCTGCAGTTTTTTTTTACACACGGCACGCTTTTTACACTCATAGCCCCACAGTAAGATTTTCTCCTGTGTCATGGGTACCATGGACACATACAAGACGTATACACAAATACCCAGACCCAGAACATGAATCTAAACTCATCATTCAGATACCTGTCTGGCCGGGAATCGTACCCGGGACCCATTGCGCGTAAGAACGATATAGTGACCGCTCCGGCACGCGTGTCTTCAAAGTTTTCGTCGTTTTTAGAAAGATTATAAGATATCATATTAAGTTTGTATCTATATAAACGTATAATGTTATATTTTAAATATTCGAACTATATGACATGAAAAATTGTATGTATACAGTACAGTACTTTTCAATCTTTTAAAATATACGTAATACCTCGTACATAACAAATTTTATTAGATCATGCGGTCAAGTAACGAAAATAATCTTACGGAAAACACGTTTAGGTGTTAGGTTAGGTTTAAATATAATTTAGTGCGTTGCCAGAAAGAATTGGCAAAGCACTACGTGCTTTTTCATATACACACGACACCTTATACAAAACATCTTTTCCTTCACTTCAATCATTTTATAAACGTTTAAGACAATATTTAACGCATTAACTCCCAAGGCACTGCGCTAATTACTCCAGTAACTACGCAATGGCCACTTTTGACAGCCCTTGCCCCTCTATCGCTGTGAGCCGGACAATGAAATATTCGCTCATTAGACCGCTACTGATTAATTGGGCTTCTTAGAACAAGGGTGCATCTTTAGTGCTGGCGGAATAAATGAGTAGATGGGAAGGTAAGACGATTTGAATACGTAGTTAATTTCAGCAATACTTAGCAATACAACTATAATAATATATACGGCAATACAACTATATATTTCAGCAATAACTAACGTGTTAAGTAATGATGACTATTACGTCTTATATTTCCCTGCGCAACAGAACTCGTAGGAGTTAGGAGGATATAGCTCTCAGAATTAGTAAGCTGAAGTGGCAATGAGCAAGTTACATCGTACGTGGGACAGATAACCGATGGGGTAGAAGATGCCTCGAATGGAGACCACGTCTGGGCAAAAAGAAGTGCAGGCCGCCCCCCGACCAGGGGGATTGCTGGCCTGAAGAAGACGGTGGGTAACCGCTGGATTCCGATGGCTCAGGACCGGCGAAGTGGCGCAGATTAGGGGATTCCTATGTCCAGCAGTGGTCTTACTAAGGCTGACGGATGGGTGGATGAATACTAATGATTAGCTTTTTGTAAGATTGAAGTAGCAAGCATGATGCAGTCCACCTGATGGTTCACGGCCGTCCATGGACATTTGTAAGCAACTTCATATAGATCATGCGTCTTTTCTGAAATTAATCACAGTGCCTACTCTCGAGGACTAATATTATCACTTCAAACAAAAGTGAGCCAGCAACCACAACCCTCCATCGAAACGCAATAAATGCTTTACACTAGAAATAGTGTGGCGGCAGTACCGCTCCGTCTCCACCATCGTTTTATAACTTTGGAAAGCAATAAATAACCGTTAATTTAAGTTAATAGTTTGAAAATAAATGTATTCACCATATGTGTTACTATTCTTATTTTAGCTTATTTCTAATAACCCGCTTTCGGTATCGCTATAAGTAACGCTTAATCTCCGCCACCCGCTTGCAACGAGGACCGTGCTTACTTGTCGGCCAGCCCATTCTATTGTTTATGTAGGAGATATTATAATGTGTTTTGTCGGTAGCTTAACCGTGATATGGAGGTATTTATGAGCTAGATAATGGAAGGGATAGGAATGTGGTAGTATTGTAGTCTATGTGTGGAAGGAACACTTATCCCATTATTGCTTTGTATGCGCCTAACATAGTAGCAATCCGGTATTATTACCATCTCGATAGTTTTCCGGATAATAGATGCTTTGGTTCTGAAATCAGATTGGGACCTATTTGGAGCGAATGGCGGTTGGATACAAAAGTGGAAACATTTTGTATGATATGCCTATGTTTGTGCTGGCTTAATCGTTTTGAAGATATGGGTCCGATTATAATGATGCTGATAGGTAAATTTGGAATAGTCTATTAAATAGACTAACTTATGATATGACGACGATGTCGATTACCACTTTTCGTCAGGACTATGACTTCTAAGAAATACAGGATTGTGTAAAGGACTAAATGTTACTGTAAATCTGAATTATCTGACATATTTATCAGGTATATAAAAAGAGCAGTAATCATACCAGAAGCTATCGGATCGTTGTCATACGCGGTGGACCTGCAAAAACTTTTAACAGCGAAAACATATATCCGGTAGAGGACTTCAAGATCTGGTGAGCTAAGTTCTACGCGTGGTTAATTACAGGTGTATTATTTTTGAGAACATAAGGCCATTATTTAATAACATTAGTACTTTTTCTTAAAAACCAAAAATGCCTCTAAAATTCACTTAAATTAAATACTGTAACAAAACAAAATGTCCATGCAAAGGAGCAAAAGCTAGCAAGGGATAACTAGATACGGGTTCTTCGGAGAAAGCACAACGGTCTTACCCTACGTCTTTTCGTAGAAAACGTAGAAAATTACGAGGAAACGAAATAAGAGAACGGTGAGTAGTGTACGCGTCCCCATTATATTATGGAAAATATTCTTAGCTTGTTAATAGGATGATTATGTATGTGTTCTATTGAATGGCTTGAATTTGTAATGTCGTTTGAACTAGAAGCTGGTGTCACTAAATGACGCGCTATTGCTTTTTAAAATAACGGCACTGTTACTGTCATCAAATGACGGGCAAATGCTTTTTAAAATTACGATGCAAACAGAATGCATCATTTTTTAAATATTTATTATAGGTTTTGAGGGGAAAACCTTCAATAGATACTCTAAGCCGTGGAAGCGACGTAGGGTTATGTGGGAGTTAAACCGCACTAAACCCCTTCCGGTGGCCGTCTTCGGCGGACTCCTGTATCTTTACGGAACACAACCGGAGTCCTCCGAGCGCGATACCCTTACGACAGGAGAGGTATGATGTAGCCCTATTCTGGTCCCGAAGGCCTCGGTGTATGTATACTACAAATAATTTATATTTCTAGGGTAGATAACAGATATTGTTTGGCGGCATTAATCGCAAAACAATCACGAAAATCAGACATATTAAAATGTATTTAATGCTGCTTGTTGCTTCATTAATAAAACGAAAAAAACATGGCTCAACTGCAGCAACACCCCCTAAGCTATCGCTGCTTCGTACCGACAACATGTAATGCTGCTATTGGAAGGCTTCTATGAAGCATTCTTACGCCTTAGATAAGCCATCGTCTTGTCTACTTATATGAGACATTCTAACTTAGTCGACCATAAATTTACACTATACCCAAACTTGAAGACAATAATATTATATGAAAACAATATAATTTTGGGTTCATGTGGACATAATTGTCGAATGCAGATGTCGCACGGCTCCTAGATTAATGTTAACGAGGGACAGATGTACTTATCCGTATTGTTGAGTGTGCAATTTACAGGATGTAGCGATTTCTTACTATTGTGATGGAACGAAATAGTTAAATTCACGTTTTGTGCCGTTTTCATAAAAATATCTGACGATTGTCATATTTGGTTTCATCAAATATGATGTAACCAAGTATAGTATGATTAAAGTCTCATCAAATAATAAGGTGCATTCAAAGTTCCAAAAACCTACATACTATTCATATAACTTTATGCAATTCATACTTTCCGATGCTTCACTATATAGTATAAAACAAAGTCGACTCCCGCTGTCTGTCCCTATTGTATGCTTAGAGCTTAGTTAGCTTTAGAATTACGTTACGGATTTTAATGCAGTTTTTTTTAATAGATAGAGTCATTCAAGAGAAAGACGAATCGAAATTCACTGGGTCAGCTAGTAATATATATTTCTATTCACCTCAAAGGCTCTTATAAGAAACGTTTCCATTCTCGTTCATATTTCTTACCGAGTATGGCCCATTTCCGATATTTGACACATTCATCTATGAATATCTTACCAACCGTGAAAAGTCGTAAATTTTCACCAACATTTATACGTTGCTACAAATATATATTTCTCTTGTCTAATAACTTGGACCATACATAGCAAGCCGTGTATTACACACGTAGGCAGCGATCCGGGTAGATCGCGCGATCGGGCCTAATCCCGCCAGTGCGCACACACGCGTAATCCGGGATAAGTCTGCAAATATTGGCGAGATTTGCATTGGACGTGTGGTGTTGTTTGTCCCCGAGGCACCTAGTTTTAGCACGACGACAGGTACTATGAATTAAATATTGTTGTTTTTATAAGATTGGAGTAGCAAACGAGCATGCAGTCCGCCGGATGGTAAGTGGTGCCTGCCGCCCATGGATCTATAAGTAATTTCAACTGCTACTCTTGGGGACTAAGATGGTCGCCTCATTTAAAGCGAGCTGGTATCTACACCCTTACACTGGATAGTAAGAACCGCTTCACGCAAAAAATAGGTCCGTGTTTTTTTATAGTTGTACCTAATGATAAGGCAGACGGGGTCATTAGGTAGAAAGCAGTCCCCGTCACTTACGGACATTTGCAACACCAGATGAGTCGCCATTGCATCGCCGGCTTTGAAGGAGAGCTCTTTTTATACCTTTCTTGAAGAGCCCTATGTTTATAGATAGATTGTAATATCCTAACCTAATTTTACTTCACATTATTGATGTAACGACTGTTATAATTTGAACATTATTACCGACGTTCGCGAACGCGAAATATTTATTTCATTTTTTGTTGTAGGGGGCCGAAGGATCTAGATTTGGTGACCTTCTTTTTTGGGTCTGTATGTTTAGAAAGAAATTTACAAAAGCCGTTCATAATTAGCTTCATGAGTTGTCATGCATTTACATTTTTACAATCGACTTCAAATAATATCATCTTTCAGAGCAATTAAATGTTGAGGTCTACTACACACAGGATTGGATAAATGTTAAGTAACATGGTTGGCTTCCCATACTCCATGCGTAAAGATAATAATGATAGGTTAATCTGAAGTATTAAGTAAACACCGTTTGATATAAAGTTGACTTATGAATTTTTGATTTATTTTTATGACACGGATTAATAATATTATTGAAGTATCTAAAATAATCAGATTGATAACCTACGAATATCACAAGCTCACCTACTCCTTAGTTCAAAGGCAGGATTATCAACATTTTATCCCGAAACCTACGCCTTTGAGACACCTTCACCGTATATGTAAATGTATGATAATGTGCCGAGTGTTCGCAAAACCCATGACCTCCAAGTCCGAAACTATCTGCCGGTACCCCATAACTTTAACTGTTTAGATTCGAAATGCAGATGTGGTTAAAATTAATATGTTTGGACTCCATTACGATTTGAAAGGGCATATATTTGCATTCGTTATGCCGTCAGCATTTGGTAAATGGGTAAGTAATGTGGCTTATTCGCTGTGAAGGTAGAAATCGGATGTTTTAAAAATATGAACTACGATTGAGTTGGGAAAATTTTGAAATATATGTAGTTCTCGCTCATACCAAAAATGACGTGTGAGTCGAGTGGCAGCAAGATTTCCTGAGCTGCATTTTCTTTATTCCCACAGCACATTTTACAAGGTACACTTGTTATGTGCTACGGCTGGCTAATATTTATTTAGTAGTGCTCGCCTTTATTGGCCACAAAAACTCATCAGCTAATAAAAAATCTAATTCATCTTTTATCAGAAACGAATCAGGTTTCGTTTACTAGTCATGCCAATATATGTGGTGACCGCATCGTCGCGCAGATATGTCAGGTAAGTATAATTTATTTATAAAAAAATATATAAAGAAGAAAAACGTAGGAATAAATAATCTGGAAAATTAATTTATGATAATATTATAGAGAGATAAAACTACTAATCAACACTAGACCAGTGTGGGCTTAATCCATCTCGTAACTAAAAGATTTTACTTTGATAGGATTTTGCATAAAGAAATATTAAAAAGGGGCAAAAACTATATAACCACCCACCTACGTTTTTTGTAAGTAGACAGTAGTTCTTATTCAAGAAAATGTATTTTCATTAGTTTGTATGAGCATGTAGTCTTCTTAGTGTTATGTGGCAACTGCCGTTGTAACCTTAAACAAGGTTGATTTCAGACGCCTCGATACCCATGGAAACTAGATGCCCTTGGAACCTAGATGCCCCTAGATGCTCATTAATCAACTCCATATAAGTTCATTATTTTGCCTGAGATAGGCTACTAAGGCGTTGATATTCCTGAGAACATGTAAGTTTAAACACCTTAGGATATGAGGCGACCATCAAAGTCCTCGGGAGTGGCAACGCATCTGAGATTGACTTCAGGTAGAATATATGTTTACCCACTTACCATCAAAGAGCTTCCTCCTGAGAAATTCTTGGAGCGCTATGACATGGGGTTTTTCAATAAAGGTGCGAAAAGAGCTCTCCTTCAAAGTCGGATATGCATTGGCAACTCTTCTGGTGTTACGAATGTCCATAGGCGACTACTTTCCATCAGATAGCCCGTCTGCCTTATCGTTAGGTTAAGTATAAAAAAAGGTGAATTTCATGCTCGTTTGCTACTTTAATCTTTACAAAAATAGGTTAAGCACGTCTTTCTTACCACCACCTTTAGAATGGAATATGACAGTGCATAGCACTACAGTTATTGGGCGGAAATAAGGTATTTTGATATCCGACTTCTCTATGTAAGTATTCCATACTTACATAGAGAAGTCGAACTGTTTCTATTTTTAGTTTAGTTGAACTGTTTCTATTTTTTAACGTTTATGCCGTGATTGCCAGGAAAAACACACCCTCTGTACCTTTGTATAGAAAAGAAAATATTTCTAAATATGTGTAAAGTCGACCAATCCACACTCCTTTAGATTAGGTAAGGTTAGTAGAAAGAAATATTTTCTGCAAATCAATACACGTTCAGAATTTGAACACTAAGAACTCGACGACGACAATTTTTGCGGAATAAGAATAAATACAGCATCGTTTTCCTTATATTTCACATCGATATCACTTTTCTAATTTATTTCATGTCTAATAAAAAACACCATATCACAAGGAACCCGGGGCGAGTAACTAATACATATTGAAGGTATGATTGAGTTGAAACGGAATACGGTGGTGTTACGCACGGCAGCTCATTACGTAACACCCTATAAATTCATGTTTTAATTAAAAAAAAAAACATTCTGTCAATTTTTATACTTTTTTATTTTTGAAGGTATTAGACGAGTTTGGTTCTATCGAGGAAGTTCCACGACTAAACCTATTTCTAGCGTGAAGCAGTTCTTGCGTGTCAGTGGAAGGGTGTTTTTTCTAGTCTACTTCTCTTCTCGTTTATCTTCTCTTTCTTCAAGCTCTCTCATTTATTCTACTCGCACTTTTATTCTTCATACTTATTCTTTCATACTTCTCTTTTATCCTTTCCGGTTGGGATTACCGGTATTGTATCTATTCTATCCATTGATTATTATCTATGTATATTATTATAATTGTTTATTATTCTGGGAAGGGGGGAATCTCACTTAAAAGGAAGGATATGGTTACCGGCTTACTTTTTTAAGTACTCGTTTACTCTTGGCAGTGGAAACGCTGACAAAAGAAAAAACCGTGGTTCAATATAAAGTTATTTATTTCACATCTAAGAGAAAACACCATACCATTAGGGACCCGGGGCGAGTAAATAATATATATTGAAAGTGTGATTGATTTGAAACGGAATACGGTAATACGCAATACGCAATACGTAACACCCTTTATATTTAGGTGTTAATTTAAAAACAAATATGTTTTGTCAATTTTTATATTTTTTTTCAATAATTCATATAGCTCCTCGCACTAGACAAAAAATATAGGGACAATAAAATACAATAAATAAAATGTAGCTAGCATAAATAAGGGAAGATTAAATAAATAACAAATTTCGTTTTATACTTATAATTTGTATCATTTTTTGATACATGTTTAGAGTTAATGCATGAAAGGTAATAATGAATTGTAAAAAAACAGTCCTCGGGAGTGGCAACACAACTCTTGTTGAGATAAACTCTGTAAGCAACTTCATATAAAACCTGGTTCTATATGAAATTCAATATATGAAGTTCAATCAGATAAAAAAAAAAAGTTGCTTCCAGATGTCTATGGGCGGCAGTGACTACTTAACTACATGCTTGATTGCTACCTTATTTAAAAAAATATATAAAAGAGTACTGGTCATATTAAAGTGCGATATTTAATGTCCCTCACAATCTACAATTTAGCTTCAATTTTGAAACACAATTGAAGCGTTTTAATGCAAATTTAATCCAGACCTTCAAACCTTACAAACGCAAACAATATTACACACTCGGTATACGTAAGGCATTTATTTTTATTTCGCAGCAAAGTTACGAGACGGAACAGATACGTACTCATATCCCTTCGGCGATCGGATTCATATCCGAATTAACAATCTCGATATGCGAACTCGTTACGTGTGAAGCGTCCATAGAGTAAGAGATGCTTAGAATTTCCTAAAAAAATATTCTAAATATTTATTATTTATGTTTGTTTTTCATGAATATTTTATTGCTAAAAAAATATTATTTTGGTTAATGTATTTATTAAGTGTTTTCATACTAAATTTAAGTATTTTTTTACCAACAAATATCCAGTATGCAGTCCACCTGCTCTATAAGCAACTGAGTACAGAATAAGAGTTATATCTCAATTAAATCGCACATGAGTAATTCCCAAGGATCCCATGCTCTCTTATCAAAGTCATTCGGCAACCACACCTTTCCATCGAAGTGCAAGAACCAATTCACAGTAGTAATAGATGTGACGGTTGGAATCATATAGGTACGTTCTACGTTGCAGACTAGTTAATTACATATTTTTTCTTAATAATACAGTATTTATTTTAAAATAAAAATATCATAAAATAAAAAAATATATATTAATGGCAAAAAAATATGTAATCACAGGGAGGGAACTGTGATAAGTTACTACATTATTAGCAAATCATTCATTGCTGATGTTAATATCTCCCTAATCTGACAAGCATTTAGGTATAGTTAACGTTGGTCAGATTGATAGGCTTTACACCTTTGAGACTAAAATTTATGAGGCATAAATCATCTGTAACCGACTTCACATTATATCAAAACTAGCTGACCCGGCGAACTTCATTCTGCCTAAAAGTCAATAATTTAAAATTATCAGTGTTTTTCCACTATATTGTGTATGTATTATACATAGAAACCTTTCTCTTGAATCACTCTATCTATTAAAAAAACTGCATTAAAATCCGTAGCACAGTTTTAAAGATCTAAGCGTACACAGAGACAGACACCGCGAAGCGAAGTTTTATGCTATGTAGTGACAAACATTGTATAAACACGGAACCGACATCTCTAGTTGTCACAACTCTACACGAGATATTAGGTAGATTCAATTTCCGTGCGCGTTATTGACGATGTATTACCGCGGGAC
This sequence comes from Spicauda simplicius, assembly GCA_949699795.1. Classification (NCBI taxonomy): domain Eukaryota; kingdom Metazoa; phylum Arthropoda; class Insecta; order Lepidoptera; family Hesperiidae; genus Spicauda; species Spicauda simplicius. The sequence goes on along the minus strand of OX453073.1, from coordinate 4,656,215 downwards.
TAATGTGATTTAAACGTGCCTCATGTTACTGTTTATTTATGAGTTCGTTTATTTAAACTGCAATAGTACTTTACGTTTGAGGGCCATTTATATGGCTGTTCATGTTACATGCTATGAGTCTCGTTTTAATATTTAGTGTAGCATTTGAAAGATATGTAGCAAGCAACGGTCATGTTTTCTGAATAATATAGAAGTAGCGAAAGAACATCTAGTCCATCTGATGGTAAGTGGTCACTGCCGTTCATGTACGTACGGCACACGTTCACATGAGGTGACCATCATAGTCCTGGGGAGTAGCAATGCATCTGTGATTGACTTCAGATGGCACCTATGTTCTGTATGTAGGATTACAGATGTCCATGGGCGGCAGTGACCACTTACCATCAGGTGGACTGCATGCTCGTTTGCTACTTCAGTCAGATAAAAAAGGCCGTCATTAGCTCCATATAAGATCAGATTCGTACCTGAAGCTAACTACAGATAAGTTGCCATCCCAAGACTAAGTTGGGACCTCTCGGATGACTACCTATGTTTACCCTAAAATCTATTCTGTTTTAAATTGACCACTGTTAAATTGACTGGGTTCTGCTGACCCGCGTGGCGGAACGGTTACGGCAGCACCGATCTGACGCGCAATGGGTCTCGGGTTCGATTCCCGGTCAGACAGGTATCTGAATGATGAGTTTAGTTTCATGTTCTGGGTCTGGATGTTTGTGTATTCGACTTGTGTCCATGGTACCCACGACAACGGAGAAAATCCTAGTGTGGGGTTATGAGTGTAGAAAGCGTGAAGAGTGAAAGCGTGAAATTGATTATTTGTATATTGCTACTTTTGGGTGTAGCAAAAATGACTACCGCAGTCATCGAAGGACAACTAACGCAGTTCTACCATATACTAATAACTCGCCAATTACATTCTCGAACACAATGGAGTTGATATACTGCATAATGTTAGTTAAGTCAAATGGTTATAACGCATTGACTTATAAGGCACCAAGTTATAAGTAGATGTACATCTATAAGCCTATTAGGCATCTCAGCCTCATAAAACAAGCTAGCTATATATCTCATCGATTCACTTGTAACAGATTTGACGTAATCCCCTATTAACATCCAACTGAGTGGACGAACTCACATGTGCAGACAGACCGAGAACTTCTAATCCGATCCCTTGCTCTGTAGAGCCGCTGAAAGTTTTGAAGTAGACAAATTATAACTTAATACGATGAAGCAGCAAAAATGATGTAGAATATCTATAAATATATGTTTTAGGTTATGGTTTAAAACTAATGGTTATAACCCACTGAGTTATAAGGCACTAAGTCATAAGTAGGTGTACATCTATAAGCCTAAACCATCTCAGCTTTATACAACAAACTTGTACAACTCAATACATCTCATCGATTCACTCGTATCGCATTTGACGTAATCCCCAATAAACATGGAACTGAGTGGACGAACTCACGTGTGCAGACAGACCGACAACTTCTAATCCAATCCCTTGTTCTATAGATGCTCAAAGTTTTAAAGTGGTATGGATATTCTAACTTGATAGGATGAAGTACTGAAAATTATGTTGAGAACCTTATGAGATTTTAGAAATTGTTTTCAAAGTAATGATTAAACTGCCTGTGTTCGAAGCCCCTTAACACAATTTATGTTGAATTGAAAATACCAGGAAAGTAATTACATTCATATGACAATATGTTACAAGGCTTGTCAGTTTTAATGTGATATATTGCATTATACAGGAATATGTCAGAGAGTCTAAGCGCATTGAGTTATGAGGCACTTAGACTTATAAGTAGATGTACATCTATACACCATTTAAACATCTCAGGCTCTTACAAAAAACTAGCCATATCTAATCGATGCACTCGTATCGTATTTGACGTAATCCCCAATAAACATGGAACTGAGTGGACGAACTCATGTGTGCAGACAGACCAGCAACTTCTAATCCGATCCCTTGTTCTGTAGAGACGCTGAAAGTTTTGAAGTTTGAAGTTTGAAGAAGACAAATTATAACTTAATACGATGAAGTAGCAAAAATGATGTAGAGAATCTAAATAGGTTTTAGGTAAGGGTTTAAAACTAATGGTTATATATATTAAAGAATTAGATTTTATTATGTGCCTAAAGTTGAGAATCACTGGGCTATTGAAATTTTCGCCAGCACACGTCATTACACTGCATAAGAGGCGACGAGCTCGGAACCTCCCGAATCTCACGTATTTGGACGCCGGTACCTCTACGCAACTGAATTGTTACGTGCAATAAATGGGACTTATAGAGTGGTTATTACCACTAAAGTTATATCGCCTTAAGTATATGCGGCATTTAACATGCTTCTGACAGTAAAGTGACGTAACAATTTTGCTACCGTTGGCTTAGTAAGCATTTTTTGTCAGCACTCGTCATTACAATGCATAAGGGGGGCCAGGCTCGGAACCTCCAGAATCTCATGTATATGTACGACGACACCTCTACGCAATTGTTACGAACAATAAATTGATTTAGTAGAGTGTTTTTACTACCGTCATATCCTCCTTATTATAATGTGGAATTCAACACTATTAAACACCATACATAATGTAATACGTGAATAAATCAAACTATAAATGACCCTAATTTTTTTGCAATCTTTCAGTTTGTGCTATGTCGCTTTTGACGTTTTTACGGTACCTTAAAATAAAACATGTTTAAATCAAGTAAAAAAAAACGGGCTAAGTGCGAATCGTACTCGCGCAAGAAGAGTTCCATACCATTATATACAAAAACGGCAAAAAAATCAAAAACAATCGCAAGATGTTTTCGGTGCATGCATCGTGTTACTTACATCACGATGTTAGTGTTGACGTCTTCGGAATTAAGTTAATACAAAATATGGGTGGGGGTTATAACATCTCTAGCGATATCCTCAAAACAGACGACTGGATGTGTACAAATCAAACCAGGAACAATCCCAAGATGTTTGCAGAGCGTACGTCGTCTTACGGACTCCGCTATGTTGGTATTGACGTCTTTGGACCGCGGCTGGCATTTTACTATTCACTCTGGTATGTTTTTGCATCGATTCGATGCAACGTCTGCTGTTGGTCTGTTAACAGGATTCATATTAATATAACTGTAGTTGAATAAATGAATTGAACTTGAGTGGTGTCATAACTTTGAAGTTTGTCAATCATTTGTTTTTCTAAAAACTGTTATTTAAATCTAGAATAAGCGGCCCGCAAATTAAGCGAAATATTTTTAATATTGCATAGTGACTTGTAGCAAAGCATCACAAGACATAGTACTTTTTCAATTTATTTCAAGGGATTTTAGCGTTCTTAATTCTGTCAAATTTGAAATGAATTATAGAAAAAAATGTGAAAAAAATGAAAGACAAATATAGAAAGAAGGAATAAAGAAGAATGTAAGAAATGAAAAAAACTAAGATATAAAAAGATAAGTAGCACAGTAAGAAAAAGGTTAAAACACATTCGAGTGACACGACTGCAGCTAGAAAAGAGAAATAGGTGTATTATTGTTACTTTATAGAGTTTATAGCATGGATTCTTAATTCTGTCAAATATGAAATGAATAAAAGGAATAAATATGAATAAAATGGAAGCCAAATAAAAAAGAAGGAATAAAGAAGAACGTAAGAAAGGAAAAACAGAGATCTAAAAAGATAAGTAGCATAGTAAGAAAAAGGTTAAAACACATTCGAATGACATGTTGCAGCTAGAAAAGAGAAATAGGTGTATTATTGTTACTTTATAGAGTTTATAGCATTGTTAGTGATAAGTCCGTCAGGTGGTCCGCAAAAACAAAGGTATCAACAGCATGCATTCTCAGGGGCAAATCTTCGGCAATAAACTAAACGCACACTCGCCGGACTATCGCGCGTTTCTCACACACTGTCTTGTGGCCATTTGTTTAAATTACATTAGCATGTGCATGCTTAATCCAGCGTGAGTATAGTGCATGCGGAGAGATTGCTACACTATTTACCTGAATATTTCCATAAATACGAGTATATAACCGTTGTTGATTAACTTAATTACAAGTAGTATGTGTAACATGGCTACTCGATTTACTAATAAGTATGAAATAGTTCAAAATATGTTGTTAATTTTAATTTGTTTTGTAATGATTTAATAAGTGACATAAATTATAATAATTATGAAATGTCAAGTGTGGTGGAATCATAATCGTAAGTATTTTGATAATTGTGCATTAGATAGAGCGCCACATAATTTGTACACATCTACTATGCTTATTTCTTACTCATAAATTAATCTGAAACTTATTTGACAAAATCATACTAATATTATAAAGACGAAAGTTTGTGAGTATGTTTGTTACTTCTTCACGTCTAAACGCCTGGATCGATTTTCATAAAATTTGGCCGGGAGATTGCTGACACTCTAGATTAACATATAGGCTACTTTTTAACCATGGAAAAATATTTTATTGACACGCGACAATCGATACATCGGATTTTTAATGCGGGCGAAATTGCGGGGTTCAGCTAGTAAATAGTAAATAAGATAATTGTGTTTTTAAATACACAATAAATAAATTAACTTACAGATAATTATTTATTTTTATTTTTCACATAATCACACACACATACACACAAACTCATATGCTGTAAACAAGCTCTTAACAGTAACCGCAGGCGCATTATAATATAGTAGTTATCCTATAAATAAGCCTACAACAAGATCACTTTCGAATACGGTTACAAGTTGTTTGAAATATCTTGGTACATTTTATGTCTCTAACGTGTACTCGTAGCATTTGGGATTGTGCTCTCCTCTCCGCTCGTCAATGTCAGACAACTTCTCGACTTATCGACTTCTCGACTCATATTGCTTTTGCTTAACATCATTAAAGCGAAAGTTTATAAGGACGTAAACGGCACACTTTCACATGAGGCGACCATCATGGTCCTCGGGAGTAGCAACGCACCTGTGATTGACTTCAGATGGAACCCATGTTCTGTATGTAGGCGACAGTGACCACTTACCATCAGGTGGACATACACTCCATGCATGCATGCTCGTTTGCTACTTCAGTCAGATAAAAAAACTTATGTGTGTTCGTTTCTTATTCACGTAAAAGCTACCAGACCATATCATATGTACCATATGGTATGGTCCATACTATATATACCATACCATACCAATGTATGTAAAAAAAAATTGCTATTTTTACATACATTGTTTTTAAGCTAGATACGCTAGACAGATAGAACACGTAAGATATTCATTACGGTCCTGGCCATGACCGATGCGGGCAAAACTGCGTGAATAACCTAGTATTATTATATTTTAATAATAGTTATACACTTCAATAAGCAGTGTGTCACAGCCCCTATTATTTGTGTACGAGGAACACGCGTGGGCGCGCTCGTGATGCGTGCGCGCAGATTAAATTGCATTAACGCAATATACGTACGCATTAACTGCAATCTATTTGTGTGATATTTTTAGCACTACAGTATTTTGTTGTTAGGAATTTGAAGTCACAGTTAGTTTGCATATCTACGAAGGCGTAGGGTGTGTAAGAATGTGGACGTGTGCTTGTGTTAAAGGGGCTAATTAAAAGCTTTAAATTTTTATTTGATAATAAAATATTTTATATTAACATTTTTCTACTTGAAAAAGACTTTATACATCCATACTTTTATGCGTGTTAAATATGTGTATGTTCCCATTTTTTTTTAAATATTTGTTTTTTACAAGGTTATTTATTAATAAAACCCATAACTGTCCTAAAACTAGACAAGCATCTGACCAATATCAGATATATTCTTCTATTAAAATGAAATGAGCTGAGGCCATAGTCCACTACGCTGACGCACTACGGTTTTACGAGGTAGCAAGCCACATACAAAGCATGTCAACTTGACGATAAGTGATCACTGCCATGTACACCTATTATAACCACAGATATCATAAGAAATTGACTTGAAGTCGAACATCGATGCGTTGATATAAGACAAATAATAACGGGCCGTTCCGAACAGTCTTCCCATCAACCCATTATTGGCCCACTGCTGGGCACGGGTCTTCTCTCTGAATGAGAGAGTTAGGGCATAGTCTACCGCGCTGGCCAAGTGCGAATTGGTGGACTTCACACACCTCCGAGAACATTTTTTTTTAAAGAACTCTCGGGTGTGTAGGTTTCCTCACGATGTTTTCCTTCACCGAAAAGCAGTGATAATTAATTTATATTACGCACATAAATCAGTGGTGCGTGCCTGGGTTTGAACCTCGGACCTCCCGATCGAGAGGGCAAGTTTCAACCATTAGGCTATCCCTGTTCGAACAGTCTTACCACCAGTCAAACAAAGGGTTTCACCACCTAAAAACTTGCAATACTTAATACAAAACCAATTACAACATACTAGAACTACTCTCATATCCAATCAGTTTCATATCGTAGAGATTACATATAAACTTAATTAAGTAAAGTCAATTAACGGGATAGGATCCGTGATGAGTGGGCGGTGCTTACTGTATCTGGCAATCCGTTAAGTGCTCATGCATGGCAATAATATGTTTTATAGCTTATATCCTAACATGCAATAAAAATTACACGTGTTTGTAGACTGCATATATTTACAAAAAGTGTGGAATACATAGAATGTAGCAGTGATAGCCTAATGGTTGAAACTTGCCCTCTCGATCGGGAGGTCCGAAGTTCAAACCCAGGCACGCACCACTGATTTATGTGCGTATTAGAAATTAATTATCACTGCTTTTCGGCGAAGGAAAACATCGTGAGGAAACCTACACACCCGAGAGTTCTTAAAAAAAAAGTACTCGGAGTTGTGTGAAGTCCACCAATTCGCCAATTCGCACTTGGCCAGCGCGGTGGACTATGACGTAAACTCTCTCATTCTGAGAAGACCCGTGCCCAGGAGTGGGACAATAATGGGTTGACGAGAGAAAGACATAGAATGTGTAATGAAAAACATTGTACAATTTTTAAGATTTTCTGTCTGTTTGCCTGTGTTTGAATTCACTGGGTACCTTATTAATTCAAACACTAAAACTTAAATAAAATCATACAATTTTAAGGGTGGTTTTCTTCGAAGACTAATTATTTTATATTTATTTATTAACGTTTTGATAATTGCTGGAAAGGTTCACATACTGATCAGTTAACCAAAGTGTCCCACGTTCGATTCAGGGCCAAAAATTTATTCAAATTTTGAATTTAGATTTGTCTTCTGGGTCTTAATTTTACGTTTTGTCTTTGTATATGTTTATAGCAAGCACGGCATAGAAGAATTTCTAGAGTGACGCTATGCCTGTAGAGAGCATAATTATTTATTCCTACAGATACCTACTACACATGATGTGTGTGCATGTATGTTTGTGTGGGTGAGTGTGTACTATTTGGTTTAATTATGACATTTGATTTTTATAATGTTATTTGATAAAAAAATATATAATCTAATATTTGTGTTAATTTTGTTAAGTTTAATTGTCATCTATTATTAATTCTCATTTTGTAATATTATCGTAGTAATTAGTGCAATTGGTTTATGCGTGCTAATTAATTAAATGTAATAAACAAATAAATACATTGTTGCCACTTAATATTAATATATTCTACCTTACTACACCAAACCATACTTCATCTTCACGTTTTTATACAACAGAAATAGGTGCAACGTCACTACATAATATCTAGTAACGTATAAATGCAGTCTGTGGGTTAGTTTATTTTCTGTCCGCAAGTCTTCCGGCGGGGAGAACCAGGGAGGATATCCGGAAAACAAAACGGAGACTACGCTTCTAGTTTGTGGAGCGGAGCTTTGGAGATATTTTCTGAGTATACCTTTTATTTAATTAAATATCAAGTGGGGTTATTTGTGTTTTGAGAGGCTGAAGAATAATGTTAGGCAAAAAGAAAGACATATGGAAATTACTGGGTCTTCTTAGTTTAGGTCGTTTTCTGATCCCATCGTATATTTTAACGCGTGTCCATAAAAACAAAGAAGAGGTTAATTGAATTTCTATCAAAATTTTAGCAACATTTCAGATATAAAATGTAATTCAGGTATTACTTCCTTATCACTGACGTGACGTGACGACCCGCGTGGCCGAACGGTTACCATGCCGGTCTGACGCGCAATGGGTTCCGGGTTCGATTCCCGGCTAGACAGGAATCTGAATTATGAGTTTAGATTCCTGTTCCGGGTCTGGGTGTTTGTGTATTCGTCATTGTGTGTGTCCATGGTACCCACGACACAGGAGAAAATCCTAGTGTGGGGCTATGAGTGTAGAAAGCGTGCTTATCACTGGTTTCGTAGAGAGTGTGTATTGATTACGTCTTACTTGGCTTTGTCTGTGGACTAAGATTTTATCGTCCAGGAAAGACAAACGAATTACTAGTCGAATTAAATTGCTACTTCTCAAAAGAGATAACATGTACATAGACGATTGAATTAATGAAATACGGACGCAATTTCATAATTAACCCTAGTCAGTAGTACCTATTCATTAGCTAAAACAAAAGAAGCCTCTATGTCATATTCCGTCAAAGCTAAGCTTTCAAGTAACAAGCACTAAAGCTTTTTAAATAGCATTTAAATCGAATACGCATCCGTCAAAAGCTTCGCAACATTCAAGCCAGTTTTCCTCAAACATTCACGTGCTCTTATAATTGTGTAAAAGCTTATACAAATGCATTTCTAATTAAAGAAACATCTAGTAAAGATGAGTCCTAGCGGTTCGGGGAACCTATAGCAAATTTTCATTTTTCGCAGTTTTGAGTTATGAATTTTTAATGAGATCGCGAGAGAGATTAAGAGTCAGAAAGTCATTTCCCAGTAAAGGAGACGAGCGGAAAAAAAAGAGCGCCTCAGCCGTGGCGTTTGTTAATGTCGGGCCAGAAAATACGCGGTATCTAAAATAAAAACTCTCAACAATATTATTCTAACGCAAATACCCCTACACTAGAATTTCTTATACGGATATAGCGAGGCTTTATACTGGGTAGAATATATCTTACTGGCGAGGCATTTTGCGATGGCTTGCAAGGCAAGTCCTTGGACGTGACAAATGTCCAACGGCGACGGTAATAATTTTCCTTCTTTGCTTTTAATTCGGTGGCCTGTCTTATCGTTAGGCGCATAAGAGTCATAAGAAGTCTATTTACACATAAGTCTATTTATCAAACATGGCACTTTTAGGGGTAGGTCAATGTAATGTTCACTTCACCGTGAAGGTTTGTTGGTGGTCCTTGGCGTAATATTACTTCACACAATGATTAATGACTAAGAATGGCAAAAAATAGGATAGTATTTATTATAAAAAACAAAATTATGATAATGACAATCTTGCTTTGTAATCGTAATATTTCTTGTCAATGCGTAACTTAGTAAAGAACTTATACTGAATGTTTACTTTATTAATTCTTTATCGATATACGAGCCATAATACGAATGCATTTCAAGTATCGCCCACTGAACTACAAGTGGCGCTGTTGTCGCAACTTTTCACCGCAGTTTCTGTGGCCGCAACTTCGAACCGTACCTATCTACTCGAGGGCAATCCACATCGTTTCGGTTTCGGGTTGTGTGCCGCTTAACCAATTTTTTTGTTTTTTAATATTTTTTGTTTTTGTTTTTTTATTTTTTCTTTTTTATTATTATTTTAGTGCGGTCCTCGTTATGTTGCCGGCCGGGTCGTCTGCTTGAGCGTTGTTACAGTTTTGCGGCGAATATAAATTACATGTAGTACACTACAACTTTTTAGGTTACCTTTATAGCTACATAATATCGTTAGTGCAGCGAAGCGTACTTTTTGTTATTGAAAAAAAGACTCTTAACGTTTTGAGAGCTTTATTCATTATATTTCTTTTACGGCTTACTAAACTTTGCTTAATGAGATATTTTATTATGATATGAGTTTGTGAAGCATTAACATGAGTGATACATTTCATTTAATGCTTTTTGAAGAATTTTATGATGGAAATGTTATGATAAAAACTGTAAGTATCTACATCGTACGTTCTGTACCTTTTTATGCCTACAGACGCTTTACGACGCATTATTAATGTAAGTGCACTTGTTACATTCGTATTATCTAGTTACATTTACTTAATTATTGAAGTTGGTACTTCGGACCGGATAGCTTTGCACTCATACTATAATTATTCTCATATAGACATTTATTTTTTATTGGTACACTTTGATACATCGTTATTTATCCGCATAAAAAAGATGTTTCTTTAAACATTCATCTACGAGCCTATTTAGGTCAATTTCTGAAGTCTCTGTAGTTCCGGGATTAGAATAGGGCTACGGCATCTCCTGCCTGTTGTAAAAGGCGACTAAAAGGGGCTTCCGGGGTTGCAAGCGGCTAGAGATGGAGCTCGAACCGTTAGGTCAGGCTGCCCCGGGAAGGACGGCGGTATGAGTGGTCGCATACCGTCGTAAAGACTAGACGGAGCGGTGGGCCCAGCCGCCCATCTGGGAGGAGCCCGATGGAGCAACACGCTCAGAGGATTCCGGTTGCGGTCGTTTCGAGATCCCGGAGTCCTCTTTAAAGCGCTGAGGACGGCCAAGGGGGGGGGGGGGGGGGGTTAGTGCAGTAAATATCCCACATAACCCTGCGTCGCTCCCACGGTGTCGGGCACCTGTTGAAGGTTTCCCCTCGAGAACAAAAAAAATACCGCGCAATAGAAGTGTAGTGTATCCTTATATATCGTCCACCAATTCGCACTTGGCCAGCGCGGTGGACTATGGCCTAAACTCTCTCATTCCGAGAGAAAACCCGTGCCCAGCAGTGGGACAGTAATGGGTTGACAACGTATCCTTATAAGGATCCATAAGTATACGCTACACTTCTGTTGCGCGGTGATAGAACAAATATGGTCCGACCAGGCGATACCACCACCACACTTATTTCCAGAGCGAAGCGGTTCTTGCGCTTTGGTGATAGGGTGTGTTTGTCTGCACGCTTTTATATGAGGCGACCATCTTGGAGCTCACAATTAACAACACTCCGTAATTAACACTTATCATTATCAACCATTTACCATAATAATAATAATACTTAATTGTTCAATAAGATTGTACATAATATACATTTATGTATTACAACAACCACATAGTGCAGTATACAGATAGTGACGAAATTATTCCTAAAATAACACAAGTACAATGAACTCTAGTACCAATTGTAAAATTTAACTATCAGGGTATCAGGAGTTTTACAAAAAATACTTTACCACAAGGATATCAGGTCGATCTCTGTATCTGAGATTGTGAAAAAATCTTGAGCAGACAGGGTTTATTATAAAATCAAAATACCATCAGGTGGACTGCATGCTTTTTTCTGTAATACCTATAAAAACAGACGGATTCCTACTCATAAATTAATCCTTATAACAGTGAATTATAGAATGTTACATTATACTATGTAGCTTATATTACCGTATAGGATACACGTATTATTAATAATACAAATAATATGAGCACGAGCAGACGTGTGTACGTGTCTCACCTCCTGCGGTCGGAGATTAACCATAAACCGTTTATAAATTAGAGGCAGTGTGTCGGATTTACCTGTTTGCCAAATTAGGATTTATTCAGACCGGAGCGTGTAAGATTATCTATGACCCTTTTGGACGATATGTACTTTTGTTTTGGATTCTGAATACGTTGTGTATTTGTATTTAAATGGGTTGCCGGATTGGTGTAAATTTTAACTTAGAAGTATTTAATATTGGTGGTTATTACTATAAATTATATTAAGTCTCTACTTAAATTGTTAATTGTTAAATTGTCAAATTGTTACTTTTGGGTTCATTTGTCTTATTATTATAACGTTTAAAGCTAAGATTATTTTGTAGTATAATAATAAAAATATTTTAACTATATTATTATCTTGTGCAAGAATTTTAAAACTTCCTTAAATGTTACTGATATCAATTTATATAATTAGGAAAAAAATCCGGGAAGAATTGAAAAAGTAGTAGAATTATTTGCTTCGACACCATATCTCTTTTAGCCTTTCAAAATAACGTTAACTAACATTACTCTTTCACTTTACCTTACATATGTATGTAAGGGGAGTCCTGCCTGAAATTCATCATAGAAATTTCTCGAAATGTCAATTCCACTGCAACTTCGTCTTGCACTCTAACACATGAAACATACACGTAAACGTAATTTAAAAGAAAACTATTGAAGTACATTAAAATTTACTTAATCCCATTAAAAATCCTTTGTGGGTCACTCCTCGTCGCTTTATATACTAATAACTAGAAAATAAATTCTTGTGTTTCGGTAAAGTTTTAGGGGCCAACTCGCTTTTTTGAGGCGACCATCACTGTCCTCTAGGCTAGCAATACATCTGTGTTTGGTTTTATATAGAACTTTTGTTATGTATTATATATAAAAAACCATAGATGTTGCTCCAAATTTAAATTCCACTGCAAGTCTTGCACTTTAACTCACGAAACATAAGCGTAAAGGTAATTTAAACAGAAAACTATTGAAGTACAATATCATTTACTCCTATTAAAAATGAAGTGTGCGTGACTCCTCGTCGCCATCATTCGCGATGATTCATTAGGCTACACACGGCTTCAGCGATACGTCGGCTCGCGTGCGGGGCGCGGGAACTGAAATGTGTTCGTTGCGGGCGATGTTGTGTGGATATGGCTTTAGACTATTGGAAATAAATAAAACGTTTAAGCACTTATAGCCCGAAAGTAAGATTTTCTGACATATCGTAACAATTTATTCAGATCTATTTCTAGCGTGAAGCTTTTCTTGCTTTTGGTGGAAGCGGTTAGGAGCAGCTCAATTTTATATGAGGTGACAAACTCACTTCTCGGGAGTAGCAACGCATCTGTGATTGATTGTAGATAGAACCTTTGATCTGCATTAGGGTTGCTTAAAAATTTTAATGGACGGTAGTTGCCACTCATCATCAGGTAGATCGAATGCTCTTCTGCTACTTCAATCTTATAAAAAATACTATTAAAAATGAAGTGTGCGTGACTCCTCGTCGCCATCATTCGCGATGATTCATTAGGCTACACACGGCTTCAGCGATACGTCGGCTCGCGTGCAGGGCGCGGGAACTGAAATGTGTTCGCCGAGGGCGATGTTGTGTGGATATGGCTTTAGACTATTGGAAATAGATAAATGGTAACTCTTTATCCACTTATAGCCCGAAAGAAAGTTTTTCTCCTATATCGTACCAATGTTTTCAGATCTACTTGTACCGTGAAGTAGGTGACTAACTCAGTCCTTGGGAGTAGCAACGCATCTGTGATTGACTGTAGATAGAACCTTTGATCTGCATTAAGTTGCAGATTTTAATAGGCGGTAGTTGTCACTCATCATCAGGTGGATTGTATGCTCTTTTGCTACTTTAATCTTATAAAAAATACTATTAAAAATCAAAGGTGCAAATCAATGGCGACGTGTGGTGAACACGTCGCCATCATTCGCGATGATTCATTAGGCTACACACGGCTTCAGTGATACGTCGGCTCGCGTGCGGGGCGCGGGAACTGAAATGTGTTCGCCGAGGGCGGTGTTGTGTGGATGTGGCTTTAGGCTGTTTAAGTTATAATTAACAGAAAAAAAACTTAGGTATGTAAAAATAATAAGGTATGTCGGCGGGACACCGCATCACCGCATATTTAAATTACGTACTACGTAAAGTGAGCGTAAACTAGCTAACTTTGGACACTCCATTTCAAATAAATGGAATGGCGTACTGAACCGATACGTCGGAAATTCAGTACGCCGCTAACAGTTTGCGTACTGGGGACACAGCCTAAAACAGGAAAAAAATGAGCGTGTTTATCCAATTACTTATAAAGAAAAGTTAAGAGCTTATCTACGACAATTACTAATAACATTTTAAACTGTACTATTGTACAGTTCGAATTTTATAAACCTAGTAATTATTACGAACCTTATCCATATAACTTGTTCCGTACATGACGGATGGCCAAGACTGGTTATTCATTTAAGTCTCATGTACACTCGTAATCCATTCAAGTGGGTATAAACTTGAAAATGCTGAAATATATGGCATAATTAAATATAAATTATGAAAAATGTCTATTTTGCTCGACTGTTTCAGTTTTTATTAAGTAATAGGATAGTTACATATACACTGAAACATCACCCGACGTAGATAATAACTATCTCCGCAGTAAGACATAAAATAAAGGTGGTAGAACCAAAGTAGTTCGACCGGGAAAGTACTACCGCCACACCTATTTCTAGCGTCAAGCATTTCTTGCGTTTCGATGGAAGGGTGTGGTTGCCGGCACACTTTTATATTAGGCGACCATCATAGTCCTCGGGAGTAGCAACGCATTTGTGATTGACTTCAGATGGAACCCGGGTTCTGTATGTAGTTGATTACAGATGTCGCAGGGGGGCAGTGACCCCTTACCATCAGGTGGACTGCATGCTCGGTGGCTACTTCAGTCAGATAAAAAAAAGTGTAAACAAAAAAGCTTGTAAATTAATTAATTAAAAAATGGTTAATGATTTCATAAACCGAAACAGAACATGAAATTTATGTACTGGTAGCTACCTAACTAACCTTCGATAGCATCCTACTCCGATCTGTACCGGATCTTATGGTGGTAGATATATTGTAACTGACAATTTCTAAGCGTCCCCGTTGGCCTTATTTTTTGCTCTCGAGGGGGAAACCTTCAAAACCCTTTCGCCGCGAGAGCGATGCGGGGTTATGTGGGATTTTTACCGCACTAAAACCCCCCGGTGGCCGTCCTCGGCGCTATAAAGAGGACTCCGGGATCTCCAAAGAAACGCGACCAGAGTCTCCGTTGGTCTATACAAAATAAAGACATTTCATTACACACACATTGACATTTCACTTTAACAAAAAGTACGTAATTGTTATGCAAAGGAAAGCCAGCATTCAAATGATTAATAATGTATAGTGAATGCAGTAATTTCTAGTCAAGGCATAAAGTAATACTTAACTTAAAGCATGCAGTTAACTCTATTACCCATAAATTATATGTCGGAAAACGATGATGATATTATAAGACTGTAAAGGAAATTACAGACGTCTCTTTAAAGAAATCATATCAACAAATCAGTGATTAAAAAGCAAAGGTGGTGTGTTTTGACTTTGTAGGCACAACCCCAAACGCTATTTTTTCTGATAACGAAGAGTTAAGTTAATTCAGATCAACAGTTAAGTTAAGATAACAGTAAAGTTAATTAAGATTAAAGCTTACCGACATAGCTCTAAAAATTAGCAAGCCGAAGTGACAATGGATAAGCCACATCGCTCATAGGACCGATAACCGATGGGGAAGGAAGGTCCTCGAGTGGCGACAACTTTTAGGCAAAAGAAGCACAGGCCCCCCCCCCTCCCCACCAGGTGGACCGATGACCTGAAGAAAACAGCGGGAAACCCTTGGATTCAGAAGGCACAGGACCGGTTGGAGTGGCGTCATTCAGAGGAGGCCTATGTCCAACAGTGGACCTCAATGAATAAAAGCTGATGGATGGGTGGATGGAAGTTAATTCTGGTCTGTGGTTAGTTTGAAGAGTGATACCCGTACCCTGTATCCGTAGACATACCTATCCGAGACAATTCAACTTAGTATTTCGATGAAGCAATGTAGCTATGGCCAACTTCAGTTAAGAAACTCTCTGTGACTGATTGCAGATGTCTATGTGTGGCAAAAGCCATTATTTGTGTATATGATTGAAGTAGCAAACGAGCATGTAGACCACTTCATAAGTGTCAAGCCACTCAGGGATATCTGTATGCAACTTCATAAATAATATGGATTCTACCTGAAGTCAATCACAGATGCTCTGCTACTCCCGAGGACTACGATGGTCTTCTCATATAAAAGTATGTCAGAGACCACATCCTTCCATCAAAACGCAAGAACTACTTTACGCTAGAAATAAGTGTAGCGGTGGTACTTCCCAATGGCCGCACTGGTTCTACCGAGGTCCATTAAGACTGCATACTAGCTTGCTACTAAAATCTGAAGAAACTAACATAGGAACGATCTAATTCCACGTAGGCGCACTGCAAAATTGCAAGTGGAATGATCTACATCCACGTAGTCGCTCTGCAAAAATTCAAGTGGAACGATCTAGTTACAGTCACACTGTTAAGCAACATAAATGTAGGTCGACTGATGACCTTACCGTTGGCCAGGTGCATCGATACCCGCTGTTTCAATTTACTAACACGGCTCCGAATTACCAATGCAATCCTAATCTCTTAATCGAACGAACGTTCGCCACGCCTTTAACCTTTACTGGCTGCCTGTTACACCGAATCGAGCATTGGACAGTATCGGAGCAGATAAGCAAATGGCCTATAATATTAAATTTCATTTCACATTTTTGCTCCCAATTATTATGTTTGTTGTTTTAATGTTGAATCTCGTAATTATAATATTATCGCTTTTAACACTCATCGCCCTACGGGATAATTTTGTCTTGGAACGAATTGTATCGCAACTGGGTCTGAGTTGCGATAATATATGAACAATTTAGTGTCGTCGCACACGGGCCACTCGCGGCGGCCACAAACATTGCCACTAGAAGCTAGCAGCGTTCACCGTATGCAGCGAGTCTATATAAAATTTATAGAAATTATAGGATATATACCAGTGGCGGCGTTTTGTATTTGTGGCCAGTAGCCCGTGTGCGGGGACACTTAGATGTCTGTGTGAGCGGGGCCAGATCCCAGAACCGACCGGTATGGAATGTTCTAGAAAATATAGAGAATAATGCGTGCATGTCATCGAACATTCGGTGTAACTAGTTCCCCCAGCAGCAATCTTTTTGTATCCAATTTATACACCACTAACATATTTCTGTTCGGTTTTACTTTGCAATAGAAAACGGTTAATGAACATGAATGGTCTGCAAATGTTTCCATTGTCTGACTCAGTGCTTATAAATTAAACGTGCTGTCGCATTGAAAGCTAGTAAACTAGGAAATAGTGTATTCAGAGTTTCCACGACGAGTAGACTAATGGGCAAAGTAGGATATACATAGAGGTAACCTTTTGAAGGTTTCCCCCTCGAGAACAAAAAAAGAGGTAATGGTAAGAAAAGTAGAAAGAACGATTGACTAAATAAAGAATCTTGACATATGTCATTTTCCTCTGCCGCTCATGGAAATCTGTTAGTTACTTTTTCCAAAAAAAAGTGCTAAGGTGGTCGCTTCAAATGATAGATACAGCTACCAAACTCGTCTACCCAGCGCATGAACTGCTACGCACTAGACAAAGCAGTGGCGGTGGTACCTTCTCGACTCAGCCTCAAATTATAAACTTACAAGAAATTTAATAACAATGGAGACATACTCATCCGAATCAATTTACTTTAGTTCTTAAGGGTAGAAATGCATCTGTGGTCAACCTTTTTTTAACCTTCATGGGTTCATGTCTGCGCAGGGGTAGCGGAGAGGATGTGCCGGACTCCTACTGGCTAAAACCCCACGGTGTTCCTCTGTACGCCCTTTGCCGGGATTGCGGGTACGCTAGTAGCATTCATCCGCGGTCCCGGCGGCGTCTGCCCACAGCAGGGCCCGTCTCTTTTTGGGATGGAGCTGGAATCTGTGGTCAACCTCCATTAACAATGATCTTGAGGTTTATGATTTAGAGTAGTATTATCGCGGAATTGATACATTTTAATAATCAACGGGTACTCACGATATGCGGTTTTTGAATTCTTTAGGAATTCTTTTTGCCGATGTTTCGACCCAGTTACATGGATCGTGGTCACGGCGAAACTGCGGTAGCGGGGAGAAACCGTTGACAAGCACTAATTGTAGATTAACCTATCTACCCTTCATCTAGTTCGTTTTTCTTTTTTAGGTTCCATATCACGACACACTACACTAACTAAAACCGCATATCGTGAGTACCCGTTGATTATTAAAATGGATCTTTGAGGTTGATTACAATATACGGTCTACTTATGATTAATATAATATGATTATAATTAATATGGTTAATATCCACAGTGAAATAAAAGCTGTAAAACGTACGCCAAAAAATTACCCCCATCGCTTCAACAACCCAAACGAGAATTTGATGATACGAACATATCAATTGAAAGACTCCAATTTGAACGCTCCAACGACCACTTCACATATCAGCGGCACCGGCTCATTAATCGAATCTCCAATTAACACTCGCAGTATCATCCGCTTACTGTTGGTGTATTTGCTATTCTATTGATAGAAGAGAGTTAGTTAAATAATAAATTTGACCTTATATAATAATACTATTTATTTCATATTAATAATATTATCTCCATTTAAGCTTTAAATTGACATTGATTGAAATAGGAATTCTGAAATTACATTCTTTATTTTATTGCTTCATTTCTTTTATATTGTAATATTAATTAGATATCAACGTGTTCAAATGTAAATTGTACTTGTAACAAATGCTTGAAAATCTTAAATAATTTATTGTTACTATAGCCTATACCTATTTATAGTTATTTTAAATTGATACATCCTTGCAGGGTTTCATGCAACTGTATCAAAATTTGTAACACCCTTATTATGTAAAAATCGCATGATGCAATAAAGATTATGATTATGATAACATTTTGCAATGTAGTACATATGATATATGGTTCGAGCGAGCAAGGGGCCACCGCTGCAAGTATTTCTAGCGATGCAGTTTTTGCGTTTCGGGAAAGGTATGGTTGCCGGCTGATAAGGCGAACATTTTAAACGAAGTATTTATTATCTTTCACTTATATTTCCTAACGTCTTATGATGTGTATGAGACTATTTATTAAAATAAAAATGTGTGCGTGTACTAGCGTACAATAGTAAGAAGTGAAACTTCTTTATGACGTTATTTTTCAAAAAATAATTTACTATATGCAACGTTACAGAAATTGGTTAAATAAAGTTAAATTAGATATATTTTAATAAAAGGCTTTTATTTAAACTTTATCTAATAATCTAATCTATAATAATCTATTTAATATCACGCGTGGTAGGGATAAAAAAAGATGGCGCGTAACGAAAAAATGTTACACTAAATTTTTTTCCAACCCCGATAAAGAAGTTTCACTTCAATAAAATATGTTGTGTATAATATAATATTCAATAATTATTCGGTACTTTATTTTTTTGATTAATTACATGAACAAATATCTAAATATTAAGTTAATATAGGGTATAATACAAATCTGCAAAGAAAATAAATATTTTAACGCATACAGATACATTTTATTACTTGACTATAAATGCTACCGTAAAAGTTTTGTCACAAGTTCTAAAGCAGCAGCTTTAACTAGAGCGCAACTCGTATGCAAGCTCATCTCATTAGTAACGTGCGGTCTAACGTGGCGTCATCACCGATCAATTTCCGGCCCGTATCAAAGTAAGGCTCGTTTTAATGAGCATACTGAATAATTATATTTTCCGTACAAGTGATATATAATTTGTAACTTTTTATTTTTTTATTGCGCTTCGTTCTTCTGTTATTCGCTGATTTATAGGTGTTTGTTTATCGCGATTTGTATGGTTGTTTATTGATAATAACTGTTCTATATTCACATACATTATTAGCAATCATTACTTTAGGCTTTGAACTCAGTAAAGATGTTATATTTGGGGATATTTGTGTGTGTATAAATTTCTCGTGACCGTAGTAACCTTGATGGTTTGATAGTTTTATTTTTTTATAAGATTGTTAGATTTGCATAATATATTTCTAGTATTGCACAGGTATAGGTTACGTTATATGACCTAAAGATACAGATAGAATTAAACCAAATTCTAAATTTCCCGAAATTATATGTAACAGCAGTTAAAATTAATATATATCAAGCATCTTAATAACGTGGACAATATTTTATACTTTGCATTTTAGTAGTATTTTTGTGTTTTACCCCTCCATCAATCAATATAATAAGCTTTTTACTACATAATTTTACAATAGTATATTCTTCTTACAATAACTCCTCCTAAACTCAAATATAATTTACACCCTCATATAAGTTCTACATAACTTATCACGTAAAACTCATATTAAAGTTCTAATAAAATTTCATCACTTAATAACACGTCATTGAAACTTCGCCCATTTATCGATTTGATTACGCAACTTATCAAAACAATAACCCCAAGTTTAACATACTAGGGAAACATTTGCACGATAATAACCTTTACGAATTTCGTTCCAAGTGTTATTTTTCCGAAACAATAGGAGTCCGAAGATGTTCCCTTGTGCAACCCTGTATGCCACTCCCAAAACATCGTCCAAATGTATTTCCCTTCGGTTATTCATATTTCCTGACCATATTTGAAAGGTTTTGCTCTATTTCTCACATACATTAGTAATGCATTTAAATAAATAATTGTATATTACATTAAATAAAATGCAGGTATAGGATTTAATAATTATGTTGATGTTTTATTTAAACTTGAAGCGATGTTGGTTTGAAATTAGGTCTGTCAGTCTGGAGATTCGAGGAGTAGAAACCAGAATCGCTGTGCCCGGTAATGGAAAATTAATTTCGGAGTTATGTACGTATCATAATTTAATTAATATTTCATGTATTGGTGAAGAAACTATGGCAATGATGTTATTATAATTAACATAATAATTAATTAATTAATTTTATATAATTTATATACTAATCGGCATTTGACTAGTACTATGGACTGTCACCCAATCCACTCTTACTTTGACAAAGTCAGTGCCCAGCAGGTGGACTGTAATTTATAAGCGATCATTTAAACAACAAATAAAGAACCAAATTGTACAATACATCGTAACATGCTTTTATTTTGACATACTGGTATTGTCAAACTGTCAACAAAAGTTGCCTAAACGCTGTCGTGAACGTAACGCAAGTGCGTCCTTAAAGCTAACTGTCACACACAATGCTGGCTGAATGCCTCAAGAAAAGAAATTATGCTCTCCAACGTGAAAATAGAAACAAAATAAAGGGAAAAGCATAACCGAGGTCGGGGTAACAGAAACAATTCAGTGAGTGCACCCATACACGGTCGCATTGTGACACACGTCGGGTCATGCGATTCAGTACAGAGCACAAAACATTCATTGTATCGTGAATGGGGCGCTTTATATTGTGTACGAACAAATTTTTTTAAGAATGCTCTCCTTTTCTATTCTTTTTAAAAATGGAATGTGTTCTGGGTAGCGTCGTGTGAATATTTTAAGTGTATTGCTGGCGTGTGGTTTTCTTTTTTAATTTAAACAAATGCGTTCCGTTGTACGTTTGCGATGGAAATGTATTGGTGCACGTGTTTTCAGATACGTGCATTTATGTTTTGTAAAATACCTTTGTGCTTTCTTATATCAGCTACATTGTTGCTACAATAATGCTGAATTGAAAAGTTACAATTGGAGTATTAATACTCGCAGAACAAACACTATAACAAAAAAATGTATATTGTGTTCATTTTTCTTCGTAGAGCTGACGCAATTGACGATGTAAAGACGATCATATTAATATGACGTATTTTACATAATTTAATGTGACTTTGATATTTTTGTTTATTCTTTTTAAAACATGAAGTTGCAAACGGGTATGCAGCCCACCCAATGGCAAGTGGTCAATGTCACTCATAGAATATATTAGCAACTTCATATTAAATGGGGTTCTATCTAATGTCAATCACTGGTGCATTGCTACTCTAGAGAACTGATGGTCGTCTCGTGTACAAGTTAGCGCGCAACCGCATCCTTCCACTGAAATGTAAATTGTGAATATAATTTCCCGGTTGAATCATACTTTACCAGCTAAAAAATGTGACATAGAAAATTTTGAAAAAAAATCAAGGTTTAATGTACACTCATTTTCTGTATATTTGAAGTTTAAAGTACGTGTTGATACTTTTGAATTATGTCTTCATACAATTATCTCAAGGAAACTATTTGGTTTAAGACAAATACTAATCTACTTGACATTAAGTAAAGACGACTATATTAATATGATCTATTTTACATAATTTAATGTGAGTTTGATATTTTTGTTTACTCTTTTTATAACGTGAAGTAGCAGACGGCTATGATGTCCACCTAAAGTTAAGTGGTTAATGTCACTCACAGAATATATAAGCAACTTCATATTAAAAAGTCAATCACTGATGCATTGCTACTCTCGAAAATCGATGGTTGTCTTGTATGCAACTAATCCTTCCACTGAAACATAAATTGTGAAAATATTTCCCCGGTCGAACCATACTTTACCACCATACTTAAAAAAATGTGACATAAAAAATAAGAAAAATTCAAGATCTATGTAACTCATTTTTTGTATATATGAAGTTTAAAGTACGTCTTGTAAGTTTAAGTTAATTGTACCAAGACATAAAACAAAAGTATGTTTTATGTCTTGGTACAATTAACTCAAGGAAACTATTTGGCTTAAGACAAATATTAATCTATTTTACTTAATATTGACGTATATCGTTCAATTAATTGATGAATCATTGACAGTGTAAAATAATAGTGCGTAACTCACACATTATTGTTTTGACGTTTCGTCTGACTGGAATCAGACATGCTATATTAGGGTTGTTTACGTTTCGGATATATTTTATTTCGGAAATATGATATAATAAATAAAGTATATTAATATATTTGTATGGTAGTACTAACATCGCAGCAGCAGTTGCATCGCAATAGAGCAGTTGTGATTATTTTGTTTAGTTTCTACCTGATGCCGGGTTCGATTCTCGCTTAAACAAGGTTGATTTGAGATCTCGAATTAAGACAATTTTAAATGAGTAGTTTGATTTGAAAACGTAAAATACTGAAGTAACGCAATTTTGTTCCGATTGACTTTTATTGACTTTCCGAATTGACTTTTATATTTTTACGTATAAAACATATTTTTGTTTTATGTAAACACTTATCGTATTAAAAATTGAAACTATACTTGGCGGTCATTACTAACAAAAAATGTGTGCGTGTACTAGCGTACACTCGTAAGAAGTGAAATTTCTTTATGACGTTATTTTTCAAAAAATAATTTACTATATGCAACTTTACAGAAATTGGTTAAATAAAGTTATATTAGATAAAGTTTAATAAAAGGCTTTTATTAAACTTTATCTAATAATCTAATCTATAATAATCTATCTAATATCACGCGTGGTAGGGATAAGAAAAAGATGGCGCGTAACGAAAAAATGTTACACTATTTTTTTTCCAACCCCGATAAAGAAGTTTCACTTCAATAAATAAATATGTATATATTACATATTTTTTATATGTTTATTATACAAGTATTTATATTTTGTTTATATTTAATTCTCGTTTGTCCACACTGGCTCAGCTTTTATATACCCTTTCCTATCACAGGGCTGCTGGAAGATATTTCATTTTGGAATAAGTAGCCCTTTGTAATAATAATAATAATAATAATAATATACTTTATTGTACCCAACAAGGAAAATAATACAATGAAATCTGAATATTAAAATACAAAAGGCGGCCTTATCGCTTAACAGCGATTTCTTCCAGGCAACCTAAGGTTATGGAGTTAAGGTTATGGTGAAAATAAAGAATAGGTAGGGTGCAAAAATCAGGTTAATAAAATTAATGCAACTTTGTACTATGTATTTTAAAATGTTTACCTATTATGTCACTGTTTACAAAAACTTATAAATAAATTTATGTTTAAACTATAACACTTCAGTACATTTAGTACATTGCGACTACGAGCATTTTATGGGCAGTCTTTTTATACCTTCTAACTTTTAGAACTATTCCTAGGAAATATTACCCTGAAGTTAAACACAAAATTCGCTCAGTGGCCAACTAATAAGCGTCCGTTAAACTTTCTCAAGTAGCAATTCCCCACTAATATTGCGTTCTACTTATATTCTACTATTTAATTTGCACTTCAAGTTATTGCACGTTGCCATTTTTTGCTAATGATACAAACTATTGCTATAGAAAAATATTTTATGTCATGAATTAAATTATCATTTAGTCCGACGGTAAAGAATATGTGGACGTAGTCGAAAGTAACCTACGATATAGAAGAATATTTACACTATGTTCTTCTTTGTCAATCACGAGTCTGTTTCTCTCTTGAAATTTAGAGGCAGTATTGCACACTTACGATAAACATTAGTGATAATTTTAATTGCATATTGGGTGTTATAGGTAAGCGAATCCCTAATTGCATCATTCCAAGTGAATGTTATGTAAAGAGATACAAATCTTAGTATAAAGATAGAGCATTTCGGTGAATTTAAAGAAATATAAAGTTCAATTTTCATGTTCTTAAACAATTGAAATACCACATAAACACGTAGTTCACCTGATGTTATTTATCATTTATAAGTATAAGTATTTTTAAGGTATTAGATTTGTTTGTTTTTATTGAACACTTATGTACTGTTTTATTTTTGGACTTATACTTTGTAGATAATTAATTTATTCTTACAAAATATATAGTTAGAAATATGATGTAGGCCATGGAGATGAAAGGTCTTTGAGTGGCAACCACGTCTAGGCAGCAAAGGAGCATAGGTCGACGCCCTACTAGGTGGACCAACGACCTGAAATAGACAGCGGGAAACGGTTGGATTCAGAGGGCACAGGACCGGTTGGAGTGGCGTCATTTAAGAGAGGTCTATGTCAAGCAGTGGACCTCAAAAGGCTGATGGATGGATGGAACAATTCTACACTTGTAGTCCATCTATAGGATTTTATCCTACACAATTGGTGCCATGGACATACACATAGACAAACATTCATCATTGAGAAATCTATCTGACCAGGGGTGAACCCGTTACCCATAACGTGTCATGAATTTTTTTTATCTGCCTGAAGTAGCAAACGAGCATGTAGTCCATCTGATGGTAAGTGGTCACTGCCACCCATGGACGTCTGCAATCAACTTCGTACAGAACATGGGTTCCATCTGAAGTCAATCAAAGATGCGTTGTTACTCTGGAGGACTAAGATAGTCGCCTTTTATCAACCACACCCTTCCGTCGAAACGCAAGAAATTCTTCAAGCTAGGTAGTCGCTCCTTCACGGTGGTTGTCAATAATAACATTTAGTTATGATCATCATCAAAAATGTAAAATACCTATAAATACATTTTCAATCGACCTAACCGATTGTGCCATAATAGTTCGACACCTAGGGCAAGGCCGAGGCGCGGCCAGTCCATTACAGCTGCACATCAACTGATATCGACAGCTGAACTTACGGTAAATATTGGGGTGGATGGTTTTTGGATTCATAGCTCCGTTTGATTTTTACCGAATACTATCTTAGTATATTATAAATGCGAAAGTTTAAGAGGATCTGCTCGTGTTTGTTAGGTTTTCACACTATAACTACAGGTCGGTTGTCTAATAGAAGTAGTAAATGAGCGTGCAGTCCACCTGATTATAGGAGATCTCTGCCACCCATAAACATCTGTAACTTCCTACAGAACGGAGGTTTTACTTGAGTCATATAAAAATAATCAAAATTTTACCAAGATACAAAATATACAAAATATACAATATTTATAAACATATTCAGTTTAATTCATCAAAATACTTTTAATACTTTTCAATGAAAAAAGGTAATACACTTAAAGTAACATTCAGTCAAGCAATATTTTTTTTATCAGATAGAAGTAGCAAACGAACATGAAGTCCACCTGATGGTAAGTCGTCACTACCACCCATGGACATCTGTAAGGAAATTCGTATAGAACGAGGTTTATATCTGAAATCAATCACAGATGCGTCGCCAGTCCCAAGTTACTAAGATCGTTGCCTCATATACAAGTGAGCTGGTAACCACACCCTTCTGTCAAAACGCAAGAATTGCTTCACGCTAGAAATGAGTGTGGACTAAGAATAAAGAGGAGGAATAAGTGGTACTTTTTCGATCGAACTACACTAGTTACACCACCTGTAAACTAATCTAGGACAAAAGGAGCCAGAATTAAAATTTATTTGGGAAGGAACAACCGTCTGACCGGTTACGAGTTCGATCTAAGCCAGGTAGGAAAAGCTAAATCTAGATTTTCAATTCTAGAAGTAACATAGAGAAAAAATATAACTGACAATTTGCTTTTATATAGTTTTGAATATTTACATTTTTATAATATTTCAATTACATATCCGATATAACCTACATGTTACATTTTGTTAATTATTAAATACTAGTTGACCCGTCGAATTTCTTTCCGCCTAAAAGACACTTCTTCACTTCAAACATCTAAAATTATCAGTGCTTCTCCACTATATTAAGTGTATTATAAATAAAAACATTTCTCTTGAATCACTCTATATATTAAAATAAACTGCATTAAAATCTGTAGCGGAGTTTTAAAGATCTAAGCATACATAGGGACGGAGAACGTGAAGCAAATTTGTTTTATACTATGTAGTGATATTAATACAAAGTATTGCGTATCATTCACAAATCGCACCCAACATTACAATCATCTCACAAACACAAGTTTATTTACATAATACAAAAACTACCAAATATATCAAAAAATGAAGGCTTATGATAAAAGTGTTCTTAAAATTCATCTCAGCCTATGTGCAAAAACAGAACCCGACGGGTCTGAGTGCGTCCAACAAAAATCTTGCGAAGATAGCCCTTAAGTATTTCATAAGACAAGAGATCCGTTGTCTCGAGGACTCAGTCAAGTTTGTTCAGGCTCAACTACTGCGATGAGAAATAGGTTGTTTAGTATACGATCTGGTAGGCAGTTAAACAATATGATTTATATGTATAGCTATTAATATAGCATTTAATG
This sequence comes from Spicauda simplicius, assembly GCA_949699795.1. Lineage (NCBI taxonomy): Eukaryota > Metazoa > Arthropoda > Insecta > Lepidoptera > Hesperiidae > Spicauda > Spicauda simplicius. The sequence continues at coordinate 4,629,421 of OX453073.1, read as the reverse complement.
ACAGACAATGCATGATTATTTATGTATAAATTGTAATTATTTTAACAATTAATAGTTTATACTTACTTTTTATATACCTACCACAAAATATCGCTATCGCCCAGGGTCGATTGGTAGTGAATGCCATTAGGCATTAAGTTTACCCTTGTAACCCTTAGCCTAAGGTGTTTCAAAAATTAAATAAATAAAAAAAATGTATTGGTTAGCCTAAAACTAAAAGAGCTAGTTATATACATGAGTATGTAAACGTCCAATGATTATAACTTGCAATAATTATAAATACGAGTGGCAAATATAGCACTGAAAATCCATCCTTTAACTCTTAGCATCTTAGCATGCGCTAAGCATTTCATATTGCACTAATACTTAACACGCATGCCTCCAAACACGCATCTTTAGTACTCATTGGTTCAATTCTATAGTTTGTATCATGGGTAGCAAGGCACCCTTAATCTTCCTTTAAAACTAAACGATAAGTATCTAAAAATAATTTCATTGTTTATGAAACTACTGCCTAAAATTAAAAACTGTCAATCATTGTTAAATCTTAGAGGAAATTTTAGATTATTTTCAACTCACATTTACACATTTACAATCATTGTTAAACTTATTTCAAAGAAAAAATTAGATCATTTTCATTTATCTACTGTTAAAGGTCTACAAGAATTAATGTTCCACGTAAAACTCACGCTTAGTAAAGCCTCCTTGCCTTCAATATTAACGCAATAAGGGATGCAAGAGCTCGGGGCGGAATGATTGAAGCCAATATTGGATTTATCAATATTTTCTTGTTTATCTTAGCAGCTCTGTGTTACTTGTAGAACATTACAAACTATTTATAATATTGTTCGATTTTGTATTGTTTTTTGAAACAAACAATAAGAAACACATTGAAAAATGTGTAACAGATTTAGGCGTGAAATTATTAAAGTGTTATAAATAAGCTCCTTGTGTGTGTTTGTGTTTTTTTTTTACTAAATTCATTTACGAAACGGACGTAGGCTCTACACTATAAGTATTGGCAATCAATCTAAAATAGAAATAAAACTTCACTGAAAATCGATCACAGATGCTGAAAAATACTGAAATATAAGTAAGGAAATATTTAGCCTGAAAGTGAAGATTAATTTAGAAAATTACTTAGGTTTGACAATTTCTCGAAATTCGACCATAGGTGCGTTACTAGTAGTTATTAAAAACTAAGCAGATAATGTTATATACCTTTTTTTGTTTTAGACGGGGAAACCTTCAAAAGCTACCCGACGCCGTGGAAGCGACGCAGGGTTATGTGGGATTTTTACCGCACTAAAACCCTCCGGTGGCCGTCCTCGGCGCTGAAAAGGAGGACTCCGGGATCTCGAAACGACTTCAACCGGAATCCTCCGAGCGCGTTGCCCCATCGGGCTCCTCCCAGATGGGTAGCTAGGCCCACCGCTCCGTCTAGTTTTTACGACGGTATGCGACCACACATACCGCCGTCCTTCCCGGGATTGCCTGACCGAACGGTTCGAGCTCCCACTCTAGCCGTCTGCAACCCCGGAAGCCCCTTTTAGTCGCCTCTTACGACAGGCAGGGGATGCCGTAGCCCTATTCTGATCCCGAAGCTACAGGGACGAATGTTAGATACCTAATTTGTTGTTTTGGGAAGGCAGTGATATTTATTGATCCCTGTAGTTCCGGGCTATTAGAACAGGGCTACGGTATCCCTTGCCTGTCGTAAGAGGCGACTAAAAGGGGGCTTCCGGGGTCACGGGTGGCTTGAGTGGGAGCTTGAACCGTCCAGCCAAGCAATCCCGGGAAGGACGGCGGTACTTGTGGTCGCATACCGTCGTAAAGACTAGACGGAGCGGTGGGCCCAGCCACCCATCTGGGAGGAGACCGATGGGGCAACGCGCTGAGAAGATTCCGGTTGCATTCCTTTGGTGATCCCGGAGTCCTCTTTGTAACCCTGCGTCGCTTCCACGGCGTCGGATACCTTATGAACGTTTCCCCCTCAATAAAAAAGTGATATTTATTGATATATTATACGATTTGATACGAGAGATCAATTCCCATCAAACTAGAATATAACAACTGCTGTTATGATACACAAAGGCAGTAATGCAACAGAAGTGCTTTTGAAGACTACGAAGATTCACCATCCCTGCTACCACTCAACATTTCCTCATGGTGTTTACCCAAAATGTTAAAACAATTAATTAATACATACTACATATTTAACTACATAGCAGGTAGATATTTATTTAATTAATCCCTAGGTATGTAATTCATATTAATATTATAAATATGAAAGTGTGTTTGTTTGTTCTTCGTTCATGTCGCCACATAGCCACACATAGGTAGCTATTATATGATATGGTTTATATGCTGGGAGATAGGAGGGTGGAGAGTGTACTAGGCTACTTTTTACCGCGCTCTCTCATTCCTATGAGAATATCGATGTTTTATTAGTTGATACATATTTAGTAGTTTCAGACGTTGTTAATAGATGGCGTTAGTACAATTCATTTGCAAGTTCAGAATCACGCTATCAAATGCTAATGTTAATTTCCTTTGACCGTGCGGGCAAAGCCGCGGGTAAGAGCTAGTCAACTCATAAGATTAGAATACTACTTAGTGTCTTTGCCTAAACTCTCTGCGTAAATCAGGGGTAGATTTACGCAGAGAGTTTAGGTAAAAAAAGAGTTTCCGTAAAAAATGTTTATGCACAATCAACTCCTCCTTCAAACATTTTTAGCAGCCCATTCAAAATCAGCCACATTTTCACAGCACGTGACGTGTTTCATTGACATTGTCGAAATTTCGAGCCCGGCAAACGCAATTTGAGTGCAAAGTGCATTTAAAGATAATGAGTGAGAGGAAATTGTTACCGACCACTGTTAAGCGCGTTCACACCATCCAATGATGGTACATTTACTTCTTTTATACATTTCGTATATATTATCATTGATAGGTGATAATGCTGCAGAGCAGTGATAACCCAATGGTTGAAAGTTTCCCTCTCGATGGGAGGTCCGAGGTTCAAATCCAGGCACGCACCACTGATTTATGTGCGTATTAGAAAAATCATTATCACTGCATTTCGGTGAAGGAAAACATCGTGAGGAAACCTATACACCCGAAAGTTCTTAAAAAAAAGTTCTCGGACGTGTGTGAAGTCCACCAATACGCACTTGGCCAGCGCGGTGGACTATGGCCTGAACTCTAGACTCAGAAGACCTAATAATCAACATATTTTACGGTACGTATATGGTTGTCGTCCATGTAGTTCCGGGTTAAAATAGGGCTACGAGGCGACTAAAAGGGACATCCGGGGTTGCGAGCGGCGAGAGTGGGAGGTCGGACAATTCGGTCAGGCGACCCCGCGAAGGACGGCGGTATGCGTGGTCGAATACCGTCGTATGGACCAGACGGAGCCGTGGGCCCAACCGCCCATTTGTGAAGAGCCCGATGGGGCAACGCGCTCAGAGGACTTCGGTTGCGTTCCTTTGGAGATCCCGGAGTCCTCTTTGTAGCAACGAAGACGGCCACCGGGGGGATTTTAGTGCAGTAAAAATCCCACGTAACTCTACGTAGCTCCCACCGCGTCGGGTAACTTATGAAGGTTTCCTCCTCCAGAAAAAAATGTTTTTTTCCTGTGTCGTGGGTGGTTTGTGTATGTCCATGACGGACATAATTATACTAACACCCAGACCCAGAACAAGAATCTAAACTCATCATTCAGATACCTATCTGGCTAGGAATCGAACCCGGGATCCACTGCGTGTCAGACCACCGCCACGCGAATTGTCAAATAACAAGTCGGATGGTGCAAAAGGTGCCTTATTCCCGTATTTTCGGCGACTCACCCCTTTGTCCCAACGTGTGTGTTCGGGGAAGTCATTAATTTTTCAAGGTGGTACGGAAGTGAGTGATACTCATTTTTCGGGAAGGGTTGATAAAAAATTTAGACTCCGCAGTTGGTACTGCTAGGGATGTTACATAGCTGTGTAACTGTAACTGAATCTATCGGATATCAGATATTTCAATAAAAATATTACGTACTTTTCATACTTTAAATAATATTTGACAGTGCAAAAGACAAGTCACCGTATTTATGAAAACTTGTAGGATCTCTTTGTAAATTTATATTGCACTAAAGAAATCCGGTGATAAATGAAGTGATATGTATTTATTTTGTAGAGGCCTATTGGGGCACTTACAAATATTCAGTTACAATATGATCCTTAAGCTACTGATATGTTACTGAACTGGACTATAACGTGACCTCAACGGCTAGAAACTCAGTAGATTTGTCTTACCATGGATGCTTTTGCATTTGATAAACCATGGATGCTTTTTTTAAATGTATCCATGTTAAAACACCCTATGTTGTTTCTTCTCCTCTTTCTTGTGGGTTATTTTTCCTTCACCGATTTTAAGGTTGTCTTAAAGAGACCGCTATTTTAGTCATAACGCCGCCTTTTGTACCTTGCATTATGTCTTTAATTTTTGTTATATATCTGTCATTGGTATCAGCGATTTTGTATTGCATTGTATTGTTGCATCGAAACTCTTACATCAGATCCGAAAGCAAACCTCGCACATCCCTAGCTTGAACAATAGTTCGTCTCTCAAATGGAATGCCTAACGCCTATATGACGAGTCTCTACACGATTTAATATGTAACATACCTTTAGTCTACAAATGAGATCCCTTATGTCAGGTTCAAATTCGTGTTCAAATAGACTGAATTTCGAAAAATCCCCTGATACTTCAAGGTTTTAAAACAAAGACTGGGCACATATTCAAGTCTTCGTTTGTGTTTTAAAACTAGAGGGATTTGAAATGGAATAAATACAGAGTTTGTCATCTAGCAGATTTAATGGAATAACTTTTCTATGACATCCACATTAACAGTGTCATGTATCATGGCACAACGGTAGCAAATATGACAATTAATATCGTTTAGTATGTTGATGCTATAACATGTTGTCAGCTGGCTAACATAATCAACTAGCTCTTACCCGCGGTTTTGCCCGCACGATCAAAGCGAATTAACATTAGCATTTGATAGCGTGATTCAGAACTTGCAAATGAATTGTACTAACGCCATCTATCAACAACGTCTGGAACTACTAAATATGTATCAACTAACAAAACATCGATATTCTTATGGGAATGAGAGAGAGCGGTAAAAAGTAGCCTACGCCACTCTCCGCCCTCTTAACTATCTCCCAGCACTTAAACCATATCATATATTAGCTATGTGGCGACGTGAAAGAGGAACAAAAACACACTTTCACATTGTTAATGTCATAGTATGGATTTACATTTCGCTTTATATTTGATAGATTACCTTTTAGATTAGTACAAAATTCTAAGCATTGATAGCTTAATGGTTGAAATTCCCTTTTACTTGGGAGGTCCCAGGTTATACCAAAGGTTATTCTAAAAATATGTGCAAATTATCACTGCTTTATGTTGAAGGAAAACTTGCTGAGTAAACTTACTCGTCTCTATAAAAAAAAATGACAAAGGTGTGTAAAATCTACCAATTCGCCTAGGGTCTACGACCTTAAACCTCTTTAATCATGATAGATCCCCATAAAGACTATGGGTATGACTACAAAAAACAAATTATTTTCAGTACCAATTGAAGGTAAAACAACATTTCACTGCCAAACCTTCTACTCCTTTTAAGCTCAAAAATTAAAAGGGTTACAATAGTAAGTGAAGCTACATAACGATTTTTTGTTACTCGCCTCTGAGACGCTGACATCTGAGTCTGAACCCGGAACTTCAAGAACGTCAAATACCAAGCTTCAAGGCTATCGCACTCTTTAAGAGATTATTAAAAACTCAAAGCGATTCTAATAAGGGTAGATGTTAATATTTTGCTCCCACATAATTAAATAGGATCACAAAATCAACGGGAGCGATGTTCTAAGCGTATTTATGTTTCGAATCGGGCTCTGGGGAGAGTGGGGTAGGGGTCCGCAATTAAAATTATAATTTTTGGCAAACGCTGTGTCCCTTGCGATGTGTATCTGTATCTTTGACTTGTTCCGCCGCCACTAATGATGTGGGTGTACTGAGTTATGAAAAGTCTAATCATTATAATTTCGCTTTTTTAAGTTTTTACTGATTTCAGGATTTTACATGTAGTCTAAGACACGGAAAGTGATAGCCTAATGGTTGAAACTTGCCCTCTAAATCGGGAGGTTCGAGGAGGCACGCACCACTGATTTATGTGCGTATTAGAAATTTATTATCATTGCTTTTCGGCGAAAGAAAACATCGTGAGGAAACCTACACACCCGAGAGTTGTTTAAAAAAAAGTTGTCGGAGATGTGTCCACCAATTCGCACTTGGCCAGCGCGGTGGACTAATGGCCTAAAACTCTCTCATTCTGAGAGAAGACCCGTGCCCAGCAGTGGGATAATAATGGGTTGTACCCCCCTAAGACACGATGCATAGATTTACGGTTACTATTATTATCTAACTGTATAAAATGTGAATAATCTACTAGTTTCAATTGAATGTTAAGTCAATCTGATCGTGTTAAACTGAGGTGATCGCTGGGGTCGAAATTTTAAAATTTATCTATTTATAACGTATGTTAAGACTTTTACTTTTAAAAGCAGTAGATTCCCTGTGACCATATAGAGATTGGGCTTATATTTATCAAAATATGTCCCTATTATTATATAAACTCTTGTATTAAAAAAAAATTTAAACAAAAAATACAACCGACTTCCATGTCACATAAAAGTAAAAAATAATTTAAATACATGTTGGTTTAGAGCAAACACAGTTCTTAGTACATACATAGTCCCGAAGTCGTATAAACCTTATAACTAAGAGTATAATTCAACTGATACTGATAAAAATAACCCATCCAATTTAAAAAGGTTGGTAGTACTCTTGCATCTTTCAGGTAATTGTATTCAAAGTGGAATTTTTGATCATAATTATATCCTCTCCGAAACTCATTGTTGGTATTGTGAACAACAACATTATGTATACGTAAACAATATGGCCGATGCCTACGGTTTAAACTTGAAGGACCCCAGCATTATCAGGGTTGAGGAGTTGAAGGTCAAAATTATCATGTCATATCTTTGCTTAGTAATCTCATTACATATACGTAAGCACCATATGGCCGATGCTTATGGTTTAAACTTGCAGTACCCTGCATCATCAGGGTTGAGGAATTGAAGGTCAATTTTCTTATCATACGTCTTTGCTTTGTAAATATATTACTTATCCATAAGTATCAAATGGCCAACGCCTATGGTTTAAGCCTGAAGTACCCCTGCATCATCAGGGCCGAAGAGTTGAAGGTCAAAATTATCATGTCATATCTTTTCTATATAATCTCATCGCATGCACGTAAGCAACAGATCCCCAACTTCTATGGCTTGGGCTTACAGTACCCTGCATCATCAGGGTTGAGGAGTTGAAGGTCAACTTTTTTATCATACGTCTTCGCTTTGTAAATATATTACATACCCATAAGCATCAAATGGCCAACGCCTATAGTTTAAGCCTGAAGTACCCCTGCATCATCAGAGTTGAGGAGTTGAAGGTCAAATTTTTCATCTTATATCTTTGCTTAGTAATCTTATCAGATATACGTAGCGATCATGTAGCTAACGCCTATAGTTTAAGCTTGAAGCACCCCAGCATCATCAGGATTGAGGAGTTGAAGGTCCAATTTTCCACCGTATACAACCATTTTTCTAATGTTTTACCTTACATTTTTTTAAATATCATTTTGAATGCGTAAGATTGAAATAGCTAAGTTTTATGGCTTAGGCATTCAATACCCCTGCATCATCAGGATTGAGGAGTTGAAGGTCCAATTTTTCGTCGTATACCTTTGCTTAGCAATGTTATTACAAATCCGTGAGCAACAAATGTCTAACGTTTATGGTTTAAGCCTGCAGTACCCCTGCATCATCAGGGTTGAGGAGTTGAAGGTCAAATTTGTCATCGTACATCTTTGCCTTGCTATCTTATTATATATCCGTAAGCACTAAATGGCCATCACCTACGGCTTGGGCTTACAGCACCCTGCATCATCAGGGTTGAGGAGTTGAAGGTCATTTTTTTTATAATATGTCTTTGCTTAGTATTGTTATAACATACCCATAAGCACCAAATGGTCAACCCCAATGGTTTAGGCTTGAGGCACCCCTGCATCATCAGGATTGAGGAGTTGAAGGTCAAATTTTTCATCACATGTCTCTGCTTAGTAGTCTTGTTACATATATGTAAGCACCAAATAGCTAATGTTATAGTTTAGGATAGCTGTAATCCTGCATCATCAGGATCGAAGAGTTGAAGGTCAAATTTTTCGTCAACCTATATAAGCATAGATATATAATACATATTCCAAGTTCCATAAGAATCGATTTAGCAGAAGCCGAGTTATCTCAAATTATCTAAAAAACTTGAGGAGTGGTGGTGGTTTCCACCCCATAACTCAAAGAGTTAAGCATCACAGCATACCCATGTCCAAGAGAAAAAATTGCGTGACGAAATTTCCTATCAAATGAAAGAAAGAAAATGGAAATCGGTTTATAAACACCCAAGTTATTCAAGATTTTAAGAAACCGACATTTTCCAATTTTCCGGGAAAACCGCCGGAAGGTTTTCATTTTCCTCAATATGGGACTGCCTGTGAAACTAGCCGCATACAATGTCGTATGAATCGTGTCGGTAGGTCGACGATTTCTAGCGATTTCGCCCGAACATACATAAAAAAAAAAAAAAAAAAAATACGTGACGAATAGATAACCTCTTTCCTTTGGGAAGTCGGTTAACAATGACTACGTTTCTACATATATTTGGTGCATTACCACTTGTTCTAACATTTTCAGCGGTTTGTGAAATCTTCCAGCAGTAACTATGTCTCCTAAATAATAATTATTATGTCACCCAGCTTAAATAATACGTATTTTAATATGTTTAATATGCTAATTAATGAAACACAAACAGTCAACAAGGGCTATAAATTATAATGAACACAAAAATCAAAACCTTATAAAAATCACCCGGTATACCACAAGGCGGAACTTGACTTCCAAAAATACGTACCTTCCTAGATTTGGACGCCCCGAATGTCATTGTACCGTCGAGTTCACCCTTTACGATATTTAAATATTCATTTTAACTCTTTAATTATACTCTGTGCATATGAGCCGTCTCCCATTTTACTTTATTCTTTGTTGCAGGTTAAAAAAAGAAGATTTGGCAAGAGTTTTTGCCACGACAAGTGCTTTATGGTAATTCAGAAACATCCAAGTCATATACAGCGAATGGGAATGATAAATATTGATGGTGGCAACCTCTGCAGGAAGTTGCATAAAGCTGTCAAAGTACATTTTTATAATGATTGTTTTTTACGTATCAAAGAAGAATGAATATTTACTACTGTCAATGACTAATTGGAGTTCTTAAATGCAATAAATGGATGAAAAATATGTCGTTTTACTTGGCAAATGAACTTGTCGTCCAACTTAAATTCAAATGGATAAGGAAGTATAATAAGAATTTATATAAAAATCATTGATTCACAATTATGATTGGATTCCTGTTAGAGACGCATAAGTTTTATAAGTTGCTTCTCCTTGAGCAAAAATCTGGCAAGTAATATAACATTACAGCCATTTGCCAAACACGGATAGTAAAAAAATCTCACCTGTGAATAATATATCGCACACCTAGATCTAAAGGGAGCTAACTCAAAAATCTGTGTAATTGAGTTATGCTCACCATTTAATTTCCTGAACGGATCTTGCAATAAAACAGATTTAAAAATAAGAGCAAAGCTCGACGATAGATGGTGCTTAGAGTCCTTTTTGTTGAACGAGCGAGCCAGTTCCTCCCCCGCCTAAACGGGAACGACGCCAATTGCAACCAAAATTATATGTGGAATGCACATGGTCTCAGTAAAAGGTTTGGAGTTATTTTGAGATGTACCTGTTTACTTGAAATTTGAAATAGTATTATTTTGAATTGTCACCTTTTAGATGGTTAGTGCTGATTTAATGGATACAACATTCAGTTGAACCTGTATTTCTGGCAAGGTGAGTAAAGTTTTTATTTTTATTTTTTATTGTTTCCCTAAAGTTGAAACATTTTTGATTTTGTAGTTGTGTCTGTTTTGTTGAGTCATATTTTATGCTCTTTTTTTCTGTACAATCTTATCCAAATTAATCTTACTTCATTATTGGCGACTGGAGCTATTAGGTGTTAATACAATTTAATATTCTTCTTAGCATTAACAAAGTTTGTTCCAATTTTACAGTCAATTTTTCAAGTTGGTTCCCTTTAGATGATTTTTGACAAAAATAAGTTTCGTTCTCGACGACTAACCATCGTAGAGTCTACTTACACTGATGATGCCCTGTTCTGGGGCGAAACACAACACGTGTTTCGCCCCAGATCAGGGTGGTGGTGTGTGGGTTGGTGTATGTAGGTATATATTCCTTGTTTTATTGTGTGTAAATATACACCATCATACAAACGATTTTTCTCATGGAACGTTACAAAGTAGATTTAAAAGTAGAGTTACCGTTATTCTGTAAAACTAAGTTTACAATACAGTTAAAGATAATAAAAATGTGTTTATGGGCTTTCTAATTCGATTTCGGGCACATAATACCTCTATAAGTTAGTAAAATAAACATTTTATGAGTGAGTGATTAAGCGATGAAGTTTCATCCAAAAAAATATGCTGTCGTGACACCGGTTAATGCATCTATCCCTAGCACGTCTAACGGGCAACATAACGTTGTCAGCAAAATTATGTTGCCCTGAACTACTATATTTCACTGATTTGGAGTGATGTAAGTGATATTGACGACTCCAATTAAGATTCTAATTTTCAATTGTTTTACCAAAATAAGCTTACACCTAGGGTCGTACCTTTATCATCATCGTCCAGCACCAGCAGCAGCAGCTCAAGATTGTCAGATACCGAAAATGATAGCGAGCAAGTAGGCCCGGAAAATGTTATGGTTCCTGAAACTGGTATTGAGGTCGAAAAAACGAGCAAAAAGAGAGTACGCAAACCAACAACGTAGAAGTCTAAAATCGCGAAACAACTGTGATATTCTGGCAAAGCCAACCAGTCCCTGTAAAAATCTAAGAAATTAATACGAGAGCGAAAGGTTCGACCACCTTGTAGTGACATTTGTCGCCTAAAATGCAAAGGTAAAGTGGACGAGATGTAAAGATAACGTGTCTTTCACGCATATTGGGCACTTACTGATCTTGAAAGGCAAAGAGGATTTATAGTACGCCACTCGGAACAAATAAAGCCTAAATATCGGTTATCGAGTACACAAAATTTTAGAGCCCTCAACAATGCCCTTTGCTTTGAGATTAATGGATCCAAAGTAAGAGTATGCATGCCATTTTCTAAATCCACTAAACAGAACTTTCGAAGAAAACAGAATCAGTTATTATTCAAACAGGTTTTGGAAGAAAACACAATCATCATCCAACTATTGACCCACAAATTAGACAGAGTGTTAAAGATTCCAGGATCGAATCACACTATTTGAGAGCCCAAACATCAAGAGAATTCATAGCAAGTGATAAAACATTACCAGATATCTACCCAGATGACTAAAAACTTTGTAAAGAGTTTGGACTACCGTTTGCCTCGTCTTTCTCAACAACACATTATTTTTATATTCAACAGGATATTCAATACCAAATTTAACATTTCTTTCTTCGTTCTAAAGAAAGATCACTGCGATTTGTGCGAAAGGTATAAAAATTAGAACGAAGAAGAAAAGTGCAATTTAATCCAGGACTATGAAGAGCATCTAAAAATATTTTGCAAGGACTGAGAATAAAAATTGAGCAGTGATAGCCTAATGGTTGAAACTTGCCCTCTCAATCTGGAGGTTTGATGTTCAAACCCAGGCACGCACCACTGATTTTCTAAAATTATGTCCATCCATCCATCCATCCATTAATTATCAGTGCTTTTCGATGAAGGAAAACATCGTGAGGAAACCTACACACCCGAGAGACCTTTAAAAAAAAGATCTCGGAGGTGTGTGAAGTCCACCAATTCGCATTTGCCAGCGCGGTGGACTATTGCCTAAAACTCTCTCATTTCGAGAGAAGACCCGTGCCCCGCAGTGGGACAATCATTGGTTGACGACGAGAAAAAAAAATAAAAGAATAGGGCAAATGGCACATTCGTAGCAGTTTACGACTTCCAGGCTGTATTGCAGATTCTTAAAGGGATAATATTCTTTTTTTATATAAATCCACACCTTTGTCAATTGGATATCTTATAAATAATACAAAAAGACATTGCGTTCTAAATGTATAATGCCTCTACAAAAGGGAGTCAACTACAAACTTAATTCAACAACACAGGTTCAACTCAAATTAGTATAAAAAATATACATGCATTGACTTTTTTTTTTTTTTAAGTGGGTAATCCTCATGGATACCCAGCCACCCGGGGCGGCAGCTGGGTTATGCCGGACTCTTACCGGCTAAACCCCCACTGTGTTTTCTCCCCGCACCGTACGGCGGGAACACGGGTAAGCTTTCGCAGTCATCCGCGAACCCGCCGGTGCCTGGCCGCTCCCGCAGCCCCTCCTCGCGTGGAGCATAAAGCTCCCCTCCAACAGCAAGCCGCGCCAGAAAACACAAAGGCGCGCCTTACCTCCAAGGCCCCATCCGCAGGGCGACGGTCCAACCCCGAGACCGCCACCCAGGGGCCGTGGGCATGGCAAGCCGACACCCGCAAGGCATCCCTACAGGCATCGACCAACCACACCCAGCGGCGGATCCGTTCTTTGGTTCCGCCGCAAACCACCAAACGGCCGCAGAGGATAGGGAGGACGGCAACGACACACCGCATCTCCTCTTCCTCTGCGGCCCCACCGCCAACGCATCTGACGGTGCGCCCCCGTTCGGTCGCGGGAGATAGGGTGCACGGCAACGACACACCGAGACACCTCTCCTCCCGCGACCCCTCCTGGCTGCAGAGGCCAGAAAACACCGACCTCCACAGCCCCCTCGGATGCGTCCGGAGCGGGCCCTCAGCCAAGCCCGCTCGGAGCATCCCCTCCCTGGGATCTCTCTTGGCTTCACCGCGGCGCCCCCAGCCACGGTTACTGAGCCCCCTCACCACGACAAGGTGGAGATCCCTGCGAGGGGGATACATGCATTGACTAGGAAAAGGGAAGTAATTCAAAAATTCCGATTTTTAGCCTTAAAACATGTGTATCACACTAAATTACTACAAGATAATTATTCTTGTGTATAAATAAAGCAGGCCATATAAACAAAATGCTCCTGTAGTGCACAGGGAGACAGAAAACAGTTTTTCGTGTTTTGTGAAAAAAGTGCTTTCTTGAGTTAATACCTCTTTAGATCTAGGTGTGCGATATAATACTTCGTATAAGAACATATCTCAACTACACTACTAAACTACTAACAAGTCATCTTAAGATTCTTACATTAGAAGAAGATAAAAAGATGAGCAGAATTCTAACTAAACTTAGTGTTATGGCGAATACATTGTACCTAACAGTATATTGCAGCACAAACATATTGATGAAAACTAAGTATTAGCGTCACATCTAGGCAAAAAATTACCACAACACGGCTAATGCTATGAAGCACAAGTACACGGAGCTAAGCTATATTTAAATCACTACTTTTAACACCCTTAAAATTATAATCTTAGCCACATTCGTACTCTTAAACAATTATAAAAGGCAACTTACCTCAATCTTCAACACGCTTCACGCCTTGCAGAAGCCGCGGCAATTAAATTTCCTGTGCGCATACAAATTAGATTGACTGAAGCGTCTCTAAGGTGCATATAAGTAGATCATAAGCTAACTGCCTTACTTAATCATTTATGCTATTTTACATCTGAACTTAACTTCACATCATTATCATTTCTTAGATGTTTTTGTGATAATGTTTAACGTTTTATAATTTTTCCGTAGTTTTGTTCAATGTTTTCCCTTGCAATTTATTTGATAAGATTACTTATATGTAAATTAATTTACAATGATCTTATCAAATATGACAAAACATTTTATTTAAATATAATATAACCTATCTAAAACTATTACATAATCTATAACCTATATAAATAATTATAATAACTAAAAATTATACTAAAAAGAAAAAAAAGGAACATTAAATATAAAAAACTTCAAAAAAAAAACTTAAAAACTTCTTATTAAATAAATTGTTTATCATAAATGTTTCCAATTCTCTATAACATAGTAGGTATAATTAATTAACTCTTACATATAATGTATTTAAATGCATATAACATTACTTATTAAATGCGAGTACATGGAATTGCTTATATAAAGTTGTAAAGATATGTACTTATTAGTTAGTGTATCTCAATATAAAAACGTTACCGCCTTAATCAGCAACAATTTTTGAGAAATATGGTGACAATTAACATTGTCACATTGAGAAATATGGTGACAACTAGATTGTCACATTTTGACGGATGAAGCCGCGGGAAGAAACGTAGTAAATAATATTGCACATTTTTTTTTCCAAATCGCCTGCTTTGAGATTTTCAACTTACTTTGACGCATCATTTAATGATTTTTATCCATTTAAAAACAAAAACGTTTTCACTATGTCCATTCATATTCAAAGATCCCAGTATATTTGACCTTCTGATGATTTTCAGGGGATAGAAAATCTAGCAAAATTTCTTTTACATCGTCTCCAAGGTGCAAATAACCATCGACTAACAGTTTCCACATAATCTATTTACACTCTGCTCTGCTCTCGAGGACATCCTGCAGATAAGCGTACTTGCACACTGGTGCGAATAACTTAGTATGACAAAATGGTATTCGAGGAAATGGTGCGGGTTATCTCTTACATTGATAAAATATGTTCTTAACTTTCCCTTTATTGATTTACTTGAGTCTATCTCAAACAAAAATATGTTTGCCTAATAGAGTATTGGAGCATAATTTGCAGAGGTTAGAAATCTAGCGAGATTTCTTTAACATCGTCTCCGAGGTGCATATAACCATCGACTAACAGTTTCCACATAATCTATTTACGCTCCGCTCTCGCCCTCGAGGACATCCTGCAGATAAGCGTGGTTGCACACTGGTGCGAATAACTTAGTATGACAAAATGGTATTCGAGGCAATGTTGCGAGTTTTCTTATACATTAACAAAATATCTTGATAAACTTGCCTTTATTGATTTTATTGAGTCTATCTTATTCAAAAATATTTTTGTCCGATATAGTATTTGAGCATAATTTGCAGAGGTTCGAAAATCTAGCGAAATTTCTTGAACATCGTCTCCGAGGTGCATATAAATAACCATGGACTAACAGTTTACACATAATCTATTTACGCTCCGCTCTCGCCCTCGAGGACATCCTGCAGATAAGCGTGGTTGCACACTGGTGCGAATATCTTAGTATGACAAAATGGTATTCGAGGAAATGTTGCGAGTTGTCTTTTACATTAACAAAATATCTTGATAAACTTGCCTTTATTGATTTTATTGAGTCTATCTCATTCAAAAATATTTTTGTCTAATAGAGTATTTGAGCATAATTTGCAGAGGTTCGAAAATCTAGCAAGATTTCTCGAACATCGTCTCCGAGGTGCATATAACCATCGACTAACAGTTTCCACATAATCTATTTACGCTCCGTTCTGCTCTCAAGGACATCCTGCAGATAAGCGTAATTGCACACTGTTGCGAATAACTTAGAATGACAAAATGGTATTCGAGGAAATAGTGCGAGTTTTCTTTTACATTAACAAAATATGTTGTTAAACTTGCCGTTAAACGTGTCTATCTCATACAAAAATATGTTTGTCTAATAGAGTATTTGAGCATAATTTGCAGAGGTTCGAAAATCTAGCAAAGTTTCTTGAACATCGTCTCCGAGGTGCATATAAATAACCATGGACTAACAGTTTACACAAAATCTATTTACGCTCCGCTCTCGCCCTCGAGGAAATCCTGCAGATAAGCGTGGTTGCACATTGGTGCGAATAACTTGGTGGAACAAAAAAGTTCCAGAAAATGTTGTAAGATTTTTCTTTACTCTAATAAAATATGTTCTTGAGCTTGCTTTTACTGGATTAGTTAAGTGTATTTCATAAAAAATATGTTTGTCTGATGTAATAACACTTTAACAATTATAATAAAATTTTAATAATAATAACAATTTTGGACTAAATGAATGTTTTTATATCTTATTTATATTACGCTCGCAAAAGTTTGTGACGATGGATGTGTTTTCGTCACTCTTTCACGCAAAAACTTCTGGTCGGTTTTTGTTAAGGCACACAAATAGTTTATGATCTTAGTTAACACATAGTATACTCATTACATAACCTTGTATCACATTTAAATACCCCAGATATTTGAGCATAGAATTCAGAGGTTGGAAAATCTAGTAAGATTTCTTGAACATCGTCTCCGAGGTGCATATAACCATGGAGTAACAGTTTCCACATAATCTATTTACGCTCCGCTCTCGCCCTCGAGGACATCCTGCAGATAAGCGTGGTTGCACACTAGTGCGAATAACTTGGTGGAACAAAAAGTTCCAGAAAATGTTGTAAGATTTTTCTTTACTCTAATAAAATATGTTCTTGAGCTTGCTTTTACTGGATTAGTTGAGTGTATTTCATAAAAAATATGTTTGTCTGATGTAATAATACTTTAACAATAATAATAACATTTTAATAATAATAGCAATTTTGGACTAAATGGGTGTTTTTATATACTTTTTTGCTTGCTAGTTATTAATTGCATGTCTATTGTACCTGTAAGTGGAGTAACACTTACTCCTAGTCTATACGCAATATTGTAATTAAATGTATATACCAGTGATTACTCTGTTGGAACAACTTTAAATAAATAAATAAATAAATATCTTACTATTATCTTATTTATATTACGCTCGCAAAAGTTTGTGACGATGGATGTGTTTTCGTCACTCTTTCACGCAAAAAACTTCTGGTCGGATTTTGCTAAGGCACACAGATAGTTTATGATCTTACTTAACACATAGTACACTCATTACATAACCTTGTATGTCATATTTAAATAACCCAGGTACTTGAGCATAATTTCCAGAGATTACAAAATCAAGTGAGATTTCTTGAACATCGTCTCCGAAGTGCATATAAATAACCATGGACTAACAGTTTCCACATAATCTATTTACGCTTCGCTCTCACCCTCGCAGAGCCATGCACATAAGCGTAGTTGCACACTGGTGCGAATAACTTATTGGCACAAAAAGTTTCGAGGAAATGGTGCGAGATTTTACATTTTTTTTAATATACTTTATTAAAATAAGTGAAATTAAAGTTAAAGTCAGGACTCCAGCACTAGCTGGGTCCGCATTTGCCTCTCTTTTGTCCGAAGGAAGATCAAGGACCTCGGAATAGGGGACCAAAACCATCTTTTCCTTTCAGTCCACAGTCTTGATGTCCCGGCTAGAGCTATATGCTCGCCATAAAAAACTCGGTAAAGGTGTAAAAGCCAATAGGATCCACAGTAACTACATATTTGGCAATAAAAAAAAAATATCATACATACATTATTTTCCTTAAAATTAAAAGCAATAGATCCATCAAGGTTTTGAATCTACATTCTTGAAAAATGTTTTTTAAATTCGTTTTACTTATTTTTATTCATTAACATGTTCTAATGTATGAATATTCGAGCATAGTTTCCAGAGGTTGGGAAATGTAGTAAGATTTCTCGAACATCGTCTCCGAGGTGCATATAACCATCGACTAACAGTTTCCACATAATCTATTTACGCTCCGTTCTGCTCTCAAGGACATCCTGCAGATAAGCGTAATTGCACACTGTTGCGAATAACTTAGAATGACAAAATGGTATTCGAGGAAATAGTGCGAGTTTTCTTTTACATTAACAAAATATGTTGTTAAACTTGCCGTTAAACGTGTCTATCTCATACAAAAATATGTTTGTCTAATAGAGTATTTGAGCATAATTTGCAGAGGTTCGAAAATCTAGCAAAGTTTCTTGAACATCGTCTCCGAGGTGCATATAAATAACCATGGACTAACAGTTTACACAAAATCTATTTACGCTCCGCTCTCGCCCTCGAGGAAATCCTGCAGATAAGCGT
The DNA here is from genome assembly GCA_949699795.1 of Spicauda simplicius. NCBI lineage: Eukaryota > Metazoa > Arthropoda > Insecta > Lepidoptera > Hesperiidae > Spicauda > Spicauda simplicius. The sequence continues at coordinate 4,611,261 of OX453073.1, read as the reverse complement.
GGTTGCACATTGGTGCGAATAACTTGGTGGAACAAAAAAGTTCCAGAAAATGTTGTAAGATTTTTCTTTACTCTAATAAAATATGTTCTTGAGCTTGCTTTTACTGGATTAGTTAAGTGTATTTCATAAAAAATATGTTTGTCTGATGTAATAACACTTTAACAATTATAATAAAATTTTAATAATAATAACAATTTTGGACTAAATGAATGTTTTTATATCTTATTTATATTACGCTCGCAAAAGTTTGTGACGATGGATGTGTTTTCGTCACTCTTTCACGCAAAAACTTCTGGTCGGTTTTTGTTAAGGCACACAAATAGTTTATGATCTTAGTTAACACATAGTATACTCATTACATAACCTTGTATCACATTTAAATACCCCAGATATTTGAGCATAGAATTCAGAGGTTGGAAAATCTAGTAAGATTTCTTGAACATCGTCTCCGAGGTGCATATAACCATGGAGTAACAGTTTCCACATAATCTATTTACGCTCCGCTCTCGCCCTCGAGGACATCCTGCAGATAAGCGTGGTTGCACACTAGTGCGAATAACTTGGTGGAACAAAAAGTTCCAGAAAATGTTGTAAGATTTTTCTTTACTCTAATAAAATATGTTCTTGAGCTTGCTTTTACTGGATTAGTTGAGTGTATTTCATAAAAAATATGTTTGTCTGATGTAATAATACTTTAACAATAATAATAACATTTTAATAATAATAGCAATTTTGGACTAAATGGGTGTTTTTATATACTTTTTTGCTTGCTAGTTATTAATTGCATGTCTATTGTACCTGTAAGTGGAGTAACACTTACTCCTAGTCTATACGCAATATTGTAATTAAATGTATATACCAGTGATTACTCTGTTGGAACAACTTTAAATAAATAAATAAATAAATATCTTACTATTATCTTATTTATATTACGCTCGCAAAAGTTTGTGACGATGGATGTGTTTTCGTCACTCTTTCACGCAAAAAACTTCTGGTCGGATTTTGCTAAGGCACACAGATAGTTTATGATCTTACTTAACACATAGTACACTCATTACATAACCTTGTATGTCATATTTAAATAACCCAGGTACTTGAGCATAATTTCCAGAGATTACAAAATCAAGTGAGATTTCTTGAACATCGTCTCCGAAGTGCATATAAATAACCATGGACTAACAGTTTCCACATAATCTATTTACGCTTCGCTCTCACCCTCGCAGAGCCATGCACATAAGCGTAGTTGCACACTGGTGCGAATAACTTATTGGCACAAAAAGTTTCGAGGAAATGGTGCGAGATTTTACATTTTTTTTAATATACTTTATTAAAATAAGTGAAATTAAAGTTAAAGTCAGGACTCCAGCACTAGCTGGGTCCGCATTTGCCTCTCTTTTGTCCGAAGGAAGATCAAGGACCTCGGAATAGGGGACCAAAACCATCTTTTCCTTTCAGTCCACAGTCTTGATGTCCCGGCTAGAGCTATATGCTCGCCATAAAAAACTCGGTAAAGGTGTAAAAGCCAATAGGATCCACAGTAACTACATATTTGGCAATAAAAAAAAAATATCATACATACATTATTTTCCTTAAAATTAAAAGCAATAGATCCATCAAGGTTTTGAATCTACATTCTTGAAAAATGTTTTTTAAATTCGTTTTACTTATTTTTATTCATTAACATGTTCTAATGTATGAATATTCGAGCATAGTTTCCAGAGGTTGGGAAATGTAGTAAGATTTCTTGAACATCGTCTCCGAGGTGCATATAACCATGGACTAACAGTTTCCACATAATATTTTACGCTCCGCTTTCGCCCTCGAGGACATCCTGCAGATAAGCGTGGTTGCACACTGGTGCGAATAACTTGGTGGAACAAAAAAGTTCCAGAAAAATGTTGTAAGATTTTTCTTTACTCTAATAAAATATGTTCTTGAACTTGCTTTAATTGGTTTAGTTGAGTGTATTTCATAAAAAAAAATTTTGTCCAATATGAGTATTTGCAGAGGTTAGAAAATCTAGCGAGATTTCTATAACATCGTCTCCGAGGTGCATATAACCATCGACTAACAGTTTCCACATAATCTATTTAGTATTTACGCTTCGTTCTCGCCCTCGAAGACATCCTGCAGATAAGCGCGGTTGCACACTGGTGCGAACAACTGTGTGACAAACAAGAACCGAGGCAAATGCAGAGATTTTTCGTTGTATTAATAAAATGTGTCCTTAAAGTTGTCTTTATTTTTTATGTTGTGTCTATCTCATACAAACACAATTAAGATTGTAAATTTTTCAGAGCAAATATTTCTCTTATACTAGGTCACATCGGTCCCGTCTATCACTACTACAGTAATATTAATTTAATACGACTAGTTATACTTACAAAATCCTAAAACAACCTAATATTTTCATCAAAAATATATGCTATTTTTCCGTAAAGTGGAAAAACGACCACGGTGGCAGGTAGCGTCAAACAAAGTTAGCTCGCCGTGATTACTGTTCCTGCACTACGCTGTTTATTGCTTTCATTTCACTGGAACTCACATTTTCTCTACAAATGTACATTTGAAATGAATTGAGACGTGTAGTCTTTATATTTCATGATTAAGGTATATTAAATTGAAACAAAGGCTTAATCTAAGGCAGGTCATATATAGATACAGATGAAACTTACCTTAACTAACTTGAGGTAAGTTTCATATATCTTTAGCAACATTTCTGAACTAACTTCAGAAATGTTGCTAAAGATATATTTCGAATGAAAGTAGCAAATATGTATGTATATAGTCTACTTAGTGTTAATTGTTAAGTTGCGTCCTTGGATATGTATACTTAATTTTTTCTCTGATTGAAGCGAGCATGCAGTCCACCTGATGGTAAATGGTCACTGCCGCCAATGGACATCGGTAAGCAATTTCAAATAGAACATGGACTATGATGGTCGTCTCATATAAAAATGTGCCGGCAACCACACACGCTAGAAATAGGTGTGTCGTTGGTACTTCCCCGGTCGAACTATACTAGTTCTACCACCTACAGTGTAATTACACGGAGAACAGAATTTCCCTATTAACTTATCACAGATACCTTGCTAACAACATAGGCTAAGATTGCTTTATACAACCTTTCAAACATTAGTACTTCACTCTACTATAAGTTATCAATAAGAGAGCCGCTAACATTACAGCAAATTAACATCAAACAATAAAGTTCATTACTCTAAAAGGTAAATAAAACGCGTATCTCATTTCGTCCAGTAAAATAAAAATTAAAATAACTATCAAAATTAAATAACCGATCCCGTGTAATAAAATAGCCGTATTAACCCAACAATAATCTCTTTATTTGCAACAATATACCGGCCGTAAAAACTTACAACCGCCATAAACCGGCTACACACGTAAACAAAATCCATTATTATTCATCTACGGACTGACGGCGTAGTCGATGTCTATCTTATTTCTTTTATAATTATTCACGCTGCCTCCTTAAGGGTGGTTGCCCCCTACCTCCCCATGGGGATAGAACGTCTTCGGTTTTTGCGGCGTTTGTTTCAAGTTTTTTAGGGGGTAAACCCTTTCCTGAACATGACAGGAATTGGATCATTAAGCAAGCCTAGCTGAACTTAATACGGGCCCCTCACGGCCGTATATAACCATGAATAATATATCACGTTGCGTAATATTTTAATTTTAAGGAATTTTAACGGACATTAAAAGTAATGACGCGAAATACAACGGTTCTATTGTGAATTGTTTAGATAATTATATTTGCAGAAAGCATTACGAGTGAATTTTATAAAAATCAACATTAAATTGATACTATTTAAATACTCGTAGTATATTTTTTTATTACCAACATTATAATAATTAGTTTTTTAATAAAAAAAAGTTCAATAAAGAATTCGTAATAAATTAAGTGGCTAATGAATGTGAATAAATTGCTAATAAATAAACAATCGAATGCATTAATATAATTAAAACTGTTAAATATTAAAAGTAAATTAATAAACCCGTCAAAATTTTTAACAATATATACTTTCTACAGTTACTTCGTTGAGGAAAAAAACGAAACATAAATATTCTGTACAAATAATAAATTGACATATAACGTCGTGCATTGATTTTATTAGCTTACCTGCATTGTAAATTGTATACTATAAATATATACTAATTGAAAAAAAGCTCCACCAAACCGAAGACGCTCATAGAAATCTCAACAGCCGTATTCAATGCAAAATTAAACGAACGCTGAACTAATGATTCCTAATTCGTATCCATTAACAAAATCAGGGAAGTGCTTTTCGCAAAAAAACTACACCATGTTTCGAAGCATTCACAACTCAATATGAACCCGACCTAATCAATTCAAAAGGGGAAAACGGGGCAAAACGAACACACGCATTGCCGACTGCTTATGAAATTATATCGTGAAAAATCCACGGTTGGGAATGTCGAGGAATAAATTATGCTTCTTTTTTTTGAGTGCAAGCAGTTCGTCTGAGACGTAAATGGGTTAGAAAATTGAATGAACAAGCCTCAACCAGGTTAGGTTTGAATAAGTATGAGTGTATGGCTCGTCTCGTACATCTGGTTTTATTTGAAAATTCGTTTGTTGATTCTGTTTTCACAATCTCGTTCCGGTGAAGCTTTTATGAATATTTTCGCAGTCAATTTATTAGAACTGGATTAGCGAGCGCGGTTTATGATTTATTTATATCTTCTCAATACTTTTTTGTTTATAAATAAGATGAGTATTACACAGTATGGTTAAACAAGTTTAGGGATAAGATGCTTAACAAAAAATTGAAAAATGCATTGTTCAATAATAGAAGTTTAACTTATTCATAATTTTGAATACATACATAGAGCATAATATATTTTTTTCACATCTGATAAAAATGTATATTATAGTTTCTTATATGTAAACACGTAAACACCTTGAAAGTTAGATAAAACTTAAAAGGATGAGCTAAATTATTTCAAAAAAAATATTACTTATACAATTATGATGATACATTTGTACTATGAGCAACAAATACAAAAAAGATAGGATTATGTTAAAGAAAACAAAATTAAATGCTATGCCGAAACATACAATGCTGCAAAAGAAAAAATCAATATGATTTTAAAATATAATGATGCAACATGTAAAATGTTCACGTTTCAAATTCAACTTCATTATAACGAACTCTTAACATTTTACAATTTCAAGTTGCATAAAATATTTCCCGATAAGTAACCACATTGAGTTCACTCAAAGAAACCCGATGCATTGAATATCCTTTCGTAATACTCTTATCTGCCGTCACTAACGACGTCTACATCAAAGATTTCCTCCACATGTGCGGGAGACTAATGAAAAGAGTCTGATCTGTCGATGTCGGGACGTAAGATAGGAAAATTAAAACGTCTAGACTGTGGGACGTTTTGTTTCCTTGAGACGTTTGTTGACTTTTCGCTTCAATTTATGATTCTTTTTCAAGTTATGTTTTGGTACTTTTTCTTTTTTCAAAAATTCGTTGGAATGACATTTTAGTTTAACCAATGTTTAACTGTTAAATGTAAGCTATCGTGTGCATAAAGTTTTCAAAGTTAGCAAAAAGTTTTTTGTAATCAATATGTTTTAAAACCTAAATGTCTGTTTCAAAGAAAAATGTTTTAGCAAAAGGCAACCCATCCAAGACGTTCTCTTCATTAGCGACAAGAAAAGTGATGTCATTCCGATGTGACACAGCAGCATGCGAGGGAGGTCCGCTCCCCCCGGCGGTCTCTCCGCAACTGACTTCTACGCGGTTACCACTCCCCCCCGAAGCGCCCATTCCAAGGGAGGGGGTGGACGGCTTTCTCTTTCATTTTTCCTTCGCTCCTCGGCTCATCCAGTTACATCGTTCTTATGTTTTATTTTTAATTAAAGCGTACGCAAGTCGGCGGCGTAGATCTTCCCCCCTAAAGGGTGGTCGGTGGCGGGTACATACGCGGTGGGTGTTGATGATTTTTCAATGGGGAGAAAGAGTTCCCTCATTTTCTTAAGAGAAAATTGCGTTTTGTTTTCGAGTAGTCGAAGTCTGTCGTAATCGCTTTTGTTTTGTAGAAGTTCTTCGTCGTTCCCTTGCATGTGGACGTTTTAGGAGCGCTGTAAATTGTGTACTTTAAAGTTTTGAGTAAAATTGTAGAGACGTCGGGATAGTTAGGGTGTTATGCATGGAAAATGTCGCAGGTCGCGACAGGTGAACTTGAACATTCAAAATGAAGTACTTGAATGAAGGACCTAATAAATTAAAACTTGAAGTATTCGAATATTTGTACACATTTTGTTTTAAACTTTAATAAATGTTTAACATAATTTATACTATACTATAAATAAAATATGATAAACTAGGATTATGCACTTTAAAACTATATTAAAATTTATAGCTTGTTATTTAGAAAAACAACTAAAACTAACTTACTAATTGCTACTGTAAATCAAAGAATTAACGCAATTAAGAAATTTTCGTAACTCAAAACTTAGTACAAGTCCAATCAATACACAATACAAAACAAAACAACTGAAGGAGCCGTCATTACAAGCGCAAATTGCACTCACACACGCGCAACACATTACCCCGACTCAAAAGTTAATGTAATGAAAAACAAAAAGGTCCAAGAAAGGGTGCGCTAAGTTCTGCCGAAAAACGGGATTTTGTAAGAAGTTGCCACCCTACCCCAATCTCCCTTGCCCCCTCGTGTGCGAAAATAAATTGCCAAGAATAATAATTATAATGAAAGCGAAAGAACGTATAAATTAGTAGGGACGCTCCGCAAAACTATGTGTGTGTGCGTGTATTTGCATATGAATGTATGTGTATGTGTTAAGTGTACGAAATTCACTAATGAAAGCTTTCGAATTGAAAATTTTCAAGTGATCACATCGTGAGGATATTTTATCGGTTTGTATTTTTTGATAATGACATTTTTTTGTTACAATATTCACAATATAATTTTAAACAGGGCTCCGTTCTAATCTAATTGTAACCAGTATTGGAATCACGAAAGCTCAAAAAGTTATATCAATTAGGATTATATGTTACATTTATTTATAAAAAAATCTTTTGCACCTGATTTAATTAAGCTACTTTAGCTTTTTCTGTATCTAAGTAGTTGTGTGAACATGTTCTTTCATAACATGTTTCTTTGCCAATAATACATATATTACTGTCCCATTGCTTGGCAAGGGCCTCCTCTCAAGATGAGGAAGATTAGACTATCAAGCTGGTCAAGCGCTGATTGGCGGACTTCACACACTTTAAGATTTTAAAATTATAGTTCAAAAGTTATATTTACAATTATAAAATAGAAATATTATATTATGTTACGTTATTGTTATAATATATTGTTGAATAATATAGAATGTTTTTTAATAAACAAATTTAATAATTGACTGACCATGCACGGTGGCTTTACCCGCAAAGTCACATACCAATATTTAAATTGTAATAACTTTTGTTTGATAGATATTCATGACATAACAACTAAATGATATGGACTATAAATGCATTTTTAATCATTCTTAATTCTGTAATTGTTTCGCTTTGCTTTTAATTGAAACCAAAAACATAATCAAAAGATTAATAATATTTATAGCATTGGTGAGGAGCAGTTACGGACAATTGTAACTAACTCCATGCAATAATGATACAATAAAATATTAAGTGGTAGAACCAGTATAGTTCGACCGGGGAAGTACCACCGCCACACCTATTTCTAGCGTGAAGCATTTCTTTTGTTTCGATAGAACAGTGTGGTTGCCGGCACACTTTCACATGAGGCGACCATCATAGTTCTCGGGAGTAGCAACGCATCTGTGACTAACTTCAGATGGAACCCATGTTCTGTACGAAGTTGATTACAGATGTCCATGGGCGGCAGTGGCCACTTACCATCAGGTGGACTGCATGCTCGTTTGCTACGTCAGTCAAATAAAAAAAAAAAATATCTAGAATGAATTCCTGTTGAAATATGGCAATGTTATAAACTAATAAAAAATCTAGGCTCGTCTTTTTTTATTTGAACTCTTATCACGTTTAAATTTCACAATAGTAAACTGTGAAAGAAAATTGTATACTTTTATATATAATTATAGAAGAAATATGACTAGAATTAGATCAACAATAATTTGTACTGCATATGTAAAGTTTCATAATTTTTAATACTCCAAATAAACATAATGACGATCATTTATTTCATATGGAAAATATATAAAATCATCTTCAAAGTAACTTCATAGTCATTACGTTCGAAAATAGTATGCTATTTGACTATGGATTTCAAACTTTAAATATTAACAAAATCTAATAGATACATAATTTCTAAGCGATAAATTGTAAATAATTACAATCGGGTGTCGGCACACTTTCACGTGAGGCGACCATCATAGTCCTCGGGAGTAGCAACGCATCTGTGATTAACTTTAGTTGGAACCCATGTTCTATATGAAGTTGATTACAGATGTCCATGGGCGGCAGTGGCCACTTACCATCAGGTGGACTGCATGCTCGTTTGCTACTTCGGCCAAATAAAAAAGCTAATATCTAGAAAGAATTCCTGTTAAAATATAGCAATGTTATAAACTAATAAAAATTCTAGGCTCGTCTTTTTTTATTTGAACTTTTATCACGTAAAAATTTCACAGTAGTAAACTGTGAAAGAAAATTGTATAGTTTTTTATATAATTATAGAAGAAATATGACTAGAATTAGATCAACAATAATTTGTACTACATATGTACAGTTTCATACTTTATAATACTTCGAATAAACATAATGACGACTACAATAACAGATCATTAATTTCATATGTAAAATATATAAAATCATCTTCAAAGTAACTTCATAGTCATTACGTCCGAAAATAGTATGCTATTGGACTATGGATTTCAAACTTTAAATAATAACAAAATCTAATAGATACATAATTTCTAAGTGATAAATTGTAAATAATTACAATCGCGTGTGGTATTCGGCACACTTTCACGTGAGGCGACCATCGTAGTTGTTCGCGCCTGCTACAACTTAGATTTCTAAAACATGTTTTTTGCCTTTGGAATTATTCAGGCGCTTCTTTAGTGTCGGTACACTTGAATTATTGTTTTTTAACTTGCCCTCATTAGACACACTTCGTTGGTTACCGGGTTGCAGTGGACAACTACGGGCACATTTTATTCTTTCAAAATTTTGGTTCCACGCCCGGCTTGCATTGTAACTAGGAAAAGTACTCAATAGAACATATTGAAGACAGTTTCGACTTTTATTTGAGCACCCACTGCTCCAGTGTTGCCGTGAGCAACATAGTTGGCGACCGTGACAGGACTTTTACTACACGTGGCGAAGTCCGAAGATACCAAGCAGTCTACGCAGTCCAAGGTCTAGCTGGAATTGGTCAGCACAGCGCCGCAGCCATAAGCCGGTCAGCACCGCACCGCACCCAGCCTTTGGAATGCAACTACTTTCACATATTCAGAAGCAATAGGAGGACGGGAGTCATTCAGCTAAGTGCCTTTCCTTTACCTAAGCTTCCCATTAATCCATAATATCCATTTATCTAGATATTTTAAATGGTTTTTTCACTTGTGCAATTTCTATTTCACTAAGGTTTCAAGGGTCAACCCGCAATAGTAATACATATTGCATCATACTTTTCTACTTTCTATTAGTACTTTTCCATTCTAATTAACAGTTTTCGTCGTTCAAATAGCAACTAAAGTGTCCCACAAATAGTTTTCTTGTAATTTACAATTAAAATAGCCCGATTTCATCTTTGAATTATTCTACGAAGTACCTTCATATTTTGATTATTTACCTACTCAATATATTTCGATATTCCATATATCCATTATTCAATAAACTATCAAATAAGGCGTAATAGACTTCGCCGCAATTTTCGATTCCATTTAGATAATTTTCTCGCTGAACATTTTCAGGTTCACCCCGTATCCCGCTTGTCGCGGCCGCAGCGCAGCGCCACGCAGGGCAGCCTACGGCTACGGTCTCCCATGCGGCAGATACACCAAAGAGGGGAGTGAGCGTATTATATTATTATTTTAATAATTTTAAAAACTTAACTTTTATATTTCAAAAAAAAATATATAACTTAATTTTTTGTTCGCGAGAAATATTTGCTAAATTTATTCTTATATTTTTATTAAGTAACATACTTAAATTTCTATTTACAATGAGTGCAGACGATGAGGTCAAAACATTGGCAAAATTAATTATCAGACGTAGTTCTGTCAAGGGCCAGGTTACTAAATTTAAAAATTATTTAGAAAAAATGTCTAAATTAGCCACCTTTACTGCTACAGAGAAGGCGGAACTCACACTTAAACTTAGCAAATTTGAAACCTTATCTTCTAAATTCGATGATTTACAAAGTCAAATTGAAATTATTAATTCTTTTGAGTTAGAGGCTGAGCTTGTTGAACGAGATAACATTGAAAGGGAGTTCATTAGCAATATTGTTACGGCTCAAAGTTTACTTCAGTTGCACAGTAAGAATGAATGTGACCATGATGCTAGTATTTTTCATAATGCGAGTCATTGCTCGCTTGATCATAACGAGTCGGGTTTTAAGTTACCGTTGATACAGATCGCAAAGTTTGATGGGTCATACTTTCATTGGATGTCCTTCCGTGACACGTTTACATCTTTAATTCATGATAATACTAGAATTAGTTCAGTCAACAAGTTTCATTACTTACTTTCATACCTGGAAGGCGAAGCAGCGCGAACTGTGTCGAACCTAGAGGTATCTTCTGACAATTATGAAGAAGCCTGGAAATTATTACTCGAGCGTTATGACAATAAACGGTTGTTAATAAGTCATCACTTATCCGCTTTGGTAAATATTCAGTCTATAACTAAGGAATCTGAGAGATCACTACGTTACCTGGTTGACCACATTTCAAAGAATTTGCGCGCCCTTTCTACTTTAGGACAAAAAACCGAACATTGGGATATTATTATTATTCATTTAGTTGCGTCTAAATTAGATAGTCACACATTTAGAAAATGGGAGGAACACTGTACAGCATTGGCCACAGACACAGCTACACTTAAGGACTTTTTTAAATTTCTAAATGATCGCGCATCTGTACTAGAGTCCTTACATCGTATTAAAACAGGTGATAATTTTAAGTCTACCAATTTCAAACGCCGTGTTGAATTTAATTCTAACAAACATGATCTCAATTTTTCTAAATCACATTCGTATACTAGCAATAATACGACACAATCACAAACTCGACAGTCCACATTAAAATCATGTCCATGTTGTAATTCTGTAAATCATAGGATATACGATTGTCCTTCCTTTAAAGCGCTGAGTATAAGGCACCGCATAGCGGAGGCGTCTAGATTAAATTTGTGCCATAATTGCTTAAGACCTGGTCACTCTGCTTTTAATTGTCATTTAGGATGTTGTCGCGAATGTAAGAAAAGACATAATACACTATTACACCTGCCTGCTAGTGCACCCGAGTCTACATTAAATTCTAACACTCCTTCTGAGACGCTGGCCAACTGTAACAATCAAGGTATCAACACTACCAATCATGCTATCCTATCTACCGCCTTGATCGAAGTTCTCAATCCTAATACTAATCAATTCGAAACAGTACGTGCCCTACTCGACTGTGGTAGTCAATCTTCTTTTATAAGTTCAAAACTAACACAAGAATTATCTTTAGAGGTTAACCCTATTAACGCTACCAAAATTATTGGTTTTGGCAACAATGATTCAGGCATAGTCACCAATTATTGCATTGCCGCATTAAAATCAAAAACTTCTACATTTAGCGTTATTTCTAACTTCTTTATAATGAATGAATTAACGGGTTCAGTACCCCATGCATCTATAAATGTTAATTCTTTTAAAATTCCTAAAAATATTACTTTGGCAGATCCCAATTTCTATCAGCCTTCTTCTATCGATATTCTCATAGGCTCAGATTTGTTTTGGGACATCATAGGTTGTGAGCAGCAGTCATTAGGACCTAACCTTCCTAAGTTACACAATTCAAAACTAGGTTGGTTAATTGGAGGTCCCCTGCCACATAAACAACACGTCACGAGTAATAAATCTAATAACATACTTTCAAATTTTTGTCTTCATGACAATATAGAGTATGATCTAAGCAAATTCTGGGAGCTAGAGGAGCTTCCATCGAAATCCCATCTAAATGAAAGCGAACGGGCATGTGAAGCTCATTTTTTGAAACACACTCGTCGCTTAGAAAATGGCAGATTTTCAGTTAAATTGCCTCTTAGCGAATCACCAGACTGTCTGGGCGACTCTTTCAATCAAGCTAAGAGAAGGTTTCATAATTTGGAACGCAGATTTAGGCGACAACCTGAAATCAAGTCACAATATGTTCAATTCATTAGAGAATACGCGGAACTAGGCCATCTTTCTGAAATTTCATTTAATAATTTAAAATCTAGCGCATGTTATTTTTTACCACATCACCCCGTTTTCAAGGAACACAGCGAGACGACAAAAACTAGAGTAGTTTTTGATGCGTCGGCTCGCACCACCTCCGGTTTCAGTGTCAATGACATACAAATGATCGGGCCTCAGATTCAAGACTCACTTTTCTCTATATTAACACGAGCGAGATTTTACAAATATATCTTGGCGGGAGATGTTGAAAAACTATTTCGCCAAGTGCTAGTAGACGAATCCGATCGAAATCTTCAGCTTATACTATGGAGGGAAGAAGAACGTCAGCCCCTTAGGGTTCTTCGCTTAAATACTGTTACTTACGGTTTTGCAAGCGCCAGTTATTTAAGTACTAAATGTCTTTGGCAGCTGGGGGAGGAGTGTGATGATTCGCTTATTAAAACTATAATACAACACGACTTTTATGTAGATGACTTGATTACAGGTTGCAACTCAGAAACTGAACTAAAATATATACAACAGGCCGTGTCAGATGCATTAAAGGCAGGCTGTTTCAATCTAAGAAAATATAAATCAAATTCATACAACGTTCTAAGATCGTGCTCTGAAAACTCTACACCTGGTCTCACTATCAGTGAATCATCTAATGCCCTTGGCTTAGGTTGGAGTCCAGATTCAGATTGCTTACATTATTTATTTGACATTCCTCCGTTCAGCGACAAAATTACTAAACGTTTTATTTTATCTACGTCATTTAAAATCTTTGACCCACTCGGCCTTGTGAGCCCCTGTATTGTTATACCGAAACTAATAATACAGCAGCTTTGGCTCGATAAGGTTGGATGGGATGATCTCGTTTCTAACAAAATCCAAAACGCCTGGCGTAAATTCTCAGATGAATTAAATCATTTATCCTTAATTAATATACCAAGGCAGGTTCTATGTAACACACCAGTCCTGATGGAGTTACACACCTTCAGTGACGCTTCCCAAAAGGCATACGGTGCCTGTGTGTACGTGAGGTCTATTGATGAGACAGGTAACGTACAAGTCAGAATTCTATGCTCCAAATCAAAGGTGGCTCCAATCAAGGCCTGCACTATACCCCGCCTGGAGCTATGTGCTGCGCTACTAGCCGCGCGCCTTTGCAAGGCCGTCGTAGAGTCCTTGAGATTCCCGATAGCTCGTCAATTTTTCTGGTGTGATTCCAGTGTCGTCCTTGCCTGGCTGCGTACTAATTCTAGAAAACTAAAAACATTCGTAGCGAATAGAGTAGCAGAAACGCTCGAACTTACAGATATATCTAGCTGGCATTACGTACCTACCTACGACAATCCTGCTGATCTCGTCTCGCGTGGCGTTTATCCCAAGGAGCTTAGGAATCATACCTTATGGTGGTCAGGACCTAATTTCCTATATAAAGAAGAAACCTGTTGGCCTACCTTATCTACTTCTGATATCCTTGACGGGGAAATTCCTGAAATTAAATCAAACATAATTAAAGTTGATAACAGTTCATCTAAATACATAATTCCATTTCATGAATATAATAGCTTGAATAAAATTAAACGAATTTATGCTTACGTATTAAGATATTTTTATAATTTACGTCAATCTAAATCACATAGGCGTTTTGACGCTCTCAGTCTCGAAGAATTGCAATCTTCATTTAATCTTTTATGTCGCAAGGCGCAACAAGAAACTTTTCCTGTAGAGTATGAGTTACTTTTAACAGGCAAATCTATCAGTTCCAAGTCTTCAATTATTTCACTCACTCCTTTTATGGACATTAATGGTTTAATTCGTGTAGGGGGTCGTCTCGATGCCTCAACTATACCTTACAATACCAAACATCCAATCTTGCTACACTCATCTCACCATTTTACTAAACTCATATTTGAAAGGGAACACCTTCACAAATTACACGCTGGACCACAGCTTCTCCTTGCTAGCGTTAGGCAATATGTCTGGCCTATTAATGGTCGGAATCTCGCCAAGAGGACCGTTCACAAATGCATTAAATGTATACGGTTGAAGGGTAAGACCTTATCTCCTATCATGGGGAACTTACCTTCCCAGCGTGTCACGGTGGGTTTTCCATTCCTTAGCGTAGGAGTTGATTTTGCCGGACCTTTCTTCATCCTAAATAGAAAGGGCCGCGGCTCTAGAATTATTAAATGTTACCTCTGTATTTTTATTTGTCTAAGATTTAAATGTGTACACCTAGAAGCCGTTAGTGATCTCTCAACGGACGCCTTCATTCTTACGTTGCGTAGATTTATATCTCGTCGGGGTAAGCCCGTAGAGATCTTTACTGACAATGGGCGTAACTTTGTCGGCGCAGCCAAGGAAATTGGCAATTTTTTAAAATGTAATCGCAAGGCTATTTTAAATTTTTCTAACGAAGAAGAAATTAAGTTTACATTTTCTCCTGCATACGCTCCCCACTTTGGCGGTATCTGGGAGGCCGGGGTTAAATCGGCAAAATTCCATATAAGACGTGTGATGGGCAACACACATTTGACCTTTGAGGAAATATCCACATTGTTCGCACAAGTGGAAGCCGTTTTAAATAGCCGCCCTCTTTATCCTATGTCCACATCTCCAAATGATTTTCTTGTCCTTACCCCAGGGCACTTCTTACTCGGAAGACCACTGAATGCGCTGCCTACACCGAGCTTAGAAGACATGAAGGCTACTCAACTGAAACGATACCAAAGGCTGGAGCAAATTCGGCAGCATTTTTGGCGCAGATGGCAGAAGGAATATCTGTCCGAACTCCAGCAACGTTCAAAATGGCGCACCACAGATACTTCACTGACTGTTGGTGATCTGGTGCTGCTGCAGGAGGATAACCTTCCTCCATTATGCTGGCGTATGGGTCGTATCAAGAACCTCTTTCCTGGTCCTGACGGAGTCAGCCGCGTAGCAGATGTGCAGACTACCAATGGATGTTACCGGAGGCCCTTCACGCGACTCTGCCCTCTACTGGTGGCGGAGAAGTTCAACGAGAGTTAAAAGCCGGAGCTTTTAACGGCCGGGAGGATGTTCGCGCCTGCTACAACTTAGATTTCTAAAACATGTTTTTTGCCTTTGGAATTATTCAGGCGCTTCTTTAGTGTCGGTACACTTGAATTATTGTTTTTTAACTTGCCCTCATTAGACACACTTCGTTGGTTACCGGGTTGCAGTGGACAACTACGGGCACATTTTATTCTTTCAAAATTTTGGTTCCACGCCCGGCTTGCATTGTAACTAGGAAAAGTACTCAATAGAACATATTGAAGACAGTTTCGACTTTTATTTGAGCACCCACTGCTCCAGTGTTGCCGTGAGCAACAGTAGTCCTCGGGAGTAGCAACGCATCTGTGATTGACTTCAGATGGAACCCATGTTCTGTATGTAGTTAATTACAGCTGTCCATGGGCGGCAGTGACCACTTACCATCACGTGGACTGCATGCCCGTTTTCTACTTCAGTGGAAAAAAATATAGAATCCGCGTAATTTTGGTCGTCGTCGTCGTCATCCCATTATTGTCCCACTGCTGGGCACGGGTCTTCTCTCAGAATGAGAGAGTTTAGGCCATAGTCCACCGCGCTGGCCAAGTGCGAATTGGTGGACTTCACACACCTCCGAGAACTTTTTTTTTATAAAGAACTCTCGGGTGTGTAGGTTTCCTCACGATGTTTTCCTTCACCGAAAAGCAGTGATAATTAATATATAATACGCACATAAATCAGTGGTGCGTGCCTGGGTTTGAACCTCGGACCTCCCGATTGAGAGGGCAAGTTTCAACCATTAGGCTATCACTGCTTCATTTTGTATCACTGTCATGGTAAATCCAAATGATAGGCACCAGTATCTTCCTGTGTAACTTCAGTATCATTTTTTTGTTATCGAGGGGGAAACCTTCAAAAGGTACCGATGCCGTGGAAGTAACGCCGGGTTATGTGGGATTTTTACCTCACTAAAACCCCCCCGGCCATCCTTAGCGCTGCGTGGAGGACTCCGGGATCTCCAATGGAACACAACCGGAGTTCTTTGAGCGTGATGCCCCCCTTTGGGCTTTTTCCAGTGAGCACTGTACTCACTGCGCCTCCTGGTGTTTACGACAGCATGTGGCCACACATGCCGTCTTCTACTCGGGGTCGCTTGGTTGGACGGTTCGAGCTACCACTCTTACCGCCCGCAACCTTGGAAGCATCTTTTAGTAACCTCTTACGACAGGCAGGGGATACCGCCGCCCTATTCTGATCCGGAACTACAGGGATGTGTAAGTTCACTACCTATCGCGTTCACCAACATGCATACATTGACGATAGGGCAATGGTTAACACGCCGGACCGCTAATCCGAGGTTACTGGGTTCGATGCCCAGCGAGACAGAAATTTGAATGATAAGTTTAAATTTGAGTATGAGAGTGTGTTCTTGTTTTGTATGTTGTCCGTGGCACCCACGACACAGGGAATCCTAGTGTGGGGCTATGAAGCGTTATTATTATTTTTGTTATATATTTTGATACTCTGGACTTGCCAGGTAATATGAAATAACACGGTATTATTATACCAAACGCTATGACAATTGTCATAAATACAAATTATGAAGTTCTAAGGCCAACAACGAACCTTAAGCGATATAAGAATGGACTGTTCATGGGTTTTATACATACGGCATACGTTAATTTTATTAAAGTATAAAAAAGGACACTTCTAACCATTAAATGTTATTTATCGTTTGTAACAGATTTATTTTTATGCGTTCAATCGTTGTTCCAAATGCAAAAAATATTATGAGAAGTAATTTTCAATAGCTTTCTATTAACAGGCGTCAAAATAACACGCAATATCAATATAATTTCATTTTAGTTATACATACTAAACATCAACTCTCAATCGGGAGGTACGAGGTTCAAACCCAGGCCACTGATTTTTCTAAACTTATGTAGAAATTAATTATCACTTTTTTCGGTGAAGGAAAACACTGTAAGGAAACCTACACATCCGAGAGTACTTAAAAAAAAGTTCTCGGAGGTGTGTGAAGGTCAACAATTCGCACTTGGCCAGCGCGGTGGACTCTGGCCTAATATTCTCTCATTCTGAGAGATGACCCGTGCCCAGCAGCGAGACAATAATGGGTTGACGAAACATCAACAATTATAGACGAAACAAATTTTATATTAGCGTTGTTTGTGAAATACAAATATTTTCACACCAGAACACAAAAAGATTTTTTAACGAGTAACCATTAAAAATGCTAAAATATAACACTAAATTATGCTAATAACGTCTTAAAATCTCATCAATCGATAAAGTAACACACCTTACACACAGCTGTATTTCTTACGATCGCCGAGATGCGAAAAGGGGGAATGAAAAAAAACTAATTAAAAAAGCAATCAAGGTTTTCTTGACGGCGCTCACGTTCGCCCATATCGTCTTACCCCCTCTTCCTGGGGTGACTCCCTGCCCCCCAAAGGGGTGAGTGGAGGCGAGGCGAGCGGTACTAGATTTACGTAACACGTTTAAAGTGTGTTTTGATGAAGTAATCATCCCATTTCCTCGGTCTACGTTTAAGAATTTTGCGGCTCGGACCCGCAGCGACATTTCTTTTTTCTTCAACTCTTTAATCCGGATTTCTTAACGAGTCGCCATATTGTAATTTCGCGCGGTAATTCCCGAGATCCGTTCTGGGATGTATTGAAATTTCTTTTGCACTAACCAGATTTGTGGCGTAATTGCGTTGAAATTTGTTTATTTGTACGGTTTACTTGGATTTGGGTCAGTTATTTTGGTGAAAAGTTACCAATTTCTTTACTATTCTATTGACATTGTTAAGTATTGTTTGACAAACAATATATAATCTCTATGCGAGCGCCAAACTAAGGCTGGCAAAGTGTGGTTACTACCAAGACATAGTCGCTTAACTGCCTGATATTCCCTTTCAAAATTTATAAAAGTATAGCTCATAACATTAAATGAATGAACCAATTTTATTTACACATTATTTTTCTTGTATCAGTATTTAACGTTAAGCGGATAACGTGATTAAAATAAAGAAAAGATAAATAAATTTGTAAACTACGATTTGTTTGTACAAGAGATTAGGTATTATTTGACCCGTATTTTCATAAGATTGAAGTAGCAAACGAACACTCAGTTCAATTGATGTAAGTGGTCACCGCCGCTCATGGTCATCTGTAAGCATATCATATCAAGTTGTGGTCTATGATAGATGCCATCGCCACTCCCGAAGACTTGGAAGATGAAAGTGAGCAACCGTCTTCGGAAACCCAAGAACGGCTTTACGTTAAATATAATAGGTATGGCATTGGCACCTCCCCAGTCGACTTATTCATTTTGTCTACCGTTCTATTTTGTAAACTTGAGATATAACTTTTATTTTGTAAATTGATACCTATATTTACACATAATTAATACATACATCTCTCTTTACTAGGTACCTACGTAAGATCAGAAGCGAAAACTTTTGGGACATACTCCATCATGCTGGACAAACACGATAAATTTTGCGGATTTGATCATATATTAAAGATTTTTTAGGATACCATGAACCTACACAAAAAAATCAATTACTATTTATAATAGAAACTTCTAAATATTAGAAGAGGAGAAGTTTAAGCCGACTTTAGGGATACGTATATATAAAAGCGAGAATAGTTCAGGAAACAACAAACTTAGATTTAAATTGAATGTGGACAATCTCGCAACAAGCTTTTATATGATAGAAAATTGTAGAACGCAACAAAAATAATGGGTTTGACTACTACAAAATTTGTTTTTTTCTTTTCGTTTTAATAATATTTTTATTGTTAACATTATTTTATTGAATTATGCGGTTATTAATGCGAAGCAGAAATATGCGTTGCTACTTGCGAGGTCTTAAGTTACCTCAAAATAAAGTGAGCCGTTCGATAGTTCGTTGTTTCAATAATATATAAAAAACTATACCACTACACTTTCCTTACATATTTACCCGCATAAATTTCCTTAAAAAACCCCGAGAGTAGATATGTCCCACGAATATTTACGAAGCCACATCCTTATTTCGAAAATATGTACCGTATAAAATATAATAAAGTAATTGGAATTCCTTCTGTCCTTCAGAATCGTCCTGTCCTAGATACAAGTGGCAAGACATGATTTTGTAGACCCCACGAGCAGAAAGGCGCTCTACGAATCGCTGTTAAAGTCACCTTTCGTACAAGCAAGAAGTCGGTTTATTAAAATACTGTGGCCGTACAGGTACAGAGGTAGAAATAAAAACGAGCCAAAGCAGTTACTTTTATGAGGGCGCGAATAAGATGTTTCGGACTCCGTCTAAGGAATGAGTAAGAAGTAGAACGCACACTGAGAGAAAAAACCACTGCATACAATACATATACCCAACTGTGTCACAAAGAGGCTAATGATTTCAAGCGTATGTGCTGAAACAATACGTCACAGAAAATTCTACCATAACAACGGTTGTCTCCACGTAGGGACTTTGTAATATATTGTGATTTCATTTTTTTTACATGTATAATTGTAAAGCTTATTATTATTATTATTTTTTAGTTTAAGCTATCGGATTTGTTTGTTTCCTTCAATTCTATAACTGGCTAATATTAGCGAATCTTCGTTATATCTTAGTCTAAAATTCAAGTAAAACTTTGGAATAAAAGGTATATAAAAACATTTGTACTCAGAAATTTTACTTACACGAAAAGTCGGTAGCTATAATATTTCATGTACAAAAACAGAAAACGGTAAATTATTGCAATAAACACCTATTTTGCAATTGCAATAACACTCATTCAGTAATTATTATTTCCATTTTCCCCTTAAAACTACTGACGTTAAATAGTATTTCCAGATACCCAATACTTGTCTTTTACATTTTATTGAAATTAAAATGTTAATGAAATTAAGTCAATATACATCGAAAAATCAAAGTTAACTTTAAATTGCACTTGTACTTTTATAAGCATTTCCATGAATAACTATTTATGGCTGTAACTGTATTTAATCATTATTTTATGAATATTTTCAAAACATTTACCAATTTAAATTCTGTAAAACAATCTAATAGTTATTAAAACATCAAACTTATTGGAATTTACTTGTAAATTTTAACATCGGTTTTTCCGAGATTTTTCATTTAGATTTCAAATGTCAGCTTCTGAGAATCCTAGAGTTTTACCGTTTCAGTGCGCGTTCATCTCATAAAAATAATAAAATGCCGCTCTACAGTCGTAACAAGCATCGTTGGAACAAAGCGGGAGCTCGCTCAAATAATTTGTATCAATTTGTAAAAATGCAGCACCCACCTCTTAGTACACCCCTTGGGAGGAGGATCTAAGAATGTCATAATTACTAACGCTGTCGTTATGAGTTTTTGACGTTTTTTATCCTTAAAGGCTTGTAAATATCTCCTTGCAAATGTATTGTCCGGTGAAAAACATTGCAGTATCTATACCTACCTACTTTTTCTAATATTAGAACTCAACACTTGCGTCTTAGTACAGTTTTGCCTGAGGGCTTTGGTTTGTGGTTTTAAGCTCACTTTTTGAGGAGATCATCTGAATCCTCGAGAGTAGTAACGCATCTAATACTGACTGCTTGAATGTTCTGTATGAGGCTCCTTACAGATTCGAGATCTTAGAGTTGTTAAGCACGGAATGCAATACGCGTAAAAAATACTATCTAAATAAATAAAATAACTAGTAATCCGGCTGCATTAATAAGTCATATATATAAGACGCAACGAAACAATAAATGCTTTTCAAAGACAAGACTAATTAATGCTAATACCAACTAAAGACGTAGTCGAGCAATTCAAATATACACCTGAACAATAACTCTCATGTCCCAGTTTAAATATAGTTGTTCAACGTAATAAAATTCTACAAAATTCACTCATACACCTGAAAACCCTCATGTCCCAATCGGTTGAAATATAGTTGTCCAACGTAATAAAATTATACAACGCATTAGATCAGCGTTGCCCAAGCTGCTTGATATTCGCGCGTGACGCCGCGGACCAATTTGCTGCAATCCCACTACACAAGCGATTAACCATTTTACATCACAACTCTGGGAACCATTTTTGTAACGTGATTAGAGTCACGTTAAGTCCGTTTTGAAAGTGATTAGGAGGTCAAAGCTGCGATTGTCCAGTGGTATGAATTTTAGACTCTCACGAAGAGTTTGGAATTCAAATTTCAGGCTATGTCACACAAGTCTAAAAGAAAAATGAAGAATGTTAAGTCAATGTTTAGATATTTAGTTAGATGAGATGGGGAAAATCAAATACATCAAATATCTAATATCGTCTGTCTGTAAATCCAATTTCCAATACACAACATATTTTACAACATATTTCAGGTGGTAGAACCGGTGTATTCGACCGGGAAGGTACCACCGCCACACCTATTTCTAGCGCGAAGCTGTTCATGTTTTGCATGCCGTGGAAGGGTGTGGTTGTCGGCACAGTTTTATATGAGGCAACCATCGCAGTCCTCAGGCTCCCGAAGCATCTCCCGAGCAACGCATCTGTGATTGACTTCAGAATGAACCCCTATTCTATATGAAGTTGCTTACACATGTCCATGAGTGGAAGTAACCATCAGTTGGACTGCGTGATCGTTTGCTATTTCAATGTTATAAATAAATCACAATCCGAAACAAAACCGATTTCATGCAAAATACTTGACCTAATCAAATTAAATATAATGATATTCAAGACCTTTATTAGATAGCTCAAATTTCAACAAAACAATCATTTTTACATTTCTTATATTCCCTCAAAAGAAGTTGAGATACCAGAAACGCCCTAAGACGTAAGTCTTGTAGAACGTCTACAAATTTAATGAGCGATCTATTGAACGCACGCGCAAGTTCAAACACCTCTAAACATGTTTGTTTTATATCCTTTTCGCTTCCATGAAGATGTTACCTCCGAGTAGTTACTCGTGTCAAAGGTTGATAAATATGCAATATCCATGGATCGATCCCAGATCGATCGGGCGTGTATTTTGAAACCATTATTGCCTGATCTTCCCCGCCCTTCTTTATATCTTCTTCTACAGTTTGATTAGGGGTTTCTAGTCGTATTTCAACGGTCATGTTAAATTGGTCACATTGAGAGCATTGTTAGAAAATTATAGATGGCGCCTTAGGAGATGGCTCGCTGTTTACATTCCGTCTAGATGTAAGCTGATCTAAGGTTGTTTAGGAGTTCATAGGTCGGCGTGTGATTACATGTTCGAGTTGTTTGTTTGCTCTGAAATTGATTTCGTTTGAGCTTGGACTTTTCGAAAATTAAAAATTCCAAAAAAGACATAATCTTAAAGAAGTTACAGCAACTGATCTAATAGTTGAAAAGTCTTAACACTTAGTCTTAGTCAAAATGGAGAAAGTAATGTTTTAATAAATGATATAAAAAATCAATCGCAATCAAAAAGTTTCATAAAATTACCTACATATTTGAAATTGGAAATAATACCATATTTTCTTACAAATTCTTTAAGTAATGAGTATACATTTTTGATATGTAATTAAACTATTGATTTAAAAAGACGTTAAAATTTGTAAAATGCATACTATCATCATTTAATAAAGATAATTGACCACTCAATCAACTTAATAGTTATATTAAGTCAATTAATTTAACTTAATAGGAATAAAAAATATTGTCATGTGCAGCAATCCGTCAATATAAGTATATTACATTAATTTCAAATTCAGGTGCATATTTTTACTCTCAAAGGTGAGAACATTAAATTCGGTTTGACATTGATCCTCGTTTATAAATTCTATATCAAAATACAAAATCATTCACTAAACTTTAGCAATTATTAATTAAACAAGAGTTAAATAAATATACATCTGAAGTAATATATTGCAAGATTACATTGAAAACAAACGATTCCAACACTGATACACCTCATAAAACTTTCAATGAAATGAAATGAAATGTCTTTATTTTGTATAGGCCTGCGGGGGCATTTACAAATTGTCAGTTACATTTTTTTTCTTACACTACCACCGGATCGGAATACGACCTCAACTGAGAAGATCCGGCAAGAAACTCAGCGGGTTTGTCTTTTTTCTTATTTATATTCATTTTTTTTAATATTATTACAATCATGTTTTTTTTACATGGTAATGAAAGTTAGTTCCAGTATCTTGCCTTACAGTTCAGTAAAAGAGAGCCCTGTTTGGCAAGATACGCTACACTTTGACATTTATTAAATATACTATAGTAATGCATATTATTGCTCAGTCCCAAGCTGTTTTGTCTTCTATGTAATCAGAAATTTTATAATACGCTTTACGGCAAAGTTTAATCTTAATCAATGCTTTGAACTTACTCATTGACAAATTTCTGATTTCAACAGGAAGTTTATTATAAAAGCGTATACATTGACCCATAAAAGAATTATTAATTTACATTTTCATTCAAATACATAAGACCATTGCTGCCCTATAACCGTTCAAACTATAGAAAATAAGATTCCACTCAACAGACGAGCAGGCAAGACCACTTCAATATTAATAGAAGTATCGTAAAGTAATTTCTCTATGGTTTCAACGGTTCCTTAAATATATATCAAGATACATGTTATGTACAACCATGCCTTAGCAATGGCCTCCGTTATTCTGATAGCCGGCAATAAGATAGCGATCGAAATAATAAGTTTCTGATTCTTGGAGATATTGCACTACTTATAATTATAATAACATACCATTTACATCGACAAGCTTTGAAGGTAACACTTAAATTCTATGGGTATGTTAGAGCTGCCGCAGTAGACTCCTACATCTATAGTAATAAATGTGATGATAAATAAGTACTTTCAAGAACTTACACCTAACACGAATATGAGCCGGCATTATTTTTATAATAATGAAGTTGCAAACGAGCATGCAGTCCACCTGATGGTAAGTGGTCACTGCCGTCCATGGACATTTGTAAGCAACTTCATATAGAACATAGGTTTTATCTAATCACAGATGTGACATTGTGTGTGGTTGCCAGAACATTTATTGTGTGCTGGCAACCACACACTTCCATCGAAACGCAAGGAATGCTTCATATTAGAAATAAGTGTGGCGGTGGTACCTCCCTGGTGGAACTACACTCGTTGTACCACATTTAAAACCAATCACAAAATCCAAGAATTGTTTCATACTAGCAACAGGTGTGGAGATAGTTTAGTAGGATAGTTTAGTTGGAGATAGATTGTCTTTTTAGACAAACAATACTTGTTTTATTACTTTGCAGACCATATACTATACCATAGTAGTAAACTTATAGTTTTAAGGACTCTTACCTTATTTAGTGTCGATAACAGATGATTTGGCACACTATACGCTCGTCCACTGTTTGAATTTATAAAGTGTCCACATTATAACAACTTCACAACCATAAAACAGAAATGCCAACACAACACTGTTACTCATAAGTTAAAGAGTTTATATATTAATACGTGTGATTCGTTTTTAAGATAGGTACTTGACGCAGAGAAGGATTGCGCAATGCTAATATTTCTTCAAATAATGCATAAAACATACATAAAATCAACTAAAAACACATTACACACACTACCGTGCATTTGTCACAAACACATAAATAATAAACGAAATAGAACGTTTAATGTCTTACTATGAAAACACATAACGTCAAAAATGTCAGATCTTTGTCAAAATACCCGCTATTGCTTTTAAATGCAGCTTAGTTAATAAACCTCTTTTTACCTTTAACGAGTGCGTTCAAAATAACTTGAAAATTATTATAATTTATTTGAATTTAAGAAATATTCGTACTACTTTAGACAATATGAAGTTTAGTTTTTTATTTAGATTACGGTCCAATTTCGACCGGTGGCTAGTAAATACAAACACCTAGCAATAAGCCCACAGTCAAATCCTAAAGACTTATCTGTTTTACTTGGACCCTCAGTTTTTAATATAAATGCAATCAAATCAAAACATCCACTTAATATTAGTCGTGATCGAGTGAAATGCTCGAGTAATGGCCATTTGTTAGTACGCGATGATCGCTAAATAGTAACAGCACACTAACCGGAATATGTTTATATTAAAACTGCCAAACCAAATAACAGTTAACAAAAAAAATACCCAATTCACTGATTGGAAGTATGTTAGTGATTAGATTGTTTTTTTTTTTTTTTTTTTTTCGAGGGGGAAACCTTCCAAAGGTACCCGATGCCGTGGGAGCGACGCAGGGTTATGTGGGATTTTTACCGCACTAAAACCCCCGGTAGCCGTCCTCGGTGCTGAAAAGGAGGACTCCGGGATCTCAAAACGACTTCAACCGGAATCCTCCGAGCGCGCTGCCCCATCGGGCTCCTCCCAGATGGGCGGCTGGGCCCACCGCTCCGTCTAGTCTTTACGACGGTATGCGACCACACATACCGCCGTCCTTCCCGGGATTGCCTGACCGAACGGTTCGAGCTCCCACTCTAGCCGTCTGCAACCCCGGAAGCCCCTTTAGTCGCCTCTTACGACAGGCAGGGGATACCGTAGCCCTATTCTGACCCCGAGGTTACAGGGACGATTAGATTGATTTATCATATCTAGTTCAGTTGAAATACACACCCTACTACCAAACTAGAAAAGGTACCACCAGATTGAACCATATTAAGGTACCTATTAAAATGGTGCTTTATTAGTTGTTATTATCGTACCAAATTTACTATAATAATGACTAAAATCTGAGAAGAAAGATAAGAGATTTTTTTCTCATTCTGAGAGGAGACCCGGGTCTTCTCACGAGGGTACACGGGGGTATACCCCATTGTTGTGTTGGGTGTACCCCGAATGACTAAGTTAACAAAAGGTAAAATTTGTACGCTTAATCTGTAAATCTTAAGGTATAGATGTACATATTATAAATTAAAATGTGGATTTAACGGTCACGAATTATTGAAGGACTGGATTGGATGAGAGGGAGAACACGTCCGTCATTACAGATTTTTGTTAGCAATATTGTTAACAATGAGATTATGGTTTCTACCAAAAGTACCAAGTGTACACCGTGGAAGTCTCCAGAAATTTCAACGCAAGTATACTAAAGAAATACACCAAACAAAGTCCCATCACAGTACGAATGCTTATGGCTGAGAAAAACGAGGGAGTCGTGAGCACAGTTAACATGCATTCTCACGGGACAGACGCAAGGACAATGGCGATTGCTTTCGCCATTTATTTCATAATCTGCACAAAAAGGCACAGAAGAATAAACAGTTTGATAGGGCGGGTACAGTATATTTCATATAGATAAGACGGAACTTGCTCTCGGTGTGAGATGACGAGCGATGTGTTACAATAGCCTTACTGTAGTGTAATTGTGCTGCATTGGCACACTTATTAAGTAGACCAAAATACTCGTGTTTGTTAGATTTATCGTTGTGAATTTACTCTTAAGAGAATGTAATATATGTTATAGAACTATTTAGATACAAAAAAAACACAGGTTTTCTACTCCACACTAGAATTTTCCTCCTGTATCATGGGTTCTATGGATGGACACATGACGAAAACACAAATACCCTAATAACTAAGTATTAAAAACTAATTGGCTTCTTATTATACACTTTGCGAGAAGTTTTAGTTTTTCGAGCGTGTGTATGTCCGTTTTTATAATCTAAAGACTGAAAAGGCTTGTTTTATAGTAACATTTGTCATGCATATGTCATGACATCATGCATGTGTCATAACATCATGCATGTGTCATGACATCATGCATATGTCATGATCATGTCATATGAATCGATTCATTTGTCAGTGATAAAGGCTGTTTAATTCTCTAAATATGGGGTTACAATCAGAAAGAAGGGAATGTACATTATTTACTATCGTAAAATAGATAGATAAGGCTACGTACTCACGTAGCGGTTTTCACCCGCGGCCGCCGCGGTTGCGGGCCCGCAGCTTCTGTGCGAAACTCACGAGACCGGTTATTTACGCGGTTACGCTGCCGTCGCGGTTGCGACTATCGACCGAAAACGTGGCGGGCGAAAACCGCAAGACGGGCGGCTTACCATCAGTTGAGGTCTTGACTACTGCACTCGCCCGCAAACTGATCGCAGAGCGCCCGGGCGCAAACCGCCGCGGCTGACCGCGGCCCGCGCGGTTCTACAGGTTGCCCGCCGGTGCAGCGGGAGCCGCAAACAACCGCGCGCATCGCGGGCGAAAAACGCGTCGTGAGTATTGCTTTAATTTTTTACATTTATATCTGCATCCTACAGAAGCTACGGGCCCGCAACCGCGGCGGCCGCGGGTGAAAAACGCTCCGTGAGTACTTAGCGTAAAAGAGGGAAATACGATGAATTAAATGAAAGCTGTAAAATTGACCACAACAAAATAATTATAACACTATTTTGACGCCAACTCCTAAAAAACGTAAAATCAAATATATCAGTTTTGGTAGTCGGATTTTAGTTTTTTTTTTCATCTGGCTGAAGTAGCAAACGAGCATGCAGTCCACATGATGGTAAGTGGGCACTGCCGCTCATGGACATCTGTAATCAACTTCATACAGAACACGGATTCCATCTGAAGTCAATCACAGATGCGTCGCGAGGACTATAATAGTCGCCTCATATAAAATTGTGCCGGCAACCACACCCTTCTATCAAAACGCAAGAACTGCGTCACACTGGAAATAGGTGAGTTTTTTTTATTTTGTATTTTTTTAATAATTTCTTTTTAACAAGCAATCCACACCACCCGCGGTACAGAGGTCGCTAGCGTACAGCGCAGTAACGACTTGAGCGCCACGATTTTGCGTGAATTAGAACAGCGATAAATAAATTATCCGCCTCGGCTCACTCGAATGCAATTTACCATCCGCCGCACTTATATGGACCGTGAGCTTCTTTGTTTCTTTTACAAGTAGTTGAGCTCACTCGGGCTTTTGCAGTTGGACTGATGGACGTTTGCGGTGTTTGCGGGTTGACGGTTTGTTGGTTCTTTGTGTTTTAGGGTTATGATTCTTACATTTTTACGTATAAGTGATAAATTTCCGATAAAAGCTATCAGTTTTGACATAAATTTGAGCGTAGTTGATATCTAATTGTTTGTTATTGAAAGTGGTGTCATTCGAGACCAATGCCACATTTCAACCACATAATTAATGAGGCATCAATTAATTAGTAAAATATAAATAATATACATTAACTTTTTCATACAATTGAAGTAACAGAAGAACATGTAGTCCAACTGATCGTAAGTAATCTTTGCTGCCCATGCAAATTTGTAGACAACTTCATACAGACAGGGGTTCTAAAGTCTCAGGCAGATGTCTGAAGGTGTTAGAACCAGTGTAGTTCGACCGGGGAAGTACCACCGCTACACCTATTTCAAGCGGGAAGCATTTCTCGCGTTTCGATGGAAGGGTGTGGTTGCCGGCACACTTTTATATAAGGCGACTATTATAGTCCTCGCGAGCAGCAACGCATCTGTGATTGACTTCAGTTTTAATCCGTGTTCTGTATGAAGTTGATTACAGATGTCCATGAGCGGCGGTGACCACTTACCATCAGATAGACTGCATGCTCGTTTGCTACATCAGTCATTTGAAGGTGGTAGAACCAGTGCAGTTCGACCGGGGAAGTACCACCGCCACACCTATTTCTAACGTGAAGCATTTCTTGCGTTTCGATAGAAGGGTGTGGTTGCCGGCACACTTTTACATGAGGCGACCATCATAGTCCTAGGGAGCAGCGCATCCGTGATTGACTTCAGATAGAACCCATGTTCTGTGTGAAGTTGATTACAGATGTCCATAAGCGGCAGTGCTCACTTACCATTATGTAGACTGCATGCTCGTTTGCTACATCAGTCAGATAAAAAAAGATGCATTGCTACTCCCGAGGGTTAAGATTGTCGACTCATACAATAGCCAATACCCGTAAAATTTTAACCCATATCAATTTTATGAAAATTCAAAAATCCTTTTAGTTCCCCAAAATTATGAACTCCAGTTAGGTATTGGCAACTGATTAACGAGCAATTGGCACCTGAAGCGGAGTGAAAGTCGTTAGCAGAGGCCCACTCGAGCCTGAGCCGTAGACTTGAAATTGACTCTTGATGCAGAGATAGGTAATGTCTAGATATATCATGAAGCAAGACCAAAAATATTTTTAGGCAAAGTCAGATACATGTATCTTATAGGTGGTAGAACCAGTGTAGTTCGCGGGGAAGTACCACCGCCACACCTATTTCTAGCATGAAGCAGTTTTTGCGTTTCCTTGGAAGGATGTGGTTGCCGGCACACTTTTATATGAGGCGACCATTTCAGTCTTCGGAAGTAGCGACGCATCTGTGATTGTCTTCAGATAAAACCCCATGTTCTGTATGAAGTTGTTTACAGATGTTCATGGGCGGCAGTGACCACTTACCATCAGGTGGACTGGTGCTCGTTTGCTACTTCAATCTTATAAAAAACATCATGAAGGAAGTTCAAACGTTATTTGTATAATGTTGCAATAATAAACTCGGCTTAATCACAAATCTGATGATTTGTGATTAAGCCGAGCATGGACTCACTCTGCATATTAAAAAAACTGCATTAAAATTCGTGACGTAGTTTTAATGATCTAAGCATTCATAGGGACAGATAGCGCAAAGCGACTTTCTTTTGTACCATGTAGTGATATAAATTCATTAACAGGTATTGTATTAGGTATATAGGTACTTAAGTATATTTATTTCAGGTTTTCGTCACTACAATTTTATTGACACGTCTATCTTTTCTTAGCCCTATAATCGTCTTAAGCGGTGTAAGTAAGAATCTCCAAACTGTAGTTAAGTGTACAAATTACTTAATTTAATGGTAAGTTGCCTCCGATCATTCCACTGTCCTAAATGGTTGGAAAGTTCCACGTGTATTCGAGTGTAGTTCACTCCTCAAAGTTTCGTAGGTTCTCGTTTAGCGATGGGTTGTATTATAGGTTAATTAAATACAATTCAAAACACTAGTCACCCGTCGCAACGGTCGAAATTCGACCGTAATTTAAATTAAAAAACTAAACTTCATATTGTCCAATAGCACGAATATTACACAAATTCAAATAAATTGTTATAATTTTTAAGTTATTTTGAACGCATCCGTTAAATGTAAAAAGAGGTTTAATTAGCCAAGCTGCTTTTAAAAGCAATAGCGGGTATTTTCACAAAGACATATGACATTTTTGACGTTATATGTTTTTATAGTAAGATTTTGAACGTTCTACTTCGTTTATTATGTATGGATTTATGCCAAATGCAAGGTAATGTATGTATTGTGTTTTTAGTTGATTTTATGTATGCTTTATGCATCATTATCATTGCGTAATCCTTCTCTACATTAACCGTCTTAAGTGACCGTGCGTAATTTCATATTGCTTCACGTTTTAATATAAGATAATCTCACGACGAGAATAAATGGGCTCTAAAGCAAATGCATTTTGTAAAAAAAAAAAAATTAGGGTATATCTTAAAGCGCAGGGTTATTAAAGGCTAACATTTATGTTTATTTCCAGAACAAAATCGTCTACTTTTATTTCACTAAACAATGGACCACATTATTTGTCGACCCACCTGACTTAGTAGTCACCATACCAGTCTGAAACGATATGAGTACCAGGTTCGGTCTCGGCCAGATAAATTTCTGAATAATAAATTTGTTCGCCCATGGACATCTATAAGCAACTTCATACTTTTCTTTTTGGGTTCTATCTGAAGTCAATCACAGATGCGTTGCTACTCCCGAGGACTAGGTTGGTCGCCTCATATAAAAGTGTGTTGGCAACCACACCCTTCTATCAAAACGCAAGAAAAGCTTCAAGCTAGAACTATTTTTATAGTGGTGGTACCTTCCTGGTCGAACTACACTGGTTCTACCTAACACCTTCTATGACTCTGTAAAAGTATATGTTTTATATAAATTAAAAGGTATAAAACCAAATTAAAGTTGTCATAATTCTTTATTAATTTGAAATTGTAATTTTATGTATCAATTAATGCAAATTAATGTCTAATACACACATTATTTTAGAAAAAATAGGTGCGTGCCTGGGATTTGAACCTGCGACCTTCGATTGAGACGCCGAGTTTTAGCGATTAGGCTACATCATGTTTTTTTGTATAAAATTAAGAAGATAAATAGCCTAATTACGTAAACGCATCTAAATGATTCTAATTATATTACTAGTGGCGTGAGGCGCAATGATACAACGCTCAGTCGGAATTTAATATCTCCACACACAGAGCCGGGGCAATCCTATCTGCTCTTTGGCGGTTCACTTTGTGAATACAGGGTGTTGCAAAATTGTAATTGGAGTTAATAATTTTGAACAAAGTTTAGTATTTTTGCAAGTAGTAAAAATGGCTACTATGTCACGGGAACCTTCCTTAGAGACAGCGATACCGATAAAATTTTGCATGCTACCTTCTGTATGAATATATTAGTGGTGAATGTACATTGGTGCTGGTACATGTACATTTAGTATTATTTTTATAAGTGTTTAGTTTTATTTAAAATTTAGTTTTATTTAAAATTTTAGTTTAATTTAAATTGTGATATTTTTTAAATGATATTAACGTGTATATTCTCAAATAATTTAATTTATATAGTTGATCTCAAATACATATAACATAGAATTTAAGAATAGTACTAACACTATGGATATAAAAACAGAAATAAATATATTTTATTCTATTAAATTAAAAAGTCTGCGAATCTTAGTTTTAATAAAATTATTTATTTAATATTTTTTTTTTAATAAATCAATTTTATATCTTGATAAAAAGGAATCAAATTCTAACATTACATTTATTTTTAAATAATTCAAAAATGTCTATGAAATTGTAACATTTTAAAATAATTATATAATTTAAATTATAAATATTGAATTTATTTTGACGTCTACCAGTTTGCGTTTTTACGACATTTTGTCAGCTACAGAGCCTTAGTATACAAAATTTATACCCAAAATATCAAAATTTACCAGTTTTCAAACCGAACACCGAAAAGGAGCCGAGATAACACTTAATATTATCGCAGAATTAATTCCCAACTGCCTAACATCTAATCCGTCTGAACAATAACTTGAACACCCTCTGTCATACCACCTAAATACGGGGCCAAGAAATTGCTTGACGGTCAAAACATCTTAGTTATGACCAATCCTGTCCAGTGCAAGGCTTACGTTTGCCAAGTTTGCCCCCACCCCCTGAGGCTACCCTGCCACCCACCACCCATCTAACGTCGGTTATTAATAAATCTATCTGTGCATATTCGGCGAGTTAAAGACAGTTGCGGTGGGACTCAAATGGGAGCTTTTAGAAAGCTTCGACGCTATCTACTAGATTTTGTTAGCTGATAAAGAGTTTGACTTGTGCTTTACGAATCTATGATACATTTCTGGATTGGATTTGCTTTAAATTAAGCCAAACTCGGGTTTGTTTCCGTGGATGTACATCTCTATTCTAAGTCTTCATATATATTAATTGGCGTTTAATCCTAGTGTATGATTAAATAACAAGTGTTTATATACCTAATTTTACAATATTTATCTATATTATAAGTCCTGTTTATCTATATAGCCTAACGGTTGAAATTCGGCCTCTCAATAGAAGGTCTAAGGTTTAAATTAACCACTGTTTTTTTTAAATTTTGTGCGATTTAAAAATATTAGTACTGAAAAGAAATGAAATGGAATATCTTTATTTTGCATAGGCCTACGGAGGCATTTACAAATTGTCAGTTACATATATATTTTTTTACACTACCACCGGATCGGAATACGACCTCAAATATTATTGCTTTACGGCGAAGGAAAACATCGCACGGAAGCCTACATACTTAAGAATTGCAATTAAAAATTTTTTTAAAGATGTGTGAAGTCTACTAAATCTAAAATACATATAAAAAAATCAATGAAAAAACTTAAATCGAAGAAAACCTTGAAAATTTTAGCGATGTTAAAGAGAAGAACTCAAGTCAGTCTTGATTCTTCTTAATTTAATATTGTCATAATTTAGAAATTTTCATATAATTTCATTCGTAACTTCGTAAAAACATTTTACAATGCTAAGTAGGTAACGTAAGTTTCATTCCCTAAACATGAATTCCGAAGCAACTTCTCAGCCAAGGCGAATGCAAATTGCAATCAAAATTCATCACACATTTGTGTAACTGAATTACGTAAGGTCCAAGATGTCTGGGAAGCTGAATAAGACGGACCGGACAATGGAGCTATGGAATTATAGATCGTATGAAATTCAATTTGGGCAATTTGATTCCCAGAAGATGTAGCACAATTACGGTGAAGTACTGAGGATGTCTAAATAAAGAGAGTATTATTTTAACAAAATATTGTCTTATTATGCGTAGGTGCATCAAGATTAGTAAGAATATACTTAGGTATTTTCTTAAACTTATAGTAGCTTATGTATTTTCGTAGAAGTTATATACTTCGACTATTAATTTACCTTAATACGGTGTTTAGTTGATTCATCCGTTTTAAAAAGTATTAAATAGCATTTTTTTCGTTAAGGGCATTTTGGTTTTACATAATAATAGATGTAGTTAGTAATACGAAAATGATATTAATGATTTCAAATTGATGAGCGCTGTTTTCTGTCTACAATTGATAAAGTCTTAGGGCATCCTCTTTTACAGCTCCTTTTTTTGTTTGACGGAGATTTTGATAAAAAATTTAAGGAGACCATACAAGTATATCAGGCAATAAAATAAGGCAAAAAATATTTCTCTTACAAGCTCTTTACTGGACTTTTATTCCTTTTATGCAATGAATCTTAAGTAAATAATTTGTTTACCATTTATTTTATGTTTAAAAGACTATTCGAACCCAAATTCACTAGCTTATAGACCTAAATGCAATTACAAAAAACAAATCAGTATAAAAGGAGCCTACTCGATACATCCAATATTAAAGACTGAATAGATCTAGAAGATAATAATTCTTAGAAATGTATACCTGAATAACCTTAAGCAAGGACTAAATCCTGCGGCTGAGAGGTATGTCAAGCATTCGCTAGTTGCTAGGCACTTGTTATAGTTGTTATACAACTCAGAATATTATATCGCCCGGGCACCCATAGGGTCGAAACCACTCGTAAATTCCGAACGTCTTCAAATTCAACTATTTCCAACTATTGGTCAGTTTGGGATATACAGATCATGGATGTGGCTTGAGAGTGAATACAAGGAACGCTGAGCGCAGTTGGTTTTAATAGTTATGATTTTGTATGTTTCTTGTTTTTTTTTTATAACTGGTTAAAGATGGATGAATTTATGTTATACTAGCTGTCCCGACAAACGTTGTTTTGCCATATAAAAAATAAAAAAAAATGTTAAGGGTGGACAACCCTTAAGGGGTATGAAAAATAGATGTTGGCCAATTCTCAGACCTACTGAAAAAGCATATAAAATTCGGTAAAAATCGGTCAAGTCGTTGCGGAGGAGTTTGGCAACAAAAACTGTGACACGAGAATTTTATATATTAGATGTACCTAATAATAAACATTCAGTGAAAAATTAATAGCCATTTTATTTAAGACCTGTATTAATAACAATAAGACATAATATTTTCTATGTAATTACTTTTGTAGTTATCAAATAGAAAATTTATTATACTTACAGTAATTTAATGGTGTGTAAATAATTGATGTTATATTACCAGCTGCCATTTACATATGTAACAACTTCAAATTCCAACAAATAGTGTATTCTGGTGTATGTAATTTTATTTCTCATTTTTGTATATTATGTACACGTAAATATTTTCACGTAGTATGAACTCCCAACAACAAAATTCCACCAAATATAAAAACAATTCAAAACCGCATTTCCCACAAATGCTATTTCGGCGCTTTAGCATTATGTACTTTCCACTGACTGTACTGTACTGTGTGTAATATGTTTCAGTTGATTTAATGTTTGTTTTATGCATTATTAAAAAATACCATTTGGTGCTAGTTCTTTATATCAACTATAACCGTTCTAAATTTAATACTTCTCTCTCCGCGGCAAGTTTCTTAAAAATGGAACCCTAGTTTTTGCTTCACGTTCATATATAGATTCATGAGGTCTTACCAAATCTAGTACAATCTATACCATTGTACATAAACTATGTCCTGCTTTTACACGGAGCGCGTTATTATTGTGCTTCTGTCAACGGAATATGAAATGTATTGGGAGGGGGGATGAGCCGCCCCCCCTTGACCTAGGGTGGTGGTCAGTTACGGGTTAGAAATGTAAGGTGAGGGAAGCAAATGGAAATTTAGATTTAATTTATCTGTCATGGCACTTTTTGTTTTGTTATGAGGATGAGTTGAGAACACTGATTATGCTGTTTAGTGTCGTATGTAAGTAATAGTGTTTTTGTAGGTGGTAGAACAATGGTTCGACCAAAGAGCCGCTACATCTATTTCTAGCGTGAAGCAGTTTGTGGTTGCCGGCACACTTTTTTATGAGGCGATCATCTCAGTCCACGGGAGTAGCAACGCATCTGTGATTGACTTCAGATTAAATCCTTGTTCTATATAAAAATATACAATTATCTTGTTCTATATAAAGACCAGGTGGTCTGCATGCTCGTTTGCATCTTTAATCCAATAAAAAAATGTCGTAAGAGGCGGTTAAATGACAAAATTTACGAGATAGGCATTTACGTCTTCAAGTGTAACTTCAACACTTACCGCTGTTAACTACACCCATATTCCGCCGGGTGACTATAGACAAATTCTTCTGTTGAATAGATGGATATTGTATGAGTATATTAATCTAGTTTCAATTCGCACTTGGCCAGCGCGATGGACTATGGCCTAAAACTCTCTCATTCCGAGAGAAGACCCGTGCGCAACAGTGACATTATTGGGTTGACGATATATATTGACTGTAATTTATATAAAAATGATTTGACTGTTATTAGAAATGTATGTGAGTAATAATTTGAATAGTAAGTACTTGAGGTTACATCGTTTTAATAAAAAAAATCATGGATCAATATAAAGTTAGACTTAGCAGAAGTTATACTTGTTTCATGTCAAAAACAACGTGTTAAAAGCAAATTCCAATTAGAATAACATCAACTTTAGACAAGTGTACCACTTAAGAGTACTAAGAGAGAAGAAAAGATGTGATAATTTTTATCAAGTAGAAAAAAATGCTAACAAAAACTACACTTCATATTTTATTAATTTATTTTATGATTTTATGTACAGTGCAATCTGCAATCTAATTATGCTTTTCATGCAATTAAACACTACAAAATTGACTTTCCGACTCCAACGCACCCACGTGTGCGACTAAAAATAAAATACAAAAAGTGAAAAGTGAAAAATAAATTCCGCCCCGAGTTTTCACTTACCCCATTTCCCCGGTGAGCGTCTTCAGACGTGCCCCGAGGTGGCTAAGATTTAAGCAAGTCTGCGTAGCTGGACAGCGGACTTACTAATAAATGTTGGGATGTTTATCTGTTACTACAGTCCTGAGCATTCACTGAATTTAGCCCGGTGCCTTGTAACCACTTGATTTCGGCTTTTATTGTAAAATTGAATTAATGTTCCGTTTAAATTCAATATTGAATCCCAATTGTATATGCGAGTGACGGAAAGTATACCAAAAAGACTTAGGTCTTATTCCTATGACCTTTTTAATGTATCTAGTCACTCGTCGCAACGGTCGAAATTCGACCGTAATTTAAATGAAAAAACTAAACTTCATATTGTCCAAAGCCGAACCAATATTTCTCTAATTTAAATAAATTGTAATAATTTTCAAGTTATTTTGAACGCATCCATTTAAAGGTACAAAGAGGTCTATTAAATGCAATTTAGTTTAGCATAGCTGAATTTAAAAGCAATAGCGGGTATTTTGACAAAGACATCTGACATTTTTGACGTTGTGTTTTCTTAGTAAAACATTGAATGTTCTATTTCGTTTATTATGTAGGTATGTATTTGTGCCCAAAGCAAGGAAGTAACATACGTACAAGTACGTACGTACAAGACGTAAGCAATATCCCTAATATTGCTTACGTCTATAAGGGGCAGCGGTATTTCTTCACCTGACCGACTTAATGATAAGTCAAACGGGTTAATTATTAATAAGATCTAACGTTTTATCCCATATACTAGTACGATAGTTACAAAACGCTGCAAACCTATACCATAATAACTCAGACTTAATTTGGAAAATAAAATGTGTACTTGCACCTGAAATAATTTTTGTTTTTTTTTTATTTGACTGAAGTAGCAAACGAGCATGTAGTCCACCTGATGGTAAGTGGTCACTGCCGCTCATAGACATCTGTAATCAACTTCATACAAGAAACTGAAGTCAAACACAGATGCGTTGCTACTCCCGAGGACTATGATGGTCGCCTCATGTAAAAGTGTGCCGGCAACCATACCCTTCTATCGAAACGCAAGAAATGCTTCACGCTAGAAATAGATGTGGCGGTCCCCGGTCGAACTACACTGGTTCTACCACCTTGATAATATATAATAATTGTAAGTATTCTTATTAAATGTAATATTTGTTCACAACAAACTTATACATATTTTGTATTATCATTCAGTAGAATATTTCCTCTAAATAACTTAAAAGTTACTTCATGCCTCCTACACAGACTTACACCGGACTTACCCATTTCAAATTACAAAATCCCATCTTTGCACAAACGTCGCTCCAGCACTTGCTGTTTGAGTTTGCACCACCGCACTGTGAGGTCAGGGCTAAGTCATAAGACCGCGGATTTGTTATTATTATTTGAATTTTTGAAGCAACGATGTAAGATTTAAATAAATGTTGAAAAGAACATGACCACTGTTTAACACGTGGATTGTTTTTTTACGTATATTTCATTGATCCATTAGCTTGTAGGTTTACTGCAGAAACTATTCCTTCCCTATATGTACGCTTTCTACACTCATAGCCCCAAAGTAGGATTTTCTCCTGTGTCGTGGGTACCATGGACACACACAAGACGAATACACATATGTATAATCTATTTAGGTAAATATTTCTTGATATTCAATTATACTGTGAATAAGTATATAGGTCATAGTTATACCTAGCTATATCATGGACATCAGTAATCAATAATCAATAGAATTGGAGTTTAACCTTACATCCATCATTTAAATCACCAAGTTAAAACACTCCATGTTAGCGTTTCTGCTATATTGATATACAATGGGAATAAGTGTGACCATGATGCATCTATACTCAAAGCTCTGGATCCTTTTTAAGCCTTAGATCTTACTGCTTTCAAACTACAAACCTACTACTTTAACAAAATGTAATATAATCAGTATAATTATTGTATCTTTGACATTATTACAACAAAAAGTTTCAATGTATTCTTAGTAAAATAAACTAATTTCAATGATAAACCAAAATCGCTGTTCCCTCACCACTTGCGGCATTAACTAGATTATCTTAATGTATTTATATGCGGTCGGAGCTAATTTTCGGACAATTACAGAGGTCTGCCGGTAACGGAGTTGGACTTATGTGGGTTGCGAGGTGAGTTATATAAACAATCGGTCAGGAAATAAACA
Source organism: Spicauda simplicius (assembly GCA_949699795.1). Lineage (NCBI taxonomy): Eukaryota > Metazoa > Arthropoda > Insecta > Lepidoptera > Hesperiidae > Spicauda > Spicauda simplicius. The sequence goes on along the minus strand of OX453073.1, from coordinate 4,572,219 downwards.
GCCCGTTTGTTTGACCTGACCTTACTAAGTTAGAATTGTAAGGAAGATGTAAGTTGTTTAAATTAAAATTGTATGGAAGAAAGAAGGAGAAGTAGGTATTTTATACTTGAACTACATAGTTTTAATGACACCACATATTGTTGTATGTCCGAGGTCTGCACATCAGATGGAGAGTTTTAAAAAAATAAGGGTACCAATTACCGTGACAGCCATGGGCTGAAATAGTATTACAATAATTCGTGTTCAGTACCAGTACAAAGTGGTTGATAGCTTAAAACCAGTCTCATTGGGTGGGTCCGGGATTCGAATTCCAGATAAGCTTTTTTTAAATCTTGAAACTCAAGTGCGTATTTTAAATTAATTATCACTTGTTTTAACAATGAAAGAACATCGATAGAAACCTAAACATTTTTTGAATTTTTTTTTTTAAATCTTCTTAATTTGGGATCGGGTAGTTCCTCTAGTTGACGATCATGTGTAATTATATAAATCGGGATAAGAAGTCGTTTCTATTTTTTTTTTTTTTTTTTTTTTTTTTTTTTTTTTTTTTTTTTTTTTTTTTTTTTTTATTTGGGAAACGAACAGCAATTAACAGTACAGTGAAGTGTTGCAGTTGAAATATACTTAACGCAATACAGTTTCCACTAATAACTAATGCTTATTGTTAATTGAGCATTATATTTGTATACTAATTAGCATTACACAAAAAAGAAATTAACTATGATAACTAATTAATTTAACTAATATCCACCAATTTCAGTTAATCGTTGTCTTATACTCCTCTTGTATCTCCCTAAAGATAAGGCAAAGGGATCGATGCTGTGTAGGTTTTTATTATAAATAAAAATTTCGCAACAAATTAAAATAAAGTACGAATATATTGTTGTATTAATAGTAAAGTTATGAAACCAATATTTCACAAGTAATCTCTCAAATAATATTCTTGCGATGACTGATTAAGTAAAATAAAATTACCTTGACTTAAATTACTTGATGAGAAACTAATATTAATGACTAAAAACTTCAAAGCATACCATTGCCCAAAAATTTAAACTTAAAAATAGGTAACTAGCAACGAAGAACGCAGTCAACGATAACAATTTTGGATCACAAGTGTTATCCCATTTCACCCTTTAGCTGGTGTGGACATTGAAAAATACATAGTCGGGTAAAACGCAGCTAATTTAAGGAGCCTACCTTATCTTTGTGTAAGTTCGACATCGGCCGTCATTTGTCTTCGTCAACTCGCCCGGTGATCATTTATGCTACAGCACACCCTACCCTTTAAGTGGGGACATACGGGAGGTTATTTTGGAGAACATGTTCGATTAACTACTTAAATACACACTGATTTAATACACGAGCAAAGTAAAATATGCTCTGAAATGCCGTAAAATATTTTCTCAAAGCAGCAGAGATAGCCTAATGATTTAAACTTGCCCTCTCGATCGGGGGGTCCGAGGTTCAAACCCAGGCACGCACCACTAATTCATATGCGTATTGGAAATTAATTATCACTGCTTTTCGGTGAAGGAAAACACCGTGAGTAAACCTACACACCCGAGAGTTCTTTAAAAAAAAAATTCTCGGAGGTGTGTGAAGTCCACCAATTCGCACTTGGCCAGCGCGGTGGACTATGACCTAAAAAACTCTCTCATTCTGAGAGAAGACCCGTGCCCAGCAGTGGGACAATACTGGGTTGACGAGATTTTCTCAAACCTGTTGTTAATCTTGTCTGTCCCGTAATATGTAAGATGTGAAGCAATGTTAAATATCTATACTTGTATATTCGGGAAGACTAAAGTCGTAGTATTCTATAAAATGATGGTCCAATTTAGCAACATCAAGCTCATGCAAGGAATAGGTATCCCCTAAAGAGAAACATTGTACTGTAGAACGTCACTCTCTACGTTACTGTTTCACTCCATAGTACTCCCCATATTTTCATATCACTTCTTAAGAGGTAACCACCAAAAACTGATAATAGAAATCTTCATTCTGATATTGCATCAGTATTCAAAGAGCACAAAAATAAATGAAGCTTGCGCAATTATGAGCCCGTGTGTGAAAACCACAAATAACCGCAGACGCCACCCCTATTCCAAATGTCCGAAGGGTGTATTTCGGGTGACATGTGTGGCAAGGCCATGACTTTCTAGTTCTTGAGGAAATTGCAGATGTTTAAGAGTGTACAGTGACATCGCGGTTTCACGAGTCAACGAGTGACGGATTCGTTGTTTTTCTGGGGTTTTTCGACATACAATAGAGAAATGTTTTATAGACTCTCAGGGTTGTCCCTGTAGCCTCGGGGTCAGAATAGGGCTACGGTATCCCCTGCCTGTCGTAAGAGGCGACTAAAAGGGGCTTCCGGGGTTGCAGACGGCTAGAGTGGGAGCTCGAACCGTTCGGTCAGGCACTCCCGGGAAGGACGGCGGTATGTGTGGTCGCATACCGTCGTAAAGACTAGACGGAGCGGTGGGCCCAGCCGCCCATCTGGGAGGAGCCCGATGGGGCAGCGCGCTCGGAGGATTCCGGTTGAAGTCGTTTCGAGATCCCGGAGTTCTCCTTTTCAGCGCCGAGGACGGCCACCGGGGGGGTTATAGTGCGGTAAAAATCCCACATAACCCTGCGTCGCTCCCACGGCGTCGGGTACCTTTGGAAGGTTTCCCCCTCGAAAACAAAAAAAAAAGACTCTCAGGGTTGAGTTGTAGACAATATGGTAACAATGTTAACAATAGAAGAATATGTATCTATTTAGTTTAATCCGGTTGAAGAAGAAAACATGCAGCTCACAAGATGGTAAGTGGAGATTAAAGATACTAACGAGAAATTGAAATTTATAATATCAGTGACACACCTGTTATACCGAAGGTATAATTATAGAATAAACTAAGCAGTGATCGCATAATAGATGATGCTCAGCTTCTCAATCGAAGGTCCCAAGTACGCTTTTCAGGCATGCACTATTGATTTTTCTAAAATGTTGTGCTAGTAAGAAATTAATTATTACTGATTTACGACTAAAGAAAACAGTGAGGTAACCTACACACTTGGCCAGGTCGATAAACTAAGGCCTTAAATTATTATTCTAAAAGAAGACTCATGCCCAGCAGTGGGACAATAAATAAGTTGACGACGTAGACCAAAAACCCATTTTATATTCAATATTCGTTACTCCCGTAAAACATATAATATAACAACATTTTGTATATTACTTTCATAACCAAATTTTGATACTTGTTCGAGATAGAGCTCGATAGCATCTATAGGTATAACTAGATAAATGTTAGAGAAGTTTCAATATTTGTCCCAGTTAGCTGACCATCTACCTGAGTTGAGAGGCGACCCTTATCAAGACAAACTAAATTAACTGCTCGAAACATCTTGACCAAGTTATTGTTCGGGTGCTCAAGATCCGAAAAACAAACGTAGGAGGACGCATGCTAATAACGCCCAGAAAGCAATTATAGAGCTGGATTGTTTGAGGGATTTGTTAATTTTGGGGTTATTGATAATGGCTTGACCGCCATAAGTTCATATACAAAAATTAATAGACCTAAATGAATAAAATATCTAACACAAATTTAGACACTTCTAGTCAAGTTCAAAGTATTATTTTTATACGATTATGTCATTTTATAATCATATTATTAAGTTTTCTTTGACAATTTATTTAAATTTTTAGTCAAGTCTAAAGTTTTTTTTATATTTTCCGTCATTTTATTACCAAATCATTGACTTTTCTTTGGGATTTTTTGAATTTATTCTCGGGATTAAAACTGTGCTTATAAAAATATAGGTACCTATCTTTGATAACATTTTTCCCTAACAGTGCTATGGGGTGTGGGCTTAACAATATCTTAGGTTAATTGGAGGCGAGTTGCTACGCCTCAAGAGAGTTTGAACAACACATATCAGTACAAATGTGTGATGTTAGCGACATACTGGTGCTATACTGCTGCCTCAGATCAAAAAAGGTGTGGAGATACCTCGAACGATCTACATCTCAAGTTCCAAACAACAAGCCACAAAGATGAAAATGAAAACCTTACATATTTTCCAGTGACCGTAAATAGAAAACACAATCCGTAGCACACGAACGGCGCAATAATTATAAATTCCCCGTCACTGGTAGAACAATGAAGTTAATCCATCAGCGGCGGCCGCGGGCGCAGATAAGACGAGGCCCGCATTCAACTCGGCTTCTTGGCGACCCACCCGGGCATAGACTAAGGTGAGAAGCAGAGATGAAGAACTTGATAAAATGGTCAAGATGTTAGATATTATGTAAGAATGTACTAAGATATGGCACAGAAGAGTAGATTAAAAGAGGGAATGATTCTAGCTTATTCCGGCGACTCCGCTCGATTTGATCACATTTAGTGGTAATGAGTATCCCATGAGTGTCCCTTAGATAGTTTAAGGCCTGGAATGACGCCAGGTCATAACCTATCTGTATGCTAAGAACGAAATCCAACAGTAATAAAACGCATATCGTAAATTATAAGCTACTAGTTGTAATTTTTTATACGAAAGCACTATCGTAATCTGATTATTTTTATCGAAAAACGCGTTGAAAATAATATAATTGTTCAGCTATTAATCAAGACTTTTTCATTTTTTAAGTACAATGACCAATAATATATTATGTCGAAAGTTGCGTCAAGCCCCAAAAGGAACGCGTTAGCTTTCCAACGTTATCCTTATGTTAACTGCAAATGCATAATAATTAAAACTTTCTGGCTATTTTAAGCATATTCACAAGTGTTATCAAGTTTTATTTTGAGATTTCATTGTACCGCTAAACCAACGCAAAAAAAAAAAACTAATATTTTACACCAAATCGGCATTGCATCACAATGGAAATTCTATTACAGCCTCACAGAGACAACTAATATTAGGCATCGAACTAACCAAAACATTATCTCTCATCACAGGCCGATGTCCAGTCTTACCACCCTTCTCAGATTGTGACGTCCTTGGTCCACCTGGGCTCTCTGTATGAATATTAATTCGACCATATCTTGACCCCTGTCCGAAGGGTAGGCGTCTTGACGTATGAATTTCTTAGCGAATAATTAATGGTCGGGTATTCCATTTGTTTGCAGTGACGTAAGGGTGGAGGTTTTCTTTGGTAAAGAACTGAAATGGATAAACGGGTTGGTACTTTTAAATTGATCGGCTGTTTAGCGCTTTGTAAATTGTTTTTACGCAATAAAAGAACGAACTCGAGGTACGAGTATATTGATAGTCAGGGGGCATAATAAGGACACCATAATATAAAAAATAATGGCTATTTTATTTTTTTTATTGACTGAAGTAGAAACGAGCATGCCGTCCACCTGATGGTAAGTGGTCACTGCCACCCTTAGACATCTGTAATCAACTATATACAGAACATGGGTTCCATCTGACGTCAATCATAGATGCGTTGCTACTCCCGAGGACTATGATGGTCGCCTCATGTGAAAGTGTGCCGGCAACCACATCCTCCCATCGAAACGCAAGAAATACTTCACGCTAGAAATAGGTGTGGCGGTGATACTTCTCCGGGCGAACTACACTTGTTCTACCACCTTCTTCTCATATTTGCTGCTTTGCAGATAAAATACCAATAAATCACTCTTCAGTTAATCATCATTTAAGTATATATGATATCATAACTTTCTCTTAAACTAAATTTTAATGAGCAGAGTGTCGAAGAGATCTCATAACCTGCCTATTTGCATAGGGATCCTTACGGGTACTTGAAACATTCCGAATTAAGCATTCGGGGGCAACCCACATTTCTCCCCGGCGTGTTATTCCAGAAACCCTTGGCCAAGGATTTCTGATATATTATTCGATAGCCATAACGCTCGGTCAGTTCATACAAATATTGTTTTAATTGATAAACCCTTCTTAATGTTAGGCGTCGTGCACATTGTATACAAACGAGTTTAATTATCACCACATAGTATAAAACAAAGTCGCTTCTCGCTGTCTGTCTCTATGTATGCTTAGATCTTTAAAATTACGCTACGGATTTTAATGCTTTTTTAATAGATAGAGTAATACAAGAGGAAGGTTTTTATGTATAATACATGCATAATATTGTTGGAGGAACACTGATAATTTTAGATTTTTGACTCTTAGGTGACGAAGTTCGCCGGGTCAACTATAATAGTCTGAACTAGTCCTGTGGAGTGTGATGTCGGTCTTGAATAGTTATCGCTACTTTTCTCTTTTGTAATTCTGTGTGTCGTAGGACGCCACTAAGAGATGAAATCTAGGAGGCAGGCAACAGCGAATACCTGTAAATTACTTAATATTGTCATCAACATCGTCATATCATCTATTGAGGGCAGTACGTATTGTATCAATACGTAATTCTATCGTCGTCAACCCGTTATTGTCCCACTGCTGGGCACGGATTATTTCTCAGAATGAGAGTGGCCAACCGCGCTGGCCAAGTGCGAATTGGTGGATTTCAAACACCTCCGATATGTTTTCTTTTATCGAGGTGTCTCGGGTGTGTAGGTTTCCTCACAGCGTTTTTCTTCATCAGTAAAATCAAAAGCAGTGATAATTAATTTCTAATACGCACATAATTTTAGAAAAATCTCTCTCTCGAATCTCCCGATCGAAAGGGCAAGTTTCAACCATTAGGCTATCATTGCTCTTAATTCTATCACCAACATGTTATCCGTCGTGCCTATTGAAATAAAAATTCCGTTTAGAAGACCTGTGTCTCAGAGTAGACCTCATAACTAGTATTTTTACTACGTTTTTGTAGTTGTTGAATAATTCAAAATTTTATTTCAATATCAATATCTAGACTTAATTGTTCCCTATCTAAATTATATGTCACATTAATAAGGAGCATTTTAAACTACCGATTGTTTTTGCAAGGTTTTTACTCAAGAAAAGGTGGGCCCTTTTATTAGCCTATATAAATGTTGATAACGTATAGTGAGCACGGCCCCTAACCACGATCGAGTCTCGGTCAAGCGAACACAACTAATTAGTCAAATATCTTAATTGGACTGTTAGTTTGCAGAAATAATATTTGTAACAAGCTTCAAGTAACTGGGGGATGTAGATAACGGATAGATAGATATAGATATCCTTGAAGTAGATAGGTTAGTAAATATAGATACGCACCGTTTGGCAAATAGCGCAAATTAATGTTACAAAACTTTAACCCAAATCATTTAATAATTTTCGTTAAAATTATTTTCTATTCTTGTTTAATTTTTATCAGTTTACATAGAATAACCTCTTTGCACTTGGCCAGCGCGGTGGACTATGGCCTAATCTCTCTCATTCTGACCAGCAGCGGGACAATAATGGGTTGACGAGAGACGATAGCTAATTAAAAAAATAGTAAGTAAACAATACTTAATTTCATTATTCTAAGTTAGGAAGTAAGTCCTTAAAATTCGTTCCTGTGGACTAACTTGAAACTTAAAGTATTAAAACATAATAGATTTTTTTTTATCTGACTGAAGTAGCAAACGAGCATGCAGTCCATCAGATGGTGGTCAGTGCCGCGCATGGACATGGGCATCAACTACATACAGAACATGGGTTCCATCTGCGATCATCACAGATGCGTTGCTACTCCTGAGGACTATGATGGTCGCCTCATGTGAAAGTGTGCCGGCAACCACATCCTTCTATCGAAACAAAAAGCGACTTCGTTTTATATAATGTAGTGATTTTATACGATATACAAAGAGTGTCCGTGTATTAGTGTGAAGTATTAGATGAGTGCGCGATACCGGAGTCCCGGTGCGGTGTCGTGACGGACGCCGCGCCGCGGTCACGTGTTCAACAAGCTTCGTGCTTAATGTCATATATAAAATCTGTAGTATCACTGCTTTTATTAAACAAGAGAAAAATAAAGATAGATAGTCGTAATCTGTTGTTTCTAAATGCCTGTAATGCCTCAGATGCTACTGATATTGTGATGGTAATGAAAAAAACCTTTCCTCTTTTTTCTTTGATTGCAGGCGTCATATTTAAAAATGATTTAGCCCTTGTCACTCCACCAATTGAGTTAATTCCAATGATAATGACATACACTCGAAAATCTCTTCTTCTGACGCAGCCGGCTAAAACTCGCGTTGTGTCGTGGGTACCATTTACACACAAAAGACGAATACACAAACACCGAGACCCAGAACATGAATCTAGACTCATCATTCAGATACCTGTCCGGTTGGGAATTGAACCCGAGACCCATTGCACCGGTATGGTATGCTCCGCCATGCGGGTCATACAGAAAAGAAATACTACCTTACTTTATACTATTTTATACGATATACAAAGAGTGTCCGTGTATTAGTGTGAAGTATTAGATGAGTGCGCGATACCGGAGTCCCGGTGCGGCGTCGTGACGGACGCCGCGCCGCGGTCACGTGTTCAACAAGCTTCGTGCTTAATGTCATATATAAAATCTGTAGTTACACTGCTGTTGTTAAAATACGAGAGAATTTGTGATAGATGAGTGGTAATGTGTCGTTCTAGAGGTCTTTGGTTCGATGCATAGGTGCTGATAATGTTATGATAATGAAATAAATCGTGCCTTCCGCCATTTTTCCCTAATCACAGGCATCATACTTAAAAGTTACTTAGCCCATGTCACTCTACAAATTGAGTCGATTCCTATCGTACATAAGTGGTACACATTTTCGAAAAATATTACCCACTGCAGTGAGATAAAAATAACTCATTGTTACTCTGTGCACTGTTTTATACGATATACAAAGAGTGTCCGTGTATTAGTGTAAAGTATTAGATGAGTGCGCGATACCGGAGTCCCGGTGCGGTGTCGTGACGGACGCCGCGCCGCGGTCACGTGTTCAACAAGTTCCGTGCTTATTGTCATTTATAAAATCTGTAGTTGCACTGTTGTTGTTAAAATACGAGAGAATTTGTGATAGATGAGTGGTAATATGTCGTTTCTAGTGGTCTTTGATTCGATGCGTAAGTGCTTATGACAATGTTATGATAATGTGAAGAAAACGTGACTTCCGCCATTTTTCCCTAATCACAGGCATCATACTTAAAAGTTACTTAGCCCATGTCACTCTACAATTGAGTCGAATCCTATCGTACATAGGTATGTAGGTACATATTCTCGAAAAATATTACCCACTGCTGTGAGATAAAAATAACTCATTGTTACTCTGTGCACTGTTTTATACGATATACAAAGAGTGTCCGTGTATTAGTGTGAAGAATCAGATGAGTGCGCGATACCGGAGTCCCGGTGCAGCGTCGTGACGGACGCCGCGCCGCGGTCACGTGTTCAACAAGCTTCGTGCTTAGTGTCATGTATAAAATCTGTAGTTTCAATGCTGTTATTAAACACGAGAAAATTCATGATAGATGGTAGTAATCTGTTGTTTATAAATGCCTGTGATTAGATACTCAGATACTCCTGATATTGTGATTGTAATGAAAAAAACCGTACCTTCCCTCTTTTTTCTTTGATTGCAGGCGTCATATTTAAAAATCATTTAGCCCATGGCACTGTACAAATTGAGCAAATCCAATGATAATCACATACACACGAAAATCTCTCCTTCTAACGCAGCAGGCTAAATCTCGCTTTTTACACTCATTGCCCCACACTAGGATTTTTTCCTGTGTCGTGGGTATCATGAACACATACAAGACGAATACACAAACACCCAGACCCAGAACATGAATCTAAACTCATCATTCAGATACCTGTCTGGCCGGGAATCAAACCCGAGACCCATTGCACCGGTATGATAACCGCTCCGCCATGCGGGTCGTACATAAAAGAAATACTATCTAACTTTATACTATTTTATACGATATACAAAGAGTGGCCGTGTATTAGTGTGAAGTATTAGATGAGTGCGCGATACCGGAGTCCCGGTGCGGCGTCGTGACGGACGCCGCGCCGCGGTCACGTGTTCAACAAGCTTCGTGCTTAATGTCATTTATAAAATCTGTAGTTGCACTGCTGTTATTAAAATACGAGAGAATCTGTGATAGATGGTAGCAATGGTGAGTTTCTAAATGACTGTAATTAGATCCTCAGCTTCCATATTGTGATGATAATGAGAAAAATCTTGTTTTCCCCCTTTTTTGCTATGATTGTCTACAAATTGAGTCAATGCCAATGATAATCACACACACTCGAAAAACGGCTGAAAAGAAACACATGCTGACCCGGCGCACTTCGTTCCGCCTAAAAGTCAAAAATCTAATATTATCAATGTGAGAAACACTATATTATGCATGTATATATATATGCATAAAAAACCTTCCTCTTGGATCACTCTATCTATTAAAAAATAATGCATTAAAATCCTTAACGTAGTTTCTAAAGTTCTAAGCATACATGGGACAGACAGGTAAAAGCGACTTCGTTTTATACAATATAATGATTTTATACGATATACAAAGAGTGTCCGTGTATTAGTGTGAAGTATTAGATGAGTGCGCGATACCGGAGTCCCGGTGCGGCGTCGTGACGGACGCCGCGCCGCGGTCACGTGTTCAACAGGCTCCGTGCTTAATGTCATATATAAAATCTGTAGTTTCGCTGCTGTTATTAAACATTAAAGAATCTGTCATAGATGAGTGCTAATATATGATCAGGTGCTTCTAAAGAGTAATCGGAACACAAGTTCTAGTGACAGCACAGAAGTATGAAATTTAGTCTTTGTGAAGAAACAGACTTAAAATACGTTTATGTTATGTACGCGACGACCCGCGTAGCGGAACGGTTACCATACCGGTCTCACGTGCATTGGGTTCCGGGTTCGAATCCCGGCCAGACCGGTATCTGAATGATAAGTTTAAATTCATGTTCTGGGTCTGGGTGTTTGTGTATTCGTCTTGTGTGTGTCCATGTTACCTACGACACAGAAGAAAATTCTAGTGTGGGGCTATGAGTGTAGAAAGCGTCATTATGATGTTAGTGAAAAATGACTATCTGTCATGCGGTCTGTTTGTGCCGCCTTTTTTTGATTACTGGTCATTGTAAGACTACAGCTCATTTATAATTTCATATGAAACAAAAAATGTACTGCTAACTGCTAGGAAGTAAAAAAAATGGATTGGTTTGTCTCTAAGTAAATAAGTTACTTAAAATAATTGTATTTTTAAGGAAAAAAAATAAGAAGAGACATAAGTAAGTAAGGATATTATGTCTTATGTTCCTTATTCTGTAAGTCTGTATTTATTAAAGTTTGTCCAGCAGTGGTAAAGTTACAGTTGATACATACCTGGGTACTTCTGGGTCTATATTTGTTTGTGTGTATTCTTAACACACATTGAATCCATGTGAAGCTACGTGTACACCATGAAAGATTATCCCTATTCCATTAAAATCAGCACAAACAATCTCAAACTAACAATAGATCCAAATTCAAAATATATGTCATTCCATCCACTTCCGGTCGAGTTTGAATATCCGTCCAAGTTGGACATCCGGCGGAAGCGGCCGCAGCCAACATGGCGGTCTTTATCTGAAGAATTAACTGGTGATAGTTATTCAAATGCGCTCGACCAACGAAGGATAGACTCGATAAAGTGCCCTAGATATTCAGGTAGTATAAATTGAACGATTTAAATGCTGAAGGTCGAAATACACTGAGAAATCCTCACGTGCCTTACGTTTTTTTAAGTACAGTACGTGAGAATTCAATCTTTTGTGTATACTTTTTTGATAAAGCTTTGGAAATAATGAAACAACAATTATTAATTTTACATTATTTGTTGGGAATTGTAACAAAACATATGATAATAAAAAAAACATGTTAGTACGATTATGATATATTAATAAAAACAAAAGACGTGCAATTTTCAATTTCCAACAAACAAAAAACATTGCCAAAAACCTCGAATCCACATCACCAAACCATAAACAAAAAGAAAACAAACGTCCCAATTCTATTTAAATTCAAATCCGTCATATAACGTAATTTCGCTGCGCTGATCGCGATCCCGATCCAATTCGCGTTGTTGCGCACGCGCACTGCTCGTGACTCTCACGGACATTTTATTACCATAATTTAAAACAAATATCTGATTGTGTGCACCGCATTAAAGTGTTAAACCGAAGGGTAGGGATGTATCTATCACAGCGCCTGAGACAAGGCCCGGTGGTAGTAAAGACACGTTTGAGAATCAACTTTGATTCATGGTTAAGTCATTTTTTGTACTGGCATAGGTTATGCGTGTACCAAACTGTGTTAGCGTTTAATATGTATATGAGTTTAATATAAGAAACAGGGTTCTTTCTTTTGACTGTATGCTTAAACTGGGAAATCATCTGATATTACTATTATTATAAACCAGTGACTCTCTCGTGGAATAGCAAACGAGCATGCAACTGAAAAAGCAAAGCAAAGTGGTCCCTGCCGTCCAAGGATGTATATGCCCCCAGATGAGATCCGAGTCTTACCTATGGTTAGTATCAGATGCGTTACTACACTTGAGCACAGAATCGGAATACCGCTCTTAGGTACCTATGCTATGTATGTCTGTAATATGTTAAATATGTCTCCCTTGCCGTAGTCAACCCATTAGTGTCCCATTGCTGGGCACGGGTCTTCTTTCAGAATGAAAGAGTTATAGGCCATAGTCCACCGCGCTGGCCAAATTGCGAATTGGTGGACACTTGCCACACCATTTAAATCAGAACACATTAGGGTATAACGCAGCTATTATAAGAAAATGGTGTGGTGGTGGCGCTTGCAAAGTCTAATTCAACTTCAAAATCAAACCTCTAAGAGTTCTTAATTTACCTTCAGATTTTTATTAATAAAATAAATGTACTGATTAGTTCAAGTAAAACAGTCGATTAAAGAACCGGGCCGCAATAAACATTCCTCGCGCGAGTCACGCTGCGCCATCACGCTCACACACGAGCGTGTGTGCTGGCAACGTTGCGCAGGAGTGTGGTACACATTTTTAATATACACGCTTTCTACACTCATACACACGCTTTCTACACTCATAGCCCCACAGTAGGATTTTCTCCTGTGTCGTGGGTACCATGGACACACACAAGACGAATACACAAACACCCAGACCCAGAACAGGAATCTAAACTCATCATTCAGATACCTGTCTGACCGGGAATCGAAACCCGGGACCCATTGCGTGTCAGACCGGTATGGTAACCGCTGCGCCACGCGGGTCGTCAAAATACGAATATACAGACGATTTATTGAAGGTATAACCAGTGCAGTTCGACCGGAGAAGTACCACCGCCACACCTATTACTAGCGTGAAGCATTTCTTGCGTTTCGATGCAAGGGTTGCCGTCACACTTTCACATGAGACGACAATCATGGTACTCGGGAATAGCAACGCATCTGTGATTGACGTCAGATAGAACCTATGTTCTGTATAAAGGTGATTACAGATGTCCATGAGCGGCAGTGACCACTTACCATCAGGTGAACTTCACGCTCGTTTGCTACTTCAGTCTGTTAAAAAAATCTATCTATCTATCACCAAGCTGTATCTCATGAATCGTAATAGCTAGATGGCTGAAATTTTCACACATCATGTACTTCTTCACATGTTTAATGTTTTTTTTCGTTTATTATTTATGTGTTTGTGACAAATGCACGGTAGTGTGTTTAATGTACTTTTAGGTGATTTTATGTAGATTACATGCATTTTCTAATTTCGCTATAACATCAAACACTAAAATTAGAATAGAACTAATTATATTTTAAATAATTATACTAAAATTTCAAGCGCCAGTCCAACGCGTACGCATAACGCAACGCACTTTATAGATTTTTATAAGATTAAAGAGTAAAAAAGCCTTCATTGATGGTAAGTTGTCACTGCCGACCATGAAAATCAGTTAACAACTTTATAAAGAACAATAATTTTATATGAAATCAATCGCAGATGCGTTAATACTCCCGAGGACTAAGGTCATCGGTACGAGTACGTTGAGTTCATATGGTCAGTTATAGATGCGTTGCTAATCTTACAGGCTTTAATGAATGTTTTAAAAAATTATTTTGTAATATTTTTAATAAAGTAACAGAAATGTAATTGTAACTTGCCAATAGATTTGGTGATAGTAACACCGCAATTATTCATAAAGGTTTCAATTTTTAACCGACTTCCAAAAAGGAGGAGGTTATCAATTCGTCTGTTTTTTTTTTTTTTTTTTTTTTTTTTTCTTTTTTTTTTTTTTTTTTTTTTTTATATTTGTTACCTCATTTCTCCGGACTGGGTGAACCATTTAGATGATTTTTTTTTTTATTTGAAAGGTAGTGCGTGTCATAGGGTCCCATTTTTTTTTAGTATTTTTTTGACTAGGGCATCCATAAGAAAAACGCATAAGTCTTAAATTTGCATTTTCAATGTACGCGATAAATGTATGAATAACTCAATATCCCGCTAACCGATTTTGATGATTCTTTTTTTATTAGAAAGGATGTACTCCAGGGGTAGTCTGATAAGAGTTTGATAAGGTTCTAATCATAGGATCTTCAACTTTTTGGAGCAAAATAATAAAATTAGTGATAGTCGGCCGAACCTTAGCTGGAGAAGTCCAATTGAGTAAAATATAGAATAAAATTACTATGTAGGTATTTACTATGAAAAATTTGACCTTCAACTCTTCAATCCTGATGATGCAGGGGTACTGCTAGCCTGAACTATAAAAGTTGGTCGTTTGATGTTTGCGAATATATAATGAAATTGTTAAGCAAATTCATGGGACAAAAATTTGACCTTCAACTCCTCAACCCTGATGATGCAGGGGTACTTAAAGCCAAAACCATAGGAATAAGCCATTTGGTGCTTACGTATATGTTATAAGATTACTGAGCAAAAACATAAGATGAAAAATTTGACCTTCAACTCCTCAACCCTGATGATGGAGGGGTACTTCAATCCTAAACCATAGAAGTTTGGCAATTTGGTGCTTACGGTTATGTAAAGAAAATACTAAGCAAAAGTATAAAATCAAAAATTTGACCTTCAACTCCTCAACCCTGATGATGAAGGGGTACTTCAATCCTAAACCATAGGAGTTGGCAATTTGGTGCTTACGGTTATGTAAAAATAATACTAAGCAGAGGCACAAAATTAAAATTTTGACCTTCAACTCCTCGACCCTGATGATGAAGGGGTACTTCAATTCTAAACCATAGGAGTTGGCAATTTGGTGCTTACGGGTATGTAAAAATAATACCAAACAGAGGCACAAAATTAAAATTTTTACCTTCAACTCCTAAACCCTGATGATGCAGGGTACTGCAAGCCTGAGCCATAGAAGTTAGCCACCTGGTACTAACGTATATGTTATAAGATTACTAAGCA
Source organism: Spicauda simplicius (assembly GCA_949699795.1). Lineage (NCBI taxonomy): Eukaryota > Metazoa > Arthropoda > Insecta > Lepidoptera > Hesperiidae > Spicauda > Spicauda simplicius. The sequence goes on along the minus strand of OX453073.1, from coordinate 4,556,892 downwards.
ACAATATAAGATGAAAAATTTGACCTTCAACTCCTCAACCCTGATGATGGAGGGGTACTTCCAGAGGGGGCGCCCTGTTTGTATGAATTGTAAAAGTGTTTTATGTTTAATTTTTGTGAATATGTAGATGCACAAAGCAAACCTAGAGGCTTTATTTAAATACAAACATAAAAATATAGTCACTAAAAAGTGTAAAATAAAAACTTTTTAACAAAAAATATCTACCGACTTCCATGTCACAAAAAAGTAAAAAATAATTTAAATATATTTTGGTCTAGAACATACTCAGTACTTAGCACATAGTTCTGAAGTCGGTGCTCATATAGGACGTAGTTACCGTCGTCCAGCGAAATATGTCGAGCACCGACTTCAGGACTATGTACTAAGTACTGAGTATGTTCTAGACCAAAATATATTTAAATTATTTTTTACTTTTTTGTGACATGGAAGTCGGTAGATATTTTTTGTTAAAAAGTTTTTATTACCTACAAAGGTGGAAAAAGTTGAATTTGTATACTGTGGCATCTCTGCTACACTTTTATCATACGTTATCATACGAGTACTTTACTATCGTCAGGCATGCTATTTATGCGCGTTATCTGCAGAGGTTCATATTAGGTGCTAGTGACTATAAAACTCAGATGGCGTGCTAGTTTTGATGATGTACGAAGTCGATTAAGTACCTCTTTCTGTCACCATCGAGTAGACTATTTATTCGCCACTTTAAATTACTACAAACTTCAACAGAACTTCAACGTTTCATACATCTATCTTATCGTTACAAGAAGAAACGCATATGTAAATAACTTCAGACAATCCTTGTTCTAAAGGAACTGGTTACAGTTGTCCATGAGTGGCAGTGACCATTTACCATCAGGTCGACTGCACGCTAGAATACAGTTTCAATTTTATAGATAACTTTGACTAACTAACTCACCAACCTACCTAAATTCACCCCGACTCCTGGCCAACGTAAACCCGAGGACTGTCGTAGGCGATACAAGTGCTTCGTGCGGCGTGCCGCGGGCGCATCTCGGACGCAATCTTTATAAGGTGGTAAAACATATATTTAATGCTAAACGTCCGACACGAATGGCCGTTTGTGAGAAACGCAGAGCAAGTGTTATTTTATGCTATCGCTACTAAGCGTTTCGGATTTACGCGTCTATTAAAAAACTGGATGAGAATTGCAGGGATTGTTAGCTGGAATTAAACGGTTTCGTAAGGTAAGGTAAGATTGTATATAAAGTCGTGGATTTTTAAAAGAATTATAGAGTAATCTTTTTTTTTTTATTAATCGGAAATAATTTTAGTGAAAGGTGATTTTATCCTGTAAATTAGTTGGAAGTTTAAGTATTGTTGGATCTTCGTTGGTTCATGAAAATATAGCCTGCTATAATATGATTTAAATATATTCGAAAATTTAAATGCTGTAAAGTAACTCTTGTGGGTTTTTGAAGTGAAACTTCTTCATCGGGGTTGGTTGAAGTGAAACTTCTTTATCGGGGTTGGAAAAAAATTTAATGTAACATTTTTTCTTTACGCGCCATCTTTTTTTTATCCCTACCACGCGTGATATTAGATAGATTATTATAGATTAGATTATTAGATAAAGTTTAATAAAAGCCTTTTATTAAACTTTATCTAATTTAACTTTATTTAACCAATTTCTGTAAAGTTGCATATAGTAAATTATTTTTTGAAAAATAACGTCATAAAGAAGTTTCACTTCTTACGAGTGTACGCTAGTACACGCACACATTTTTTTCATAGTCACTAGTGACCCCTTTGGGTGACTAGTGATTATAAATTCGGTCGAAAGTCGACCGTGTGTCAACTCCATTAAATATATATTAAATATGCGTTTTACTATCTTTATAAAGTGGTAAAACATATATTTAATGCTAAGCATCCGACAAGAATGGCCGTTTGTGAGAAACGCAGAGCAAGTGTTATTTTATGCTATCACTTCTAAGCCTTTCGGATTTACGCGTCTATTAAAAAACTGAACGGGAATCACAGAAATTTTAACTTATTTTTAATTACTAGTCACCCATAGCAACGGTTGAAAGTCGACCTTAATTTAATGCTGGCCACAAACACACACACAACAACACGACACAAATGACCGATTGTGAAAAAAACAGAGTTTAGGATTTACGCGCCTATTAAAAAAATTGATGGGAATTTCAGGGATTCTTATTGGGAATTAAATAGTTTACGCAAGGCTAATAAACTCGCATTCCAAGTCGTGAATATCTTAAAAATAATTTAGAAAGACAATATTTCTAAATAATTCTAAATAGGAAGAGGAATAGGAATATTTCTAAATGGGAAGAGGTGAGAAGGTACAATTTTTTTATTTTGTATACCAATTTTAAAACCAGTTGGGAATCGTAAAGATTCTTGTTGGAAATTCATCGGTATATAAAGGTATAGCATAACGATGATTAAAATATATTCAGAAATTTATAGTAACTACTCTACTATAGTTTTGTGCCTAGTAGTCTATTTTCATTAATGTCATTGAAAAAAAATTATACAAATATACGTTTATAATTCTTTATACACGTGGCGCAGTTGTCACCGTACCAGTCTGAACCATGATCAGACTTATAACGTGCAGGTAAAAGAATGCCGAGTAGGTCAATGAATGCTTACACTTATTTCTTACTAGCTGTACCCGCGGCTACGCCCGCGTGCAAATCAATGTATCGCAAAGTTTTTCCCCCGCAAATTTCCACTCAGTGGGATTTCTACGATAAAAGTAGTCTACTTGTTGTTCCATAACATTTTCTATAGTAAAAAACCCGTAAAATCTGTTTAGCCGGTCAAGGATTACCCGGACACACGCAGAGTGAAAAAACGAATTTTAAGTGTGTGTTTGTGGGTAGGTGCATATTGTTATGTAAAATGTTCTGAAAATAAGACGAATCAGAATATCGTAAACCTCTTTTTTGAACCAATTTACAGTCTTAGTGGTCACATTAACAATATCGGAATACATCTTTTCAAACGACGCCTCCACATTTAAACCAAAGCGCATCAATTATAAAGATGGATTTTAACTTTTATGAATTGATAAATACTATTTTAAGTAATTTTGGTCCTTTTAAATTTCTGAGTAAGATTACATATAGGTGAACCTACTTTTAACATTAATTTGACAACCTTGACGACCCGCGTTGCGGAGCAGCTACCACACCCGGTTCGATTCCCGGCCAGACAGGAATGTGAATAGATTTATGTTCTGGGTCTGGGTGTTTCTATATACGTCTTGTGTGTCCATGGTACCCACGACACAGGAAAAAATCCTAGTGTGGGGCTATTGTAGAAATTGAAATTGTGGAAATTTTCTATTTTATTGAGTGTAGAAAGCGTATTTTTATTAAAAAAAGTTTGTGTGGAGGAGTACCGGGAGGCGGGTTGAAGGAATCCAAAAATTTTGTTGGATAATGTCTTCGATCTCGATGGCTGTATCTACAGAATTTTCATCCCAAATAGTCAAATAACAATCCCGCATTGAACTTCCAGTATTCCTTTGATTTGAAATATTAAAAATGTTAGAGAAATCGTTGCTACAAATCTTGAGTGGACGTTCAAAGGCGAATAGGCAGGCATTATGACCGCTTTTTAAAAGTGTGGGCGCAACGCTGGACGACGCCACGACAATAGCTATTTTCCTATCAGATCTTATATTTTTCGCTAATAGTAGGTAAATTTATTAAAAACGTTTTACCCGTGCCCCCTAGTGCATCTAACTAAAACTGAAAATCTAATGACAGTATCAATGATACGTAAACTAATTTTGGTTCTACTAACATTTAAGCGGTGCTCAGGTATGTTTATAGTTTATCTTTATTAAGCCTTGTTTGTGGTTCATTACATTAAAATTTGAATTTGTCGGCAAGGTAAATCCAAATTATTTTGTACTTTTACCTGACAGAGGTTAAACCTTCAAATTAATTTCATATAAACTTTGTAACACATTGATTCCCAGGCGGGCGAAAGCTTTGCATTTCCGATACTAAATAATATTTAAAAATGAGCTGGTTATTAAACAAATAATACTAAAATTAGTATTTATGTAAACTACAGATTATAATAATAATAATAATGTACATAAGACAACTGGATTCGAACCCCACACCTCGCGTTTCTAATCCGCCCGACTTGGCACCACACGGCTATCACGATTTTAATATCATATGCGAAATTCATATACTTATGAGTTAAGAACATCATCTATTTTGACTTATTTTGACACACTTTGATATTCTAAAAATAATTTAAAATATGTTGTTATTTAAATGCATGTTTTCTATAACATTATTTATATTGAACATATCATAAATATAAAAAGAACATTAATGTTGACATTGCTCGTTTGTTATTAGAGCCAAGTGTTCATCAACCATGCCATCAATATTCATAAATGCAATTATTTATCACAAAAGTTGCTAAAGCTTCTTTATAATAATAATTCATGATATAATTGTTATATCTTATTTAGATACTGATCGACTTATTAATGTTAGTATTTTGCTTAAAAGACTATCAATTGTATTTTGTCCATAATATTTATTTTCGCTAAAAATGTACGGGTGTGGTCAATAACATAACTTTATTTATGCAATAATAGTTAAGAAACTATTTATGGAACATGAATATGGAGTGACAAATGGAGTCGATAATTTTATTTTTAAAACAATGTTAAAACATTTTATCGCCTTTGAATTATTGGATTCGAATAACTATTTTACTATAATAGTATGACGCGCCATCTGTTATCAATTGGGAATCCCATTACTCTAAGAGCGATTTTACATTATGTCGGAAGCTGCATGGCCGCAGCGCGTCAACGGATGCTTTTATATTATTGAAATATTTCATAAATTCATAAATTAAATTAAAATCAATTTGAATCACATCTATTTTATGATAATTGATAGTTACAAATTTATACGTATTATTTTTGAATGAATTCAGAATGGCATCCGGGCGGCCATTATGGCTACTGTCATGTCACAGTACTGTCATGTCACAAATGTTTACATTAGAGTTTAACAAAATACGCGACAATCCGAATTTTACGGATATATGTTGTCGACTCGAAATCAATGTTTTTTTATGTTTTATTATTTAGATAAGGTTTTAAGTAAGTCTATCGTACACCTTGACGGACTTGTCAATATGGGACTATGTCGAAAACGATCTTCCATACAAACATTTATGCCCGATTTTAACGCTTTCAACCCATTTTTTTCGATAAAAAGCAGCCCATGTCCTTTCTCGAGGTCAACACTATCTGTGTGCCCAATTTCATAAAGATCGGTTCAGTTGTTTAGGCGTGAATAAGTAGCAGACAGACAGACAGACAGACAGACAGACAGAGTTACTTTCACATTTATAATATTAGTAAGGATAAGAAGTCTCTAGGGACTGGTATTATTATATTAATACGTGAAGCAAAAATTTGTGACGGATTTTTAAGTAATATGCCGCGGACGGATTAGTATGAAATTTTGCACGGTTATAGTGGACGTAGAGAAGGAGTGCAGAATGTTAATATTTTTTTCAAATAATGCATTTTTCATACATAAAATCAACTAAAAACACATTACACACACTGCCTTGCATTTGTCACAAACACATATGTACTTAGTAAATGAAATAGAACATTCAATGTCTTACTATGAAAAGACACAACGTCAAGAATGTCAGATGACATTTGATTTGAATTAGAGAAATATTCGTACTAATTTGGACAATATGAAGTTTAGTTTTTTAATTTAAATTACGGTCGAATTTCGGCCGATGCTACGGGTGACTAGTATAGAGAAATGGACGTATAATTTGTGTAATAAATTATTATATACACAGTAACGATATAATCCTAAAGGAAATAGAGCGTTGAGCCTCCGAAGGTCCGAAAGCGATAAATCTCCCGATCGCAGCATCCTCCCAGATAATGTATTTCTGTTCGGACCTCACTTACTTTGCCAATTTGAGGGAACCTTTGTGCCCTCTAAGATATCTCCACAGACAATTGTACTGGCCTATTGCTTTTGTATGTGGATTTTAAGGCGCTGTGCTAGTATGATTGGTATCAATTAAGTGTGATAAAACTAATTTATTATTCACACAGCAACGATTAGCTATGGAACGTTATGATGAACAATTCTCTAGAAAAACTCAGACTAGGAAAACAGTACATAGTGTAATCGTGTAACATAATGGAGACTTGATATCGCAATGGTCACCATAATATGCCTGCTATTGAGATTGCGAATTCCATCATAGTAAAGCAATTCGGTATTTGATTATGAAACCACATACATATTTTGTTTGTTTTATATTATTTGTCCAGTGAGCCTCCAAGGTACAGAAAAAGTATTTTATATCTATTTTATATCTTGTAATGGTTCCCGCTGTAATGTCATGATTTGACGAAATAATTTGTATTCTAGATGAAGGTTATGGATTAGATGACACATTTGTACTTTTAACGTAAAGATTAAATATAGCAGATTATTTAAAATGGCCTAAATAATAAGCTATTAAACTTACGTAATAATATTTTTATGGAATCGCCTTTCTCAATTCAAACTGTTTTATTATAGAAGTTGGTAAATAAAATTCACACCAATTTTGAAAAAAATCTTAAGAATTAAGTGACAAGAATATAAATAAATGTTTTTGGGATTGAAAAACAATTCATTTACATTCTATTGAATGTTTCATCACTACATAGTATTTTTTTTTAACGCGGAGAAACCCTCATGGATCCACCTCTCACCCGGGGGAGCAAAAGGGGTATGTCGGACTCTTACCGACTAAGACTCCGCGGCGTTCTTCTAGACGTTCCATGCCGGGTCTCGAGAAGCGTTAGCATTACATTCGCGAATCACTACATAGTATAAAAGAAAGTCGCTTGTCGCTGTCTGTCCCTATGTACGCTTAGATCTTTAAAACTACGCTATGGATTTTAGTTCGTTTTTAATAGATAGAGTGATTCAAGAAGAAGGTTTTTATGTATAATACATGCATACTATAATGGAGGAACACTGATAATTTTAGATTTTTGACTCTTAAGCGGAACGATGTTCGCCGGGTCAGCTAGTTCTTCTATAAATACGGTAATATCAACTCTATACAACTCCCAAAACGGAGTTATCGTTTGAAGCGCGTGATATATCCCCGTCTTCAGGAAGGGCTAAGGTCTGGACCCATTTACAAATCACAAACACTGACCACCCCCTCACCCCCTCACAATTATACAACCCTTCTGTTCACCTTGCGTTACACTTGAAATATGGTTGGATTTGGACACCCTTCGTCTTGGATCATGAATGTATTGTTCCAGATGGAGATTTGGGTCGCAATTATGCTTAATGGACATATGGAAACTATTCAAGCGTTTTGTTACTGTATGTAGATATATGTGATTGTTTTCTTACTTGTTATATATCGTATTGAGCTGTAACTTATAATATTTTATTGCTGATTTTAGATCCTAAAATAGAGCACGTTTCACCCCATTTCTCCTATGGAGATTTGTGGAAAAATTAATGATCACAATGCCTTGACAGTAAGGAAAAATATATATCTGAGAGCCGTGGTAATTTTTTTTTCATTGTGTGTGAAGTATAACTTAACCGCACTTATCTCTTAGCCATACGCAGTGGATTTGGGATGAAACTTTCCTACTATGAGGAGTGGCACGTACCAGCAATGGGACAGTAGACAGTATTGAATTGATAATATACATGTCCACCAATTCGCACGTTGGCAGCGCGGTGGACTATGGCCTAAAACTCTCTTATTCTGAGAGAAGACCCGTGCCCAGCAGTGGGACAATAATGGGTTGTACTCCAATATACATGTCATAATAAGATTCCACTTTGCTGAAGGGACATATCATAAGATGATCTTACTTTCTGAGAGTTTTGAGCAATCTTAAATAATATAGCAATAGACTGATGATAATAATTAAGAACAGGTAAGAATGACGGGAACACAGTGTATGAAACTAACAATGCTATATGAGTGTTGGTCGGTAATGACGCATACTGCAGCGGGAGGCGCGGCGATAAGCCGATCCGAGCGGACGATGTCTGTCCGCGACTGTCTTTGTCATTGACGTTATGTGGATACGACTTGGATAAGAAACTTGTGATGAGTGACCTATTAAGCTATCAATGCTTATAAGATTTGACCGATAATGACGCAAGAATAACGCAAAATGTTGTGTATAAAACTAACAATACTATATGAGTGTTTGTCGGTAATGACGCATACTGCAGCGGGAGGCGCGGCGATAAGCCGATCCGAGCGGACGATGTCTGTCCGCGACTGTCTTTGTCATTGATGTTATGAAGATACACCTTAATTATGGACACGAGCGACTTATTAATCTAACAATCTTAGTTAAGTGTTGGCTGATAATGACGCAAGAATGATGCTACAGGTGTTATTAAATGAAACTAACAATGCCATATGAGTGTTGGTCTGTAATGACGCATACTGCAGCGGGAGGCGCGGCGATAAGCCGATCCGAGCGGACAATGTCTGTCCGCGACTGTCTTTGTCATTGATGTTATAAGGATACGCCTTAATTATAACACGAGCGACTTATTAATCCAACTATGTTACTTAAGTGTTGGCTGATAATAATGCAAGAATGATGCTACAAGTCTTATTCAAATGGAACTAGCAATGCCATATGAGTGTTGGTCGGTAATGACACACACTGCAGCGGGAGGCGCTCGGCGATAAGCCGATCCAAGCAGACGATGTCTGTCTGCGACTGTCTTTGTCATTGATGTTATGAGGATACGCCTTAATTATGGACACGAGCGACTTATTAATCTAACAATCTTAGTTAAGTGTTGGCTGATAGTGACGCAAGAATGATGCTACAGGTGTTATTAAATGAAACTAACAATGTCATATGAGTGTTGGTCGGTAATGACGCACACTGCAGCGAGAGGCGCGCGGTGATAAGACGATCGAGCGGAAGATGTCTGTCCGCGACTGTCTTGTCATTGATGTTATGAGGAAACGCCTTAATTATGGACACGAGCGACTTATTGATCTAATAATCTTAATTAAGTGTTGGCTGATAAGGACGCAAGAATGATGCTACAAGTGTTATTCAAATGGAACTACCAATGCTATATGAGTGTTGTTCGGTAATGACGCACACTGCAGCGGGAGGCGCACGGCGATAATCCGATCCGAGCGGACGATGTCTGTCCGCGACTGTCTTTCTAATTGATGTTAAGAGGTTATGTCGATTGATAGAATTATGTGATCACTACCATTAAAAAAGGTTTTAGGAGTGTTAAATTACCTGATGACTACCATTAAAAACCTTTGGAAGTGTTGAAAAAAGTGCAGAACCGACATAAGTTTAAACAACAATCAGGATTTAGGTGATATATTTTGCATACTCGACAGAATGGTCTGAAGCAATTGGCAAATAAATTTCTGAGGCTTTACTGAAATACAATTTCTGCCCAATAACGCCAGTGTTAAGCTCTGCTGGTATGAAAAGTGTGGAAAATGAGACACTTATCTGAGGCGTAACAATTTAGTCTGTAGTGAGTACAGCTTCTGTGATTCTATCAGGGATTGATTATACATGTCACATGTCGTGCCAGCGGTCATTTACCGTGAAATAGATTACTCATACGAATGTGTAAACGATTACTCCATCCATACTAAAAAACTCGCTTGCTAGATACTAGATAAAAAGCAAGAAACAAACAAAAGAATGTCCATTCGAATCCAACAGTGTCCTATAGGCAAATCAGAGTATCCAGAGGCGCATTGTTGCTCTGATTTAGAGCGGCAGACATCTCCGAACTAACTTGATCCGTCCTCACGTATTAATATATTCTATTCGATTCCGCAATCCGCAGACACCCGATGTATCGATTCGAGTGGGAATTATAGTTTGTTGGGAGATTAGGAGATTTGTTTTGAGTTGGGTATGAGTTTGCGTAGAGCACGTGGTAATTGGGGATTTTTGCCTATTGTTATAAAGTAACATGTATTAAACTAATCCCTTATAATTAAGTAATTGTATCTATTATGTTATGTGTATAATTAAGTGTAATTCAAACGCTTGTATCTCTAAGAATAAGAAGAGCTTAGGTTACTGACCTCCACCAACTCGCACTTGGCCGTCGCGGAGGACTATGGCCTAAAACTCTCATTCCGAGAGAAGATCCGTGAAGTGTGACAATAATGGGTTGACGTAGAAGGTTACAGACTACCATCGTAGTCTTCACGATTTATTCAAAACTGTTGTTCGTTTTACAATTAATTTAGGAATTAAGGTGAATGAAGGTATTGTGATATTAATTTTAACCTTAAAACAAATAATAATTGATTTCCGATAAATAATACCTGCCTGTTTATTATACAGACAAAATTATTATGAACTGCAACGTTTTTGTAGCAACAATCGCTAAGCCAAAGGCTGTGTGTTATAAATTGAACTACACCCTGACTTTGAATGTCATAGAAGACTATTAAGAACAAAAAGCTCCGAAGATGGGGAGCCTCATCTTCCTAGGTAACATCAAAACGCACTACAGTCACTAAAAGGCACGTCAGGCGCGGTGACCATTACAAAATCCTCCCATAAGAGGAACCCTGGGTCTAGCAATAGATCTCAAAATTAAAACTGCTGATGGTTGAAACTATTAACATTTTTCTTGTAAAATGTTTGAACTTTTTGAAGTAAACTCTATATCAATAGATTCGGTAGCATCATCATGAATTGATTGTAGTAAAATCTACATCAGTAGATTCATTAGCATCATCCGTTCTATTGCATGCTTTCAGAAGAACACGTCAGCAGTTCCACTGACTCAATCACCTACATTTACATGAAACATCCGAACAGCTACGTAACCTGTTAAGGCATATTCTTGGCATATTTATATGACGTCAGAACACTTCATCCCATTTTCGCCAATCATCCCTTGACATAGAGGCGATGGTTCCTTGTTCCTTCAAGTACCGATTGTATCTACATTCAAATAATATGTTTCGCATGTCGTTGTACTAGATATTGTCTCTTCATATAAATCAATATGACACAGGGCACTATTTGTAGAATCGACATTTTCTAGCGAACGTTTTGCATATGCCCTACCAACTTATACATTCAGTTTGTGCGTTAATGTCTAAGCTGTATTATTGGGGTCCGAAGACGCAATTCCCCTTGGCAATCTGTTGGCGAATGTGAAGTGTAATTATGTTATAATACAACGTATTTTATCTAAATCGGTCAGTTGCCATCGTGTGGGGGCCGGCGTGGTTGTAAATCAGAATATGTTTTTGTTGCTGACAAATACATTGTTTCGGTGTTTCGATAATTGTCCGGATAGCAGCCCATTTGACTTGCGACCTGCTTGTGGGTTAATCGATGAGAGTACTGTTATGTACAAGTATTGGCCTGGAATAGCTATCTTTTCTGCACATACAACATACGTAGCTGAGGGGGCTATTTTAAAACATTGATGTAGCAAACGAGCATGCAGTCCACCTGATAGTAAGTGGTCACTACAGCCCATGGATTGCTGTAAGCGAATTCATAGAACATTCAGAACATGAACTTCTATCTAAAGTCAATCACAGATGCGTCACTACACCCGAGGACTAAGATGGTCGCCTCATATAAAAATGTGCCGGCAATTAGTATTAAGGAGCAAAGAACTATGCAATCCACCAAATAGAATAAGAATACTGCTACCTGACATTTGTAACCAACTTTATAAAACGCAGGGGTTCTATTTGAAGTCAATCATTGTTCACCTATTTTTAGCGTGAAGCATTTCTTTCGTTTCGATGGAAGGCTTGCCAACACACTTTTATATAAGGCGAACATCACAGTCCTCGGGAGTAGCAACGCATCTGTCATTGACTTCAGATAGAACCCATGTTCTATATGAAGTTGCTTACAGATGTCCATGGGCGGCAGTGACCACTTACCATCAGGTGAAGTTCATGCTGGTTTGCTACTTCATTCGGATAAAAAAAATGCATTGCTACGTCGCAGGTCTGAAATGTTTGCCTGATATTACTCAAGCTCACCCTTTCGTCAATCGGAAATTGAGGCCGTGGTAAAGGAAAGATCGGAAAGCTTTCTGGATGGCCTTACGTAGAAATGGGGCTGGCAGTTAATTCTTAAGTATTATTAGATAAAGGTGACTTAAATAAGTCCTTGTACTGCACTAAGTAACCAACACTACGCCATGTCAGCTCTTGGAGTAAGACTGGAGTAAGTAAGTGGACTTGGAGTAAATTGTATTGCGCTAAGTAACTACGCGATGTTAGCCCTTGAAGTAAGACAGTTATTCGTATTTTAGTGGCCCTTCGTGCGTCCCTTTTGCTGTCCTATAATTTGAATCGTGACCGCAACACGCCTCATATGTACTCACAAAGAGGGCAATGTGCCTAAATTTGTTAAGAAATTAGGCATTAGACATATCGCTTCTTGGAATAAATAATTACATAAACATACTTTTTGCGTATTTTTACTGTGCTAAGCCTTTTAAAAATAGATTAAAAACCACGTCTCAATTAAACCAAGTTTTAAATTCTACGCATTTTTTAGAAAAAAACGTACCTTATACTTAAAATTGATGAATCTTAAATTCATGCATTGCAGCGATAAAAAGTTCGGCATCTTCGCCGTACCTACCACATGCAATGAACTAGAGTTATAAGTAGTTCTATAAATTAAATTCAGTTGTTTCGGCCGATTCAACTGAATTTAATTTATAGAAGTCACTTCTATAAACGTTATCTTGCACGTAAACAAATGGAAAAATATCGAAAAAAAAAAGCCTGTTAAACTTTGTCTCTCATCTCTAAACTATATTTTTGTTAATATAAGTACAGATATGTAAAACTTTATTTGTGTTATTTTCGCACAAGGTGTTAGAACCAGTGTAGGTCGATTGGGGAGGTACTTTTTTTTTACACTTCTTTGTAGCTTGAAGCAGTCCTTGTGTTTCAGTGGAAGGGTGTGGTTGCCAGTTTTACTATTATAAAAGGCTTAGTTAGTAGAAGTAGCAACGAACCCGTGATTGACCCCTAACTTATGTCTAGTTGCTTACAGATGACCATGAGCAGCAGTGACCACTTACAATCAGGAGGACTGCTTGCTCCTCTAACCCTTTTTTCACTAACACGAATACTATTCGGATAACCTAACACTATTCGGATAAAAATATAGATATCTCGTATCTCATGCTGCGGGCTTTGCTGCCCTTGTATCACTATCTACATATGCAGTCCATCATCAGTGCTGAGTGCTCGCGTGTCATGTCTACAATGTCTATGCCGTTTTGTGGAAATATATTAAATATCATAATGAAATGAAATGTCTTTATTTTGTATAGGCCTTTTTTTGTTTTCGAGGGGGAAACCTTCCAAAGGTACCCGACGCCGTGGGAGCGACGCAGGGTTATGTGGGATTTTTACCGCACTAAAACCCCCCGGTGGCCGTCCACGGCGCTGAAAAGGAGGACTCCGGGATCTCGAAACGACTTCAACCGGAATCCTCCGAGCGCGCTGCCCCATCGGGCTCCTCCCAGATGGGCGGCTGGGCCCACAGCTCCGTCTAGTCTTTACGACGGTATGTGACCACACATACCGCCGTCCTTCCCGGGATTGCCTGACCGAACGGTTCGAGCTCCCACTCTAGCCGTCTGCAACCCCGGAAGCCCCTTTTAGTCGCCTCTTACGACAGGCAGGGGATACCGTAGCCCTATTCTGACCCCGAGGCTACAGGGACGTTATTTTGTATAGGCCTACGGGGGCAATTACAAATTGTCAGTTACATTTTTTTTTTCTTACACTACCACCGGATCGGAACACGACCTCGACTGAGAAGATCCGGCAACAAACTCAGCAGGATTGTTTTTTTTGTTATTTATACCTTTTTTTTAATATAATTACAATCATGTTTTTTTACATGGTAATGAAAGTTAGCTCCAGTATCTTGCTTTACAGTTCAGTAAAAAAGAGCCCTGTTTGGCAAGATACGCATAGTTGCGGAGAAATTATTTCAGGTTAATTTTAGCTGCAACATAATAAAAATGCCTACGATATGTCACAATGGACCAATCTACCATACCGGGCCCTGGCCACGCCTACTAAATGACAATAATTATCACAAACACACACACACCATTCACATGCAGGAGAATGGAACCCACACATGCATTCTGTGTTTACATTCCCATTTTAATGTGACCTCCATTTTGTTTTAGAGCGGTTTGCCTGACAGTTACGAATATATTGGGCATATTCTATATAAATGGATATGGGACAACTCGTGACAATTGTTTTTCTTGTATCTAGATATGGGTTTTAGAACGGTTTAATTACAATGCAACATAATTGGCGAATGACGTAATTACATTAGACACTTTTAGCACAGCTTTTAGGGACTTACCCATATTTGTATTGTATACTTTTTGTATGTTGAATCATTTGTATTTATTAATTTGGGTATATTCAGAGGCATTATTGTTTACATTACGACACATCGAAACCTTTTTTTTTAGATAAACTCTGAAGTGGAAAAGTTTCTTCGCGATGTTTTCTTTGTGCACACTTAACGCAGTGATTATTAAATGTTAATATGCTCATCATTTTAGAAAAATCTGTGGTGTGGCGTGTCTGGGATTCGAACCTTGACTCGATTGAAAGTTTCAACGACAAGGCTGACTGCTAAGTAACTAAAATTTTGATGCTCACGGAATTAATATTTAAGGTGCTATATTTAAACGTTTTGCACGTATCTGCAAAATCGTAGTTCACGCCTCACTTTGAGCATCCGAACTTTTCCCACGGCGAGTCCACATCTGTAGTAAGGGTACAAAACAACAATATAATCAACCTTTACACATCAACAAAAAGTCTAAAACTAAGTGAACAACAAAAACAATCATGCATATTTCGTCTCAATTTGAAAACGTTTGATCAAATATTTGGCAATATATTTCAAGTTGTTTCACCATTTTGTAAAGTTGGTCCTTCGTTGGCAATGAATTGGTCTTTATAATTGCTTGTTTGTAACAAATATATTGCAACGTATGTTTAAATCTTTAATAATACATGAGAATAATTACGATTTTAACTTTAGCAATGGATCAGAGTTTGTACTCCAATACAAGAATCAAATGTTTGAAAAACTGAAACCTTAATAATCGAAAGCGAAAAGCTGTATCGTCGTCACTCATTAAAATCCTGCTGCTGGGCACGGGACTTCTCTGAAATTAATCTCTCTCTGAAATTAATTTACGTGACCAAGTGCGAATTTAGACTCTACACACGCAAACTTTAAGAAGTGTTTTTTAAAAGAATTGACGTTTCCATGTGTCGTTTTTATCGTCATAAAGCAGCAGATTAACTATAAATACGCATCTTATTTTGAAAATTTCAGTGATGCATTGGCATTTAAACCTTGCATTCTTAAGTGAGAGGCCGAGTTTCAACCATATGTTTTACAGTAGGTATGTGTTTTAAGAGCAGTGATAGCCTAATGGTTGAAACTTGTCCTCTCGATCGGGAGGTCTGAGGTTCAACCTAGGCACGCACCACTGATTTTTCTAAAATTACGTGCGTATTGAAATCATCACTGCTTTTTGATGTAGGAAAACATCGTGAGAGTTCTTTAAAAAAAGTTCTCGGAGGTGTGTGAAGTCCACCAATTCGCACTTGGCCAGCGCGGTGGACTATGGCCTAAACTCTCTCATTCCGAGAAAAGACCCGTGCCCAGCAGTGGGACAATAATAAGTTGACGAGAGATGGGTTTTAATATTTTTATAAAAGCTTATAAAATCCCTCGTTGAGAGAGTTAAAGTTTAAACTACTTATTTTATAAAACATTGAAAATACGGCCAACTTATGTACACAAAGAATTTGGATTTCGTCTTTGTTAGGTGTTTTTGTATTTTTATATAATTAAGGTTTAAATTATCCTAAAATTTCAATGTAAAAATCATCATCAAAGTGATAATCATTAACTCCCATGATTCCCGAACCCTGAAGATACCGTCACCAAGCAATCCGTTACCCGATCATCTCACACAACAAAGATATCAGACGTAGCTCCAATTAACGCATCCTTATCTCAGACAATAAAACGTCCAGATAATCTCCAGAACAATACACCAGTAATGATATTTTGACGGCCTGACGTCTTATTAAACGTCACGTATAAACAAGGCACCTTTTGTTTTGTATTACGATTGGGACAGATAAAATCATGCTGTATAAAGCACTGCTTGCTCATGCATTTTTCAGCTGCGGGTTATGACGTGTGTATTGTGATGACGTCAAAGCTTCGTAATCTTATTAATATCATAAATTTAAAGGTGGTAGAACCAGTGTAGTTCGACCGGAGAAGTACCACCGCCACACCTATTTCCAGCGTGAAGCATTTCTTGCATTTCGATGGAAGGGTGTAGTTGTCGGTCAACTTTTATATGAGGGGACCATAATATACCTCAGGCGTAGCAATGTAACTGTGATTGACTTTAGATAGAACCCATGTTCTATTTGAAGTTGCTCAGCGATGCCCATGGGTAGCAGTGACCACTTACCATCAGGTGGTATGCAGTTCACCTGACGGTAAGTGGTCACTGCCTTGTTTACTATTTCAATGAGATGAAGGTTGAGAGGATGTACCTATGTGGATTGGTTACTCTTATACGCAAAACTACCGGTTCTATTTCGTTGTGGCACACAGTTTATGACCTAGAATAACACATAGGATACTCATCACTACAGTAGACTTGATAGACCGCCCTGTAGTTCCGGGATCAGAATAGGGCTACGGCGTCCCCTGCCTGTCGTAAGAGGCGACTAAAAGGGGCTTCCGGGGTTGCAGACGGCTAGAGTGGGAGCTCGAACCGTTTGGTCAGGCAATCCCGGGAAGGACGGCGGTATGTGTGGTCGCATACCGTCGTAAAGACTAGACGGAGCGGTGGGCCCAGCCGCCCATCTGGGAGGAGCCCGATGGGGCAACGCACTCGGAGGATTCCGGTTGAAGTCGTTTCGAGATCCCGGAGTCCTCCTTTTCAGCGCCGAGGACGGTCACCGGGGGGGTTTTAGTGCGGTAAAAATCCCACATAACCCTGCGTCGCTCCCAAGGCGTCGGGTACCTTTTGAAGGTTTCCCCCTCGAAAACAAAAAAAAAAGACTTGATAGAAACGAGGAAAGTTGCGGAACTAACCTATTAATTTATATGCACCTAATCAGATAAATGTAGGAACTTGCTAGTTCCGCTGTGACCACGATCCATGCAACTGGGTCGAAATATCGGCAAAAAGAAGTCAAAAACCGCATATCGTGAGTACCCGTTAAGTATTCAAATGTGTCAATTCCGCGATAATATTAGTCTAAAATCGTATGTAGGAAATTGTTGTTTCCAGAAGTTAGCTAGAAATTAAAATTATGTCTAATTATAAAATCTAGTGAGCGCATCCAAACAGTAAATATATATATTTCAAATCCAGTTTGAAATATATATTTACCGTTTGGATACCATTATCTTATTTATTTCGTCGTCAACCCATTACTGTCCCACTGCTGGGCACGGGTCTTCTCTCGGAATGAGAGAGCTTAGGCCATAGTCCACCGCGCTGGTCAAGTGCGAATTGGTGGACTTCACACACCTCCGAGAACTTTTGAACTCCGTGTAGGTTTCCTCACGATGTTTTCCTTCACCGAAAAGCAGTGATATAATTAAAGTATAATACGCACATAAATCAGTGGTTGCCTGGGTTTGAACCTCGGACCTCCCGATCGAGATGGCAAGTTTTAACCATTAGGCTATCACTGCTCCTTATTATCGTATTTATTTACTTAATTATTATCTCTTTTTTGTACTTTAAACACCCAATCACTTACAGCTAGATTGAAGTAAAAGTGCATCACTGCGCCATCTATTGTCGAGTAGCAATAATTATTTAGTGACTTGCAACTTAGACTTTAAAAATTACATTTTCATTTTAACTTCATATTATTTGTTGTTTTACAAGAGATATTTTAATTATATTTTAATATACTATCCAGTATACTAATAAAAATACAGATTCCTCTAAACATTACAAATATAGGTACACATATCATTCGGATGTTTCAGGTTTGTATTCCTTTATAAATATATATTTTTTATTATCTGATCGAAGGAGCAAACTAGCATGCAGTCCACCTGATATTAAGTATTGTGCCAGCAACCGCACCCTCAAGAAATGCTTCACGCTAGAAATAGGTGTGGCGGTGTTACTTCCCCGGTCGAACTACACTGGTTCTACTACCTACAAGTAAAAAATATATGCTACAAAATATATTTAAAAGTTTGCAAACGTGAGAGATTTTTACTCTTCCTCTGATACAGATACATTGCACACCCTTCATAGCTATAGCTATAGCTATAGCTTCATATGGTCTACTTCTGGCCATTTTTTTTTTATTTGACTGAAGTAGCAAACGAGCATGCAGTCCACCTGATGGTAAGTGGTCACTGCCGCTCATGGACATCTGTAATCAACTTCATACAGAACATGGGTTCTATCTGAAGTCAAACACAGATGCGTTGCTACTCCCGAGGACTATGATGGTCGCCTCATATAAAAGTGTGCCGGCAACCACACCCTTCTATCGAAACGCAAAAAAATGCTTCACGCTAGAAATAGGTGTGGCGGTGGTACTTCCCCGGTCGAACTACACTGGTTCTACCACCTTCAAGGCCATGGTGCCCTCACCGTGAAACCATGAAGGAATCCGGCTTGTGTACTTCATTGTTCGCAAGCGGTTTAACATTAACTAGTCACCCGTCACAACGGTCAAAATAGGACCGTAATTTAAATTAAAAAAATAAACTTCTTGTTGTTCAAAGTAGCATGAATATTTCTCACATACAAATAAATTGTAATAATTTTCAAGTTATTTTGAATTCTACCGCCAATAAAGGTAAAATATTTATTTTGACAAAGATTTTGAATGTTCTTTTTTGTTTATTATGTATGTGTTTGTATCAAATGCAAGGCAGTGTGTGTAATGTGTTTTAGTTGATTTTATGTATGTTACTAGCTGTCCCGACAAACGTTGTTTTGCCATATAAAAATTTTAAAAAAATGTTAAGGGTGGACAACCCTTAAGGGGTATGAAAAATAGATGTTGAAAAATAGATTCAGATCTGAGAATCGGTCTCAGATCTACTGAATAAGCATATAAAATTTGGTAAAAATCGGTTAAGCCGTTTCGGAGGAGTATGGCAACAAAATCTATGACACGAGAATTTTATATATTAGATATGCATTCATTAAAAAAAATAATAGCATTGCGCAATCCTTCTCTACGTCAACTAGGTACCTATAACCGTGCACAATACTCCTACATCTGCGGCAAGTATCTTAAAAACTAATCAAAAATGTATCCTCGCCAATAAATTCAATGAAAGGTTTATATATTGATGGAAAGGAATATATTGATACAATAATATTCTTATTTATTTTTATTTAATTTTTGAAACACCTTAAGCTAAGGGTAACAAGGGTAAACTTAATAGCTAATGGCATTCTTTTCCAGTCAACCCTGGGAGATAGCGATAATTTGTGGTAGTTATATAAAAGATAAGTATAAATATATTATTATATTGACAATAACATTTCAAGATGATTTGAAGCCAAGCGTGTTACGTAAATCGTATCCGCGTTCACCCGTTCTAAGCATATTTTGATTTGCAATTTACGTAAAGGTCGTTTTAAATATGAAATGGAGACGGGTAAATCAATTGTAAATATATTTTGAAAATAATAGGTAATATTTTTTGTAAATAAAATAGAAGTATAATGGTAAAGTAAAAATATCTTTTAGACAGTAACTAAAAGTCCTCAAATAAGTAGGTATTAATGTGACAAAAATTAAATTGATTCTAAGTCATGTAAAAGACTTCAGTAAGAAAGTACCTACTTGTGGAAATATGTGTCGTGATATAATTGATATTTCTAAAAAGTAATTAAGGTGTTCACCAATTCGCACTTGGCCAGCGCGGTGGACTATGGCCTAAACTCTCTCATTCTGGGAGAAGACCCGTGCCCAGCAGTAGGCCAATAATGGGTTGATGCGAATTAAGGTGTTATGCATTTAAAAAAAAATAAACCATACCATACATTATCATACCATAGAGAGCACATAAAATTATAATGTATAAAAAGTTATAAACACATAAAGAAATATTCCCTAAGACGTCGCAGCGGTACACATAATTATAAACCACCCCTAATTTTCTCGAAAATCCCTCACAATCTCCCAAAAAAACCACAAGTCTACCGAGGAAAATACACGCAGCTAATTACTTTTCTCATACAAAATCTTGATGCCTTCAAAAATAAATACACGTATCTTATAAGAACCCCCATTTGCATGGACCGTCTTCATAACAAAAACGTATGAAAAGGAGGAAACATTTTATTTATTTGTTTACGGGAATGAATTTAGATCACCCTCTAGACGCGGTGTTTTCTTAGCATTAGCGAGGTAGGCGTCGCTGCTTTAAATCTGTCTATGTATGCTAGGGTTGGCAACGTGAGTGAAATAATATTATTTGTTTTATTTACGACTAGTTGACCCGGCAAACTTCGTTCCGCCTAAATAATGTTAACTTTTTTAATTAGGGATGACTGAGAGTGTTATAAACGTAACAGTAAACAAATATATTCAGAAAGCTTCAAACTGATAAGTTAGCGTGTATTATGTGTGAACGATAAAATATAGACATATGTTGTTGTGGGATTTTTTTTATATAATTTTAAGGAGAACATTTCCGTTATACATGATGTCTGTGTAGCTTAAACTATTAAGGTTGCACACGTGACGGAAGCCTAAAAAATGGAGTAACTTCTCCCGTTTTCCCAACATTTCCCTTTATTGCTCTGCTCCTATTGATTGTAGCGTGATGAAATGTATACTGTAACTAGCTCAAGAGTATGAAAAATAATTGTACCTAGTTTCATTAAAATCCGTCGAGTAGTTTTAGTTTCTATAACGGTTATACAGACAGACAAACAACAATTTTACTGATTGCATTTTTGTATCAGTATCGATCCCTAATTACCCCCTGATAAATATTTTGAAAATATATTTCATGTATAGAATTGACCTCTCTACAGATTTATTATAAGTATAGATAGATAAAAGACGATTTTACTTGTCTGGTAGTAGAATTACTATCATTTAGAGGAGGCATCAACGCCATATCATTTATAGTTTATAGCGTGAAGGAAATCTTACGTTCAATGGAAAGATGTGGTTGCCGGGTCACTTATGTGTAAGGTGACCATCACAATATTTAGGAGAAGCAAAGCATATTATGTAAATGACTTCAGATTTGGACAAGTTTAAGTGGCACGCACGGGCGTTTGAAATTTCAAACTTTAAAAAAAACTTAGCAAACGAATTCACAATCCACATGATAATAAACAGTAAATGAAAAAGTAAACGCAGGATTAATCTTTGATCCAATTTTTTGTGACTTGAATGATTATATTGATTTTATTTATACATTGATAACAAATCAAAAACAATTAATTTTAATAAAAGGGCGTAAAAAACTGTTTACACAACTGTCTATTAAAATTTTGCTGTAACTTCGTTTAGGTCTTTCAATAAATTCCTTATTTTACTTACGTATTTAGTTACTGTTCTGTAACTAAATACGTATCGATTTTATTTCACTGGCATCACTACCACTAAATATTAAAACACGTGAACTCCATTGAAATAATGAAAAAGAGACAAATATAGTTAATTGTTAAGATTTTTTCTTAACAATTAACTATATTTGTCTCTTTTCTAAACATGTAAAGCTTAGCGATTGCTCCTGTGTTTCTCTGGGCACGGTGTCAATTTTCATCAAGTAACCATCAAATTTTAGGTTAATGCATAAAAAATTCCTTATCATATTTGTCTAAATTAATATTAGCAACTGCCACCCCTAACCGAACAAAATTTCGCCACTTATTTCGCTGCCTCCCAGCCCTCACAATACCACTGTATGTTATAATTTTTGCCTTCCCCAAATATATTTGGAGAACAAAAGACGCTTTAATGAATGTATCGCGGATCTCAAAACCATGATTAAGCATTGTTAGGTTGAAATCTCGTTGGGTCCATGCGAAGATTTTTCGGCTCTTATGTTTATTGTGGGTCTCGAGGGTATATACCATATGTATCCATGTGTGTTGACATATTTAATGTATAATAATATGGAATGAAATATTGTACTGTGGTTACTTGTGTTTATATAAGTGTGAAGATAGTTCGCCCCCTATCAAACCTAAGATAGGCAAGAAAATATTATTGAAGTGAAACTTCTTTATCGGGGTTGGAAAACAAAAGTGAAACTTCTTTATCGGGGTTGGAAAAAAATTTAGTGTAACATTTTTTCGTTACACGCCATCTTTTTCTGTTACGCGCCATCTTTTTTTTCCGTTACGCGCCATCTTTTTCTTATCCCTACCACGCGTGATATTAGATAGATTATTATAGATTAGATTATTAGATAAAGTTTAATAAAAACCTTTTATTAAACTTTATCTAATTTAACTTTATTTAACCAATTTCTGTAAAGTTGCATATAGTAAATTATTTTTTGAAAAATAACGTCATAAAGAAGTTTCACTTCTTACGAGTGTACGCTAGTACACGCACACATTTTTTTTTATAGTTTTTTTCTGTACTAGTACCTAGTTCTTATGCTTCATATAGTTCATGTGCTTATTTAGACGTTACCAAAACATCTCATTTATCTATACAGGGTTATTGAGAAATTGCTTGCACTTTTTTGCCCGGAATTATCAGACAAAGATATAAAAGATAAAGGCCAGTTTACAAAAAGCAATACTTTAAGATTATTTTGTAAGAATATCGCAAATAATATGTGTTTGCTATGAGCCAAAATTACTAACTGCATCATATATTGTGTACTTTCCTAGAACACCACATTCCTAAAACTAGATCTAAATACAGTCTTAAATTCAATCAACTAAAAATATATAAACTAGCTGACCCGGCGAACTTGGTTCCGCCTAAAAACCAAAAATCTAAAATTATCAGTGTTCCTCCACTATATTATACACGTAATGTAAATAAAAACCTTCCTCTTGAAGCATTCTATCTATAAAAAAAACTGCATTAAAATCCGTAGCGTAGTTTTAAAGATCTAAGCATACATAGGAACAGAGAACCAAAACTACTTTGTTTCATACTATGTAGCGATTAAAATTCCATTGTCGATATAGGTACCCTAAGTTAGACGTATTCGCTAGTAGCTAAAATCACTAACTGAACTACATATCCACTATTTATTAAAGACCACATTCCTAGAAATAAATCCGAATGGATCGTCCTAAATTGATACATTTTTAATCAACACGCATAGTGAAGGGTTTGTAATTAGGACAGTAATCTCAAGTATATCGATATTACTTTTTAATCGATAAACTCTTCTCGTACAAGATATCTGATAATAAAATTAGATTAAATTTATTTTTGATAGAATTCATGGCTATCAAGATTTTCAAAGCAGACAACATAATTATACGTATTGAGCTTTCAAAGCTTCGAGGAAAGCTTTCGCCATAAATAAATTAACGAAATAAGCTTAGTCATTCGTTCGCATTCATTAATTAAGATCACATGCGGAGGCTTAAACCAATCTTCAGAACAATTGGCTTCGTACTTGAGAATTAGGGTGACTATGAATTTTGACATAAACTTATAGTTATGTTAATAATAACTCATATATTTGAAAATAAGATACAATTTAGATGATAAATATATTTCTAAGTTTTCCTATAAGATGTAAGATGTAAGACCTGTAAGATGTGCAATTGGCCTATTTTTATGTCACCACAAAGAATAGATTTATTTTCTGGTTGAGAAGAGTTTAAGTCATACTCTCAGCCATTTGATAGCCTTCACACACATGTAAGAACTTAATAAAAGCTTTCGGATTGTACAGTTCTATTTAATCTTTCCTTCAGCTTTAAAGTAAGTGACAATGAATGCAATTTATATTCAAATGACGATTTGATTTCAGTGAATCAATGCAGGTATTTATAATTAAATGTTTAATGAATCTTGTGTGGCCTCGCGGCTTCACTTGTCTTTAACTTGGTTTGTTAAGAATTTGCTGAGTTAAGCAACGTTGGGCATTGAAGCTAAAGAATGCTTATGCCTTTTAAGGAGGTAAGTACTATATGGTAGAAAATAGGTAGTTTTACCGAAGTACTAATATCGATATACTTATTTCTAGAGTGAAATAGTTTTAGCTTTTTTGTGAGTGTCGTAGCTTGCTCACTTACATGTAGGGTATTTTGACCTAGAAAAAATCGACGCACCGATAATTGCTTTCAGATATATGACACAAATAGAATCGAACCTTCTTGTTGTTCTCATGTCTATAGGCAATGATAAAATATATTAAAATATTTAACGAATCCTAAACTTATCCCAAATAAACAACAAATCATAGCCCCCCTACTCTAAGAGCGGTACGAGACGTGTATTACTCTTACTCAAACTTTTGTACGGAGTTGCAAAGAATAGGCGGTGGGAGGAGGGGGTGTTAATGATATCAAATCTACACAATTGATGTGATGCGAACACAATCTGTAACCGCGTACGTACGAAGTGCGAACAATTAAGCGGAATTGTTGCTTGAATTAAAATAGGTAGATTTTCTAATATAAAATACACCTATATATTTTATAAGATTTTTGATATAAAATTGAGAAGCAAACGGGTATGCAAACCACCTGGTGGTAAGTGGACACTGCCGCACATGGACATCTGTAATCAGCTACATACAGAACATGGGTTCCATCTGAAGTCAATATAGATGCGTTGTTACACCCGAGGACTAGGATGGTCGCCTCATGTGAAAGTGCACCGGCAACCACACCCTTCGGCATCTGTAAGCAACTACTAAAAAGGGTTCTATCTAAAGCTGCGGCCCCAGTAGGCAAACTGTTCGTGGCCGACTGAATTTGCGACGTTTCGGTTTAGTACGCACTGCCATATATTTGAAATGGAGTGTCCAATGTTTAGTGCTAGTTTGCGCTCACTGTACGCTGTAACGCTGCAAACTGTACCCACGACACAGGAGAAAATTCTAGTGTGGGGCTTTAAGTTTAAGTTAGAAAGCGTGTTTATTTTACAATATTGTAAATCGTATATTGTCCTATTTCTTTATTGTTTAATATTGTTTTATCGGACAAAAGTATTATAAGCATCAAGATTTTGTTTTATTTTCTTAAACTTCCATTTATAGGCTGCCTACCGATATTTTTATCACAGCGGCGACTCAAAGCAATTAATTAGCTCACGTTTTTTTCTAACAGAAACGTGACAATATCATGAGGGGTTTCAGTATGCCACCGCTCCGCCACACGGGTCACGAAGTATGTAAGTAATATAGGTATTATATGTACTCTTAGTACAAGTTTGATAAGTTTCCTCAAAACGATTATCGTTTTCGCATTCGCAAATACATTGAAATGTAAATTGCACGTTTACGTGTTCGATTTCGGCATACTTAGTACAGTACTTTCATATGATAGGCGAGGGAACAATTAATGGTTTGAGTAAATAATAAATCCATACTAAGGGTATATATGTCCATGCACCGTTAGTAGGATTTTAAACATGTTTTTTTTTTATTGGAAAATTATTTTGGTATACATAAAATTATATAATACTAGCTGAACTCCTCAGCTTCGCCCGCGTTAAAATAAATCAATATATCGATTGTCCCGTGGGAATAAGTTATTTTCCCAAAAAGTAGCCTATATGTTAATCCAGTGTATCAGCTAAATCTCTACCAAATTTTACGAAAATCGCTCGTCGTTTAGACGTAAAGAAGTAACAAACATACACATTCACAAACTTTCGCCTTTATAATATTATATATATGAATATGAATAAGGGAATTGATAGAAACAAATCTAACAACAGTAACAAAAACAAAAGATAGGGTTTACAGTTCAAGGTACATGTATAAATGTTACATCAACAAAGGCTATGAAAAAAAAATTAACAAGAATATGAATAGAATAGAAATGATTGTTATTATGAATA
The DNA here is from genome assembly GCA_949699795.1 of Spicauda simplicius. Lineage (NCBI taxonomy): Eukaryota > Metazoa > Arthropoda > Insecta > Lepidoptera > Hesperiidae > Spicauda > Spicauda simplicius. The sequence continues at coordinate 4,530,711 of OX453073.1, read as the reverse complement.
GATAAATTACAGAATATTATTTCTGCTGCTGAATACCAAGTATAAGAATTATAATTTAGATTTTATTTTGATTACATATTTGTGCTATACACATAGGTATATATATTATGTGGAAAAAGAAATTGAAAGTGAAGATTGAGACTTACTTTACCTACTCACTTGATAAACAGTATTTAGTAGTTATTACTTACTAGATGAACCCCGTAGCTTCGCTTGCGTTAAAAAACTCAATGAATCGATTGTTTCGTGGGAGTTAGATATTTTCCCGCAGTAAAAAGTAGCCTATATGTTAATCCAGAGTATCAGCTAACTCCCTACCAAATTTTATGAAAATCGCTAGAGCCGTTTAGACGTGAAGAAGTAACAAACATACACACTCACAAACTTTCGACTTTAATAATATTAAGTATGAATTTGTCTGTTTATGTGTAACTCCTTTATTCTTTAAAGAGACATATAAAGAAAGGTACTTCACCAGTTAAAATATATTTGAAATCGAAACGTTCAATATTTCATCTCCAGACAAAGAAGCCAGTCACATGACGTAAGCTCCATTGAACATTAATTCTCTGCGCTTACCGTATGAATATTTCAAATGTACGATGTGCCGATAGAACGAGGAATATTTGCTTATGGTAGCGTTGGCAAACAAAATCAAATTTAAAAACGGTAAAAAAATTCAAAACGCGTATAGAGAGTACTTATTCCATATGACGATGTATCAATTCCGTCATAAAATTAGTTTAAACAAATAAAGATACTATTATTATACAAGAAACTGCAAACTAAAAAAAATGATGTTTGGGAATTTTTTTATGCTTTTTACTTTGCTTTTTTGTCTGTGCCTAACGATGAGGCAGAGAGGCTATCCATTAAAGTGAGTTACCATCGCTTATGGATATTTGTAACACTAAAAGAGTCTCCAATAAAAAAAAAAAACTTAAAAGAAACGCTTTCTACACTCATAGCCCCACCTTAGAATTTTCTCCTGTGTCGTGGGTGCCATAGACACACACAAAGACGAATACACATACACCCAGAACCAGAACAAGAATCTAAACTCATCATTCAGATAACTGTCTGGCCGGGAATCGAACCCGGGACCCACTGCGTGTCAGACCGGTATAGTAACCGCTGCGCCAATACGTCGCAAGCTTTAAAGGAGAGTTATTCTTGCGCCTTTATTTAAGAGCCCCATGTCATAGCGCTCTGGGAATACTTCAGGAGAAAGCCTACCTTGCAGGATGGCGACAGAAGAGAGCAAAACTTCAGTTATCATCCTTTACCTAGATAATTATAGGTAAATAAAGGATTAAACCTTTAGATGAATCTTAGCCAAAATTAGTCTAGTAGATTCTAAATTACGCTCAAAATATTTTTTTAATAAGAAATATTAGTATTATTAGTTTAATAAGAATAAAATGCAAACAATCATTATTTCAAATTATATTTTACCAATATTGTTTAAGTAGTGGGACTGAAATATTTCAATTTGGTAGGGAGTTAGCTGTTACTCTTTGATTAACATATAGGCCACTTTTTACTGTGGAAAAATATCTTATTCCTACGGGACAATCGGTTTTTGTTAGCGCGGGCTAAGCTGCGGGATTCAACTAGTTATTTACTAAATCTTTTTAACAATCCACTGTCATGAATAGGTATCGCATACTTAATTCGCGTTCGCCCATTTCTACCCACCTACCTATCCGCCTTTAGAAGGTTCCCCCTCGTACGACAAGAAAGGGTATCGCATACTTATGACTATGTAACAGCATGTCGATGACGCCAACCCGTAAGTTTTTCCTCTACCGTAAATCGTTCAACGTTCCTAAAGAAGTTTTCACTTCACACACACACGCTTTCTACACTCATAGCCCCACACTAGGTTTTTCTCCTATGTCGTGGGTGCCATCGACACACACAAGACGAATACACAAACACTCAGACCCAGAAAATAAATCTAAACTCATCATTCAGATACCTGTCTGGCTAGGAATCGAAACCGGGACCCACTGCGTGTCAGACCGGTTTAATAAGAAATATTAGTATTATTAGTTTAATAAGAATAAAATGCAAACAATCATTATTTAAAATTATATTTTACCAATATTGTTTAAGTAGTGGGACTGAAATATTTAACTTTTCCGAATATCACATGATTTGACAAGATTTTAAACGGCCTTAAAAATGTAAATAGCATACTGACCATACAAAACCTGAGACTGCGCCCCTTCGATAAGAAATGCACACATTAATTCGCAGATCTGGAGTGCAGTTTACTGAAAGGTCAAGAAATTAAATATTTAAGTGGTTTACTATGAGATTTTGTAATTTCACAATGGTGGAAAGCTTGAATCTATTACATATGAGATGAGGTTTAGTTTTAATGGTAAGTTATATATAGAATTATAATTATATTCATAGTTGTTGAAGGTGGTAGAACCAGCTTAGTTCAACCGGGGAAGTATCACCGCCGCACCTATTCCTAGCGTGAAGCATTTCTTGCGTTTCTGGTTCTGGCACACTTTCACATGAGGCGACCATCATTATCCTAGGGAGTAGCAACGCATCTGTGATAGCGTTCAGATGGAACCCATGTTCTGTATGAAGTTAAATAAAGAAAAAATAAAGGAATGGTCAAAATGATAAACACATTATTAAAAATGCAGGATTGATGGTAACATATGTTTATCTTGATTCTTAGACCGTCAATTATAACGCAGCGTTCGGAGTTCGAGTCCACCCAAGAAAAATAAGTATATCTAAGTTCTTTGTATATATCCATCCATCTATAAAGGGAGTCCAAAGTGTTCAAATAAAAACTATACTTTAATAATAATAATCGTAAAGCAGAAAACGGTTCGATAATTATGGCACCTATAGGTATGTTACTATTTTTATCCATTCATGTACTAGCCCGAAAGTTAAGTGATAAAAAGACCTCCTTTATGAAGCTTTTTGTTGGTGAATTTAAGGACACTCTTATCAGTTCTTAGCCTAATGGTTGAAACTTGCCCTCTCAATCGGAAGGTCCGAGGTTCAAACCCAGGCACGCACCACTGATTTATGTGCGCATTGGAAATTAATTATCACTGTTTTTCGGTGAAGGAATACATCGTGAGGAAACCTACACACCCTAGGATTTAAAAAAAAAGTTCTCGGAGGTGTGTGAAGTCCACCAATTCGTACTTGGCCAGCGCGGTGGTCTATAGCCTAAACTCTCTCATTCTGAGAGAAGTGCCGAGCCCGTCAGTGGGACAATAATGGGATGTTACCCCCCTTATCAGTTCTATCATTTGTTTTGCAATTCGGTGTTCTATAGGCCTGTAGACATTATCTACATCTATCATATAATCAACAAAATTAAGGATTTCAGCGAATCATCTCTCATCCCATCCCTACCTTTGAAAAACGAAGTGTATTCAATTCAGCCGCCGACATTACAAGATTTGCAAAGCAATATTGCAAATTCCTCTCTTCACTACGTCGATTGGAACCTAGTAAACTAATTCGCGTCCTGTTATCTAGTCTGGATGGGGGGTTAAGGTACTTGTCCTACATGTCCTACTAGAACCATGAAAGATGGATGGTTAAAGTTAGTTTTATGACGTAGACACTAATAAAGGATTTTAGATTTTCGTTATGAGAAAATTAGTTTGAAACTCTGCTTATTTTTAAGCAAATACTGTGAAAAATAATATTTTATTTTCTGGTTATAAATAATAATATACCTGTTTCAACGTTTGTGGCTCCTTCAGCGAAGTTATACATAAAAATCATTTCTTGGTGGATATCAACATCACAGGTCTGAAGGTGGTAGAACCAGTGCAGTTCGACCGGGGAAGTACCACCGCCACACCTATTTCTAGCGTGAAGCAGTTCTTGCGTTTCGATAGAAGGGTGTGAAGTGTGAACCCATGTTCTGTATGAAGTTGATTACAGATGTCTATGGGCGGCAGTGGCCACTTACCATCAGGTGGACTGCATGCTTGCTCCTTCAGTCAGCAAAAAAAAAAAGAATTACCCTACCCTCTAAATTATATATTTTTAGGTAAAGTCATTTTATATGCAACTAGCTATCCGGACAAACGTTGTTTTGCCATATAAAAAATAAAAAAAAATGTTAAGGGTGAACAACCCTTAAGGGGTATGAAAAATAGATGTTGGCCGATTCTCAGACCTACTGAATAAGCATATAAAATTAGGTAAAAATCGGTCAAGCCGTTTCGGAGGAGTAAGGCAACAAAAACGGTGACACGAGAATTTTATATATTAGATAATTCGCCAGAAGAAAGTACAACTTTGTTTTCACATATAACGACATATCTTATTAGTTTAACCGGGTTTTCCATTTTTTGACAGTCAGATATGAATGATTTTCTTTGTAAAGCTTCTACCGGTCTTTCAACTACGGGAAAGCAGAACTTACGTTATTTTTATACATTAATCCGATTTTAGGTCTCAATCTCAATCTATACAAAATCTAGATTTTTATTCGTTTACTCCCTTGCAGTAGAACATCAAATGCCATAGAGGGTGGTAGATCCTCCTCGCGAGACCGTTATTCTATCGTATTCCCGCATCATTTCATTCCATTATGTTTAATTCCTCGTACCGTGTGTCTCTGGATTTTTATGCAGACAGACATCCTGATTAGATTTGGTACAGTCTGTGGCTTTTTGAATCGTCTCGCTTAACATTCCTTTAGCTTGAATTGTGATTTTCGATGTGTGTTTAACTGTTAATAATTTGGTTAGACTATAGTGCAGTTTCGCTCTGATTTGCAGTGTCGAGACTGTAGCCTCAGTACAACTTCATTACGTGTCTTCAAAACAATTATAGTTTGCTTTTTCGCCCACAAATCGCATTGCAAGATGCATACGTTTCCGTTTTTGTCTTTATTTGGAGTGTAATTTACAGTGATGGCTATAAACATAAACGTATATTTTTATATCATGATTGTTTATAGAAAATTTATTAAACTTGTACTAAAGCATGCCTTACATGACCTTATTCAAATTATTTACGCATCAGGGTATTTTTTCTGCTGTTAATATATCTCGACACCTATTTCAATAGATTTTTAATATTGTTGGTTCTCTCGTCAACCCATTATTGTCCCACTGCTGGGCACGGGTCTTCTCGCAGAATGAGAGAGTTTTAGGCTATAGTGCACCGCGCTGACCAAGTGCGAATTAGTGGACTTCACACACCTGCAAGTTTTTTTTTATTAAGAACGCTCAGATGTGTAGGTTTCCTCACGATATTTTTCACCTGGTGGTTATTTATGTATATAAATATTGTTGGTTACTTACGTATATTTTTATATCGTGTTTATCTTTCTTCGTTCTAATTATTATTTTATTTCATATATTTACCTTTTTCTGTATCTTCCTTCATCGATTTCTGCGTTGCCTAAAGATCGGTTGGGGAAAGATCATATCTTTAAGTTATTTAGTACCTTTTTTTCAGTTTAAGCAGTAGGAATTTTTGTTCTTGTAATATGTACCTATATTTAATTTTGTGCATGTATTTCGCTTATTGTACCCACATTCACATAATTGTCACAAGCAACCGTAGTGTAATTATTGAGTTGCGAAGTCAAGTCGGCTACATATTCACGATTTCTATTACGCGGTCGCAAATTTACTAATTTTACACCTGAGCCCTTAAACCCAGCGCATAAGGTTGAACATGACAAATGTGTTAGTACTAAGACGTGTAAGCCAAACTCATTCTCGCAAATTACAGTCGACAGTTGTGGTTTCTTGAGTCTTATTCTGGAGAATTCTTTAAGAAAACAGTTTTTTTCCGTAGACGATAAGTTTCGAGTTTGTAACAGTATAACTTCACTCTTTTTTTTTTTATTAACTTGATCAGTTATCTTACTTCTTTATATTAATTCGTTTGCGTAGATGACCTCCAAATTTATCAGCAGATTACATGAAAGAAACTACCTAAAACATATATTGAAGTTGCTCGTTATTTGACTTGAAATGATTCTCATGGTCTCAAAGTTAATTCTAGTAAAGCTTAAAGCAGTATAATAATTATAGGTTCTTCTTTTTCTTGTTCTCCTTACCTTTTCCATGCAAAGGTTGTCTGGAAGAGATCGCTGCCTAGCGATAACACCGCCTATTGCATACGACTTATCTATATTGTATGTTTTTGTTATGTTTGTCTGTTTCTAGTGTGCAATAAAGAGTATTCTATTCTATTCTATTCTATTCTATTCTATAGGTCGCTCTTAATATACAGAGTTGATTTTAATTTGCTAACCGATTTAACGTTAAATGAATTACGTAAACAATATAGCGACAAAGTAAAATATTTTGGCATATATTTTGACCAATGAACATTATGGGCACTCCAAATTGATGACGTGAGTAGAATGTTTTCTGTAGTAGTATCAGATAGAAGACAAAGTCTTCTTTCTTCGAACTGCCACTGAAATTGCGTAAGCAAAATCCTTACCGATGTTTGCTCTCTCAACTTAACTGAAGAGCAACTTAATAAACTTGAACGACTTCAAAACTTATGCATTCGTTTCATATTTGGCATTCACAAATAAAAAAACGCTTTCTACACTCATAGCCCCACAGTAGGATTTTCTCCTGTGTCGTGGGTGCCATAGAAACACACAAAGACGAATACACAAACACCCAGACCCAGAACAAGAATCTAAACTCATCATTCAGATACCTGTCTGGCCGGGAATCGAACCCGGGACCCTCTGCATGTCAGACCGGTACGCTAACCGCTGCGCCACGCGGGTCGTCGAACAAATATGATCACATATCCGATTATCGAGCTAAACTCAAGTGGCTTCCAATGCGACTTCGCCGGAATTTGCATATTCTTTCTGCATTAAACTGCATGCTATTCAGACCAATAGCTCCTTACTATTTAATAGATCGGTTCCAGTACATTGATCTTACTTACGACTATTGTCTCTATTACTCACGAACACACACACACACACACACACACACACACACATACACACACAAACATACATGCATGGGCAAGGGTGACTTTATAGGATACTGCAGTTTTAAAAAATTTATGAGGGGAGCTTGGGAGCACTCTTATTTACTCCCGTCCATCAGCACAGGGATAGGGAGTGGCTGAAAAACAGCGCTGCATAGGACGATAGGCCTATGTCAGCTCAAGCTGAGCCACCTCCTATTGCCCATGTACTAATTATTATATAAGATATTTTTTTATTTTGTACTTTTAAGTGTGGTATGTGGCAATAAATTGATTTTTTATTTTATTTTACTCTATAAATTTCTCTCAAAAACTCCTCATACTACATCCTTCTTCAGAAATTATTTTGAAACAAACATTAGACAAAAAACACCAAAACTACTTGTATAATCGTGTGCACAAGCACCATACTTGTATGATTAAATTATATAGCACATGACACTTCTTTATTTGATATGAATCCAACCACATCTTCTATGTTAAATTCTGTCAAACTATGTATGTATGTATAAACTATGAAGAGAATATGTTATAAAAAAATATATACTGTTGAGAAACAATATCACCAATCTGATACAGCCGGTTGAAAAAGTTAGATCCATGTTTTCTTTAATAAATCAAGCAAAGGGTGAAACAAAGGTAACATTTTCAAACCAGAATAACACCACCACCTGTGTTTAGCTAGAACACAGTGAAAAAATTAATAAACACAGCTACGCATTAACACCGTTAAGCAAATGAGCCGGCGGTCGTGTGAGATTGCACGTTTGTCTGTCGCAAATTGTTTAACTTTTTTTTCGATACTACCCTTTTGTTATTCTCTATGAAATAATCACTGCAGACAACGAATTATAACAAATCTGTGTGCTTATATGTCTATTGGAATTGAATAAGAAAAATCCTTATTAGAACACAGTTACCTCGTCTCTGCTGGGAAGAGGCTTCAATCTTTGAGATTTTTAAAGATCTCTCTGAAATGTTGATTTATTAATGATGTTTTCTATAAAACCTCTCGACATGAGAAAAGGTTCGTAACCAGCTTTGACGTTTTGACGACATATTAAGGAAATATAGTAACATGAAGCATTCTAACTTAAATGAGTGATTGACTAATGTAATAAGGTACTTATGCAAAGCAATCCGACGTAGACCTCAGATATATCAACACATCTGTGACCAGACTCAAATAAGGCTTAGATCATAACTATGGTAGATTACAATTGGGTGGCAGTTAGTACACCATCAGGAAGACGCATCGTTTTTGAAGTGAAACTTCTTTATCGGGGTTGGAAAAAAAAATAGTGTAACATTTTTTCGTTACGCGCCATCTTTTTCTGTTACGTGCCATCTTTTTCTGTTACGCGCCATCTTTTTTTTCCGTTACGCGCCATCTTTTTCTTATCCCTACCACGCGTGATATTAGATAGATTATTACAGATTAGGTTATTAGATAAAGTTTAATAAAAGCCTTTTATTAAACTTTATCTAATTTAACTTTATTTAACCAATTTGTGTAAAGTTGCATATAGTAAATTATTTTTTAAAACTAACGTCATAAAGAAGTTTCACTTCTTACGAGTGTACGCTAGTACACGCACACATTTTTTTTTATCTGACTGAAGTAGCAAAGGAGCATACACTTATTTCAAGGGTAGAGCAGTTCTTGCGTTTCGATGAAAGGGTGTGGTTGCCGGCACACTTTCATATGAGGCGACGGGAGTAGCAACGCATCTGTGATTGACTTCACACAGAATCCTTGTTCAATTTGAAGTTGCTTACAGATGTCCATGGGCGGCAGTGACCATTTACTATCAGGTGGACTGCATCGTCCTTGTAGCCTCGGGGTCAGAATAGGGCTACGGTATCCCCAGCCTGTCGTAAGAGGCGACTAAAAGTCCAAAAGATCCCGGAGTCCTCCTTTTCAGCGCCGAGGACGGCCATCGGGGGGGGTTTTAGTGCGGTAAAAATCCCACATAACCCTGCATTGCTCCCACGGCGTCGGGTACCTTTTGAAGGTTTCCCCCTCGAAAACAAAAAAAAAAGGTGGACTGCATGCTTGTTTGCTATTACGATCAGATAAAAAAGACTCATGTGCGTTTGCCACGTTTTTATTTTAAAATATGCTCCTAGCTTGTCAGGTTTCCATTGACGGTAGTTGCTACTCCATCAGCTGAAGTTTCTCGTTTCCTGCTTCTATTTTTAAAAAAAGCTTCACTACAAACATGAGACATTATTAAGACGCGTCTTATTTCCAGGTTTTGTATTTTACACCAGATGCAATTTGCGTTGATGCAGACAGAATAAAATTAGCACAATTACGGTCACATTACTTGCTTTGTGAGAAATTGTATGCTCGTGTCTGAGGTTATTTTGTGTAGACAGTAATCAGCTAAGTTATATTGCTGTTTCACTAGTCTTGTTTCCCGAAATTGTCTATTTTGGATATTTAAAAACAAAGTATCGAACAAATAAGAAGTATATACAAAAACTATTTTAGTTTGATCGTGGTATTTTTTTATAAAATGAAGTAGTAAATGAGCATGCAGTCCACCTGTGGTAAGGGGTCACTGCCGCCCATGGATTCCTGTCCTTAAGGACTAAGATGATCGCCTCATATAAAAGTGTGCTGGCAACCACACCCTTCCATCGAAACGCAACAACTGGGTTACGGTTGAAATAAGTGTAGCTGTGGTGCCTCCCCGATCGAACTACACTGGTTCTACCACCTGGTGACATCTGATTGTAAGTGGTCACTGCGGCCAATGGACAGTTGTAGGCAACTTTGAAGGTGGTAGAACCTGTGTTGTTCGACCGGGGAAATACTACCGCCACACCTATTTCTAGCGTAAAGCATTTCTTGCGTTTCGTTGGAAGGGTGTGGTTACCGGCACACTTCTATATGGGGTAACATCTTAGTCCTCGGGAGTAGCAACGCATCTGTGATTGACTTCGGATAAAACCCATGTTCTATATAAAGTTTTGTACAGAAGATGTTTTTGCTACTTCAATTAGAAAAATAAAAAACTTCACACAAAACAAGAGTTTTATCCAGGACAGATTCCTGTTATAGACGCTAAAAAGTCTGTATGAAGCAGTTGCCCTTTACTCTCAGGTGGACTGCACGCTCGTTTGCTACTTCAATTGGATAAAAAAATGCTACCATTAATTCGTAAATTTGTATGATCTTAACTAACAAGAATTTTATCAAATCTTTGCATAGCACATTATATTATCCCGTACAGACTCTAGTTTTCCTTTCATACAACTACCGATTCAAATCACATTTTGTATATTCACACCGCGTCATTTATTTCGGTAGCTCGTCATTAAGTAAAACACGCCAAACGACGATAATGCACCTTTAATTCCTTCCGACGTATGTTTCGTATCTACTATCAAGTAAATTGCGTTTAAAATGTTCAGACACCCATTGTTTTGTTCAAAAATACGAACACATGAGAAAGTAGACAAAATATGGAGATTACAATGTAATTTGATGTGTTATGATGATATGGTGTGATTGCGGTCAGTGCTTTTTATTAATCTGTAGGTTTGCTAGTTAGGTACCTTTTCTGTTATCGACGGGGAAACCTTCAACAGGTACCCGGTGCTGTGTGAGCATCGCCGGGTTATGTGGGATTTTTGCCTCACTAAAACCTCTCCGGTGGCCGTCCTCAACGCTACATGGAGGACTCCGGGATCTCCAACGGAACACAACCGGAGTCCTCCGGACGCAATACCCCTTTTGGACTCTTCCCCAGTGAGCATTTGTGTTCGCCTTGTCTCCTGGTGTTTACGACGGCATGCGACCACACATGCCATTGTCCTATCCGGGGTCGCTTGGCTAGACGGTTCGACCTCCCACTTTAGCCGCCCGCAATCCCGGAACCTTTTAGTCGCCTCTTACGACAGGCAGGAGATACCGTAGCTCTATTCTGGTCCCGGAACAAAACAAAATTTAGGAAAGGGTAATACCCTTCTAGATTATAGCGATATATATTAGCGATTCCTAGCGTGAAGCAGTTCTTGCGTTTCGATGGAAGGGTGTGGTTGCCGGCACACTTTTATAAGAGTCAACCATCTTAATCCTCGGGAGTAGCAACGCATCTGTAATTGACTTTACATATAATTTCATGTTCTATATGAAGTTGTTTACAGGAGTCCATGAGCGGCAGTGACCACTTACCATCAGGTGGATTGAATGCTTGTTTGCTACTCAAACTAATAAAATAAAAAAATTAAAACTATTTCTGTATACGTATAATAGCAGTCAAGCGCTGCTATGTTCTAGCTTCTCGTATGTCTCGTATGTCGTATTCTCGTAATAGTATAATGATATTCTTATATCGTAATCATAACTGGTTTACTAATATCTCAACTGTAAAATTTAATGCATCATAAACCCCTGATCGGAATAATTTTAATGTAAGGCACTAAGCTTTTTAATGAGGTGTCGGTAGTAATTGGTAATAATGGACCTTAACATAAACAACGTACGTCTTAAGAGAAACGTGTAAATTAATATTCATTTATATAAATTTTATATCAATTTAGTTTTACAATTATTTATATTTTTAGAATAGTTTGATTAAAAAAAACTTTTAAAGCAAAAAACATGTATTGAAATCAGCGCCATCTATAAAAATATTGCTGTACTACGACAACGTTATGAACTGTACGTCACATCATTAAAATGGAAAGCTTCACTCGTTGTCGTTGCTGTTTGTTCTAGCTCCTCAAAGTTCACATAGACGGCGTTTTATTTGTAGATGAGTAAATAAGTTTAAAATGTTTTTCAGTGCATATGTAGGTAGGCTAGTAATAAATGATGAAATATAGAAATAAATAAAGTCCTTACATATCGTACTTGAATAGTTTTCTAAGTGAGTATATACATTTTAGGAATAATTGTAGGTACGTATTTCAAGTACATATTTGTTAACGTTGTATGGGACTTCTTACCTTTTGGCCTCTCATATCTGGTAGATACCACGGTGTGTTGACAATATTGGTGAGTTTGTAAGGATTAATCTAGGCTTAACGGTTAGTGCCGTATAAATGCACAAAACTGGTATAGCATTATGGAGAACTGTCGTGTCTTCTGTTTTTTTTTTATTTGAAACTAGATATTTATCACCTACTTCCTACAAAGGATCCAATATTTCTATAGTCATGCTTGCTTGCGAATAATATCTATGGCTAATAAATTCCCAGCAGGTGCATAAATCTTTAAAGGTTTTCTCTTAGAGAACAAAAAAAAGATAATTTATAACATGGATCAACACATAAAATACTGCTTGCCGTGGTAAACGTGCCCGAAACGGGCTAAGTCGCGGGAATAAACTAGTACGAATTTACGTTTTACAAAATATAATATACGTACTCGTCAATCTCGAGACATAGAACATAGAACACATAAATTAATAAACGGAAAATTCAATCATAGTTTTTTATAAGATCCAAGTAGCAAAACTAGCAAACGAGCATGCAGTCGACACGGTAAGTGGTCACTACCGCTCATGTACCTATCTCTGTAAGCAACTTCATATAAGACAAGGGTTCTGAGGTCAATAACAGATGTGTTGCTAATCCCGAACACTTACATGGTTACGTCATATAAAAGTGTGCAAGCAACCACATCATTCCATCGGAAGACAAGAACTGCTTCACGCTAAAAAAGATATGGCGGTGGTACACTCCCGGTCGAACCATTGATGTACCATATTTTGAACATTTGAATTTAGAAATAACGTGCGGATTTAAAAGTAATGTTCTAGAAATTTTACAATGACAACAGTAGGGTCGAACGTAAATATTACGCAGTTACCTTTAATAACCCGCATTGAGAGAGAAATTCGAACACAATTTCTTAATTTAAAAAAAAATTAGGCCTCTTTTAATAATAGATTACTCTCTAATATATGAAGTAAAAAACTCTTTAATTACCCCTATCGTTATCTGATCATTAACCTTTCAAATAAACCCTCTATCTATTATGTTTCCACTATCAATCATTTTTATTCGCGTGATAAAAATGCTTTCATCGTAATGGACTACTGTACCTGTGACGTTATCTCGAGTGCTATGAATATCCTTTCCCCATTCAGTTGTTTTGACCATTTCACTCAATTTCCACGTGATTTTTGTAACGATTTCCATATTTGCATATTTTGAGGTTTCAATCTATGTTTCTGTACGTGTTTTAACAATTAGTTAAGAAATCCAAAATGAGTGTTCTGGAATTTGATGACATACCTAAATATTTGACTAATTGGAGCAGTGACTACTTGGACGATGTAAGTACATGTATGAAAGAGGATTTTTGCATACTTGCATGTGTTGCGAGGTAAAAAACGAACACATATTCCAAAACAGATCATCTAAGAGTGGTAGAACTCTTTGGTATTCGACTCCGGAAGTATCATCGTCAAATTTTTTCTGCTTAATAAACGCACTATTAAGCTATATGTTTTATGAGTTTAATAAAAAACATTTTAATCAAGGCATTCCAACTAACATTTTAGGGGTTACAACGCATCTGTGGTCAATCTTAACCTTGTAGTTGTTGACCACAGATACCTACAGGCGGCAGTGACCGCTTTACAAATACAAAAACATAATGTCAACCATATCTCAATATTAAAAATCCTAATTAAAAAATAAGGTATTGACACTCGTATATTGTGTATCTTTAATAATGATGTCAATTATTTTCCATTTGATGTTTACAGATCGATACATCTCAATATCCATTTCCAAATACACTATGGCACGTAAAGCCAGCAAAGGAAATAGCCATCAAGACCACAGCTATGCTCCTCGTTGGCATCATAGGCATATTTCTCAACACCATCATCTTGGTCATCCTCATACAGAATCGGTGGCTATGGACGGCCAGTAACTATCTCATTGGCAATCTTGCTCTTGTTGACTTAGTGACATTAGTGTTCTGCCCCTGGTTCATGCTTGTGAGAGATTTCTACCAAAATTATGTTTTGAGACACTTTGGATGCCGGTTTGAGGGATTCTTACAAGGTAAGCCTGATGATGTAATGCTATATTTTGATTAAATGGACACATTAACTGGAATGAAATCTTCCAATTTATATTTACAGTCCAACAGAAATGCACTGCTAAGCCCTAATACCAAATTTATAAGCCTCAAATAAGTAGGTGAATCTGATTCGTAACATTCTTCAGTTCTGTTCTATATTGCAATATCTTCAAGTACTGAGGTAGAAATGGGTGGCAAAAGCTACTCTCACAATCATGAAACGATGTTATCATAACATATGTAATTGTAAACTTCCTATAACTTTTTCAGCGTCCATGCTCTTGGCAAGTGTAGGTGCAGTGATTTTGGTATCATATGATAGACTTGCTGCTGCAGCACTGACTTCGGAAGCAAGGGTGACCAAAAAAGTAGCACCCAAGCTCATTTTTGCTTCTTGGCTAGTTTCATTTGCATTATCTACTCCCTGGATTATAAAAAGGGAATTCATAGTAAGTACTGTAATGACTATCATTAAAATTTTATCATAATTTAGCCAATTTTAATCAAATTTGTTCTTTCTTTTTGCTTTCATTTCATTTTATCTTTTAAGAAGTTGCTTGACCTTATGGTAGAAACAAGATTCGAAATTATGATAATTCCTCTTTCCTCTTTACGTAAAGTTTTGCAATTTAAATAGTGATAAAAATATTTTATGTATATTTAGAGCAATAAAAAATCAATGATTAGGCTTTAATTGTCGGGAATTACCACATTTTAAACAGGTCAGACAATTTTATAAACACCTATTTATTTTTACATGTAATAAGTCAAAGCTTATCATACATTAAGTCAAAAAACGATAGAAACGATTAAGAAAAAAATATATTTTTAGGAGCGCCCGTGGCTAAATCATCTGGAAATGTTCTGCGCAGAAAACAGAGATTTTCTTGACATTTACTGGCACTTCATAGTTCTACTTCTTGTCTGGATACCACTTGGAGTAATGCTTATTACGGTAAGTTCTATGTACATCGTGAGAACTGATTAAACGCTACCTGACTATGTCAGAAGCAGGATATTGTTTTTCGAGCTTATGAATGTATGTATATCAATTTCTTAGGCTTGCGCTACAGCCCAACCGGCTTGAAAGAATGTAACAAATGGGATTCATGGGATTCGACTTAGTTTGCAGAGTGACATAGACTGACATAGACAATTTTTAAATATGACAATTGCGATCAGAGAAAGGGGTGAGAGGGATGACTTTATGTATTACCAACAAATGATCATAGATCATCACATGATATACAAAATGTGCGAGAACCGCCTTTCCGTAGGTCCCGGGGATATAGAAGACCGTCGAACGAGACCTCGGGTGGTTATAGGCGATTACACTACATTTTAGGGCTACGTATCGTGCTGTGAGTTTTCGGATTCTACTTACGATTAGCCACGTATGTCTACGTATGATTAGCCACGTCCATACGACACGTGCACCAGCAATGAATTTGTAGGCTTCGATTTAGTCCATACACTTAGAGTACACAAATGGTTATATCTTCACAATTTACACGAATAATTAAAGATAATAAGTTCCTCTCATACGATTTTGTACGAGCCGGTTAGCAGCGGTCGCTTCAACAACATGCCGCCATACTGCTTTTTAGAGCATGGTAAGGGATACTACCCTCCGATTGGACGGACCGTATGAGCATTGTAAATAATGCTCTGCTATTGGTTGAAGAACCCAACACTGACAGCAAGTTTAAAATCATTCGATTTGGTTATATCTAATTTGATTTTAAACAACGGTTACGATACACAATAATTATAACACTTTTATATTACTATGTGTTTTGACACAAAATTCAAAAAATGTAATACGCAAAATCAAATTTTCATATTAGCCATCGGGTTTATGGTTTTCATAATAATTCAGTTCTAGCTCAGTCTCATATGTCCCTGTAGTTTCGGGATCAGAATAGGGCTACGGCATCCCCTGCCTGTCGTAAGAGGCGACTAAAAGGGGCTTCCGGGGTTGCAGGCGGCTAGAGTGGGAGCTCGAACCGTCCGGTCAGGCGATCCCGGGGAGGACGGCGGTATAAGTGGTCGCATACCGTCGTAAAGACTAGACGGAGCGGTGGGCCCAGCCGTCCATCTGAGAGGAGCCCGATGGGGCAACGCGCTCAGAGGAATCCGGTTGCGGTCGGACCGAGTTCCCGGATTCCTCTTTTTAGCGCCGAGGACGGCCACCGGAGGGTTTTAGTGCGGTAAAAATCCCACATAACCCTGTGTCGCTCCCACGGCGTCGGGTACCTTTGGAAGGTTTCCCCCTCGAAAACAAAAAAAAAAAGTTCGGTCTCATATACCTATAACGTAATACATATTACTTATACATTTTCAGTATGGAGCAATCATTTGGCGTTTAGAAATCAGCACCCGCACTCTTTCCTCTCGAGGAGGTGGCCAAGCCATCAGAAAGATGAGGGGAAACGCTATGAGGATCACAGCCTGGGTGCTGTTAGTTGCTGTCATCTGCAGGGTTCCGTATACTGTGATGATATATTGGAGAAATAATCTAAGCTTGGAGATTAATTCGGTACGTAATTTCCAAAATAGTATATGATAAGTAATATTAGTTTACATTTGATTTAATGTAGATTTAAAATACAAATGAAACGGCGCTTAATTGACCATTGTTATTGTGAGATTAACGAATTTGTAAACAGAAATTTCTGACTTTTATTTATGATTATTGTTTTTATTGTTATATTTTATTATGTATAAGTATTTAGATTAAGTGACAGGATAATATGTGTTTAATATATGTAATAATTAATTTAATATTGTAACAACTAAACTTGCATGCCACATCACGGCTAAAGTTGAATGACCATTGGAGACCATTGTAAAGACCTAATAATTATGTAACTATTATATGAGGATTACGACTTATAAGATGTCTACTCATTTAATTTGTATTTTTTTATATTTTTGATACAGTTAACCGTATAGTAAAACGTAACGGATGAGATGGTTCTCAATTGTTTCTATGGTATAATCTGATCACAAAAGCAACTAAAGTTGTAGTTTCTTCAAGGTGGTAGAACCAATGTAGTTCAACCGGGGAAGTGCCACCGTCACACCTATTTCTAGCGTTAAGCATTCCTTGCGTTTTGATAGAAGGGTGTGGTTGCCGGCACACTTTCACATGATGCGACCATCATAGTCCTCGAGAGTAGCAACGCATCTATGATTAACTTCAGATGAAACCCATGTTCTGTATGAAGTTGATTACAGATGTCCATGCGCGGCAGTGACTACTTACCATCAGGTGGACTGCATGCTCGTTTGCTACCTCAGTCAAAAAAAATACTTCTTCTTCTTGTTAAAGGAATGATTCTTTTGTTCCAGGTGGACGGTGGATTTGCAGCTATATGGTTCTCTGCTACCTTTCTCATGTATGTCAACTGTGCAATTAACCCTCTCATCTATGGTTTCACTAACACCAGATTCCGTAAAGCTATGGACAGGACTCCTGGCGTTGCGTGCTTTAAATTTGGTTCCTGGTGTTATACGTATAGTTTGGTAAGTGTTGTCTTTGATATCACTATTTTAAACAAAGTAGTACTAAGTAAAGAAGGTATTGAATGTTGTAAATCCAATTATTTCATATTACTTTCTCTGAAAAAATAACGATTTATAAAATACTAGGTCATTTCTGCTATTTCACTCTCTTTGATCACATCTACTTCGCTTATAAATATCATTATCTGTTAATCTAGGCCATACACGCTGTGTGAGCCAAATTCCAACGAAATCTGACCTGTAGTTTTTGCGTGAAAGATTAACTAAGTCACATTTTTTTATCTTACTGAAGTAGCAAACAAGCAAGCAGTCCACTTTATGGTAAGTGGTCACTGCCGCTCATGGACATATATAATCAACTTCATACAGAACATGGTTTCTATCTGAAGTCAATCACAGATTCGTTGCTACTCCCGAGGACTATGATGGTCGCCTCATATAAAAGTGTGCCGGCAACCCCACTCTTCAACGAAACGCAAGAAATTCTTCACGCTAGAAATAGGTGTGGCGGTGGTACTTCCTTGGTCGAACTACACTGGTTCTACCATATACATCATTGCAAACTTTCGCGTTTATAATATTAACAAGATTTATTAATAATTCTATCAATATTTCTGCTCATTTCCAGACGTCTCAGAAAAAAGAACGCATACCAGAAAAAGACGTGGAGAAAATATTCATGATCGAGACAAGCCCTGAATCAAAGAAAAAGATATCAAACATGATAAAGAACATGTTACATATCAACAGAGATACTATAGAACTTAGTGTGCCAAAGGTGGATGAAGTTACTACGAAACCGACTAAAATAACGCCTTTGAAAGTTGAATACTTAGATGAAACCTAAAAGCAAAAGAGCATTAAAAACAATCATTATAAGCAATCATAAATTAAACAGGTAGACCGTTGAAATAACACTCAACACAAGAAAAAAAATAAACTGCATATTATTTTGTTAAAAGCTAAAAGATATTCCTTTGTATTAAGAAAATATTGGTTTCAATGCCGGTTTTTTAACTATTACTTAAAATATTTATACTTTTATTTAAACTTTATCTTAATTACATCTATTAAATCTGTTCTGACACTTTGTATGTATTCTACGGGCAAGTCTTGAACCATTTTACACCAATTGATATAGCTAAAATTATGCAAACATATTTGGTTTTGATTACGATGCGAGGATAAGTTTTGTAAACACTTTCTAAATTCCGTTTGATGGACGCCCCATGCTCGCAGTCTAATTGTTTTTTATTTAAACCCACATCGAAACAAATTTTAATTGCTGTAAATCGTTGAGGAGTTCCCTCGACTGTCTTTCGGCTCCATCATCAGATCGACTCCAGACCTTCATTATATTATAGTACTTTAAATTGTTTAATAGAAAAATTAACAAACGCACTAGTCACCCCTACGATTTTAGAAAGTTCCCCTCGATTTCTCTAGAATGACATCATCAGATCCTGGTTTCCTTATCATGGTACCATTTCTGGAATGTCTCCTTTCTAAAAAAAAGAATCTTCAAAATCGGTTCAAAAACGAGGAAGTTATCCGCGAACAAACATAAAAAAATATATATATATGGTCAAATTGAGAAACCTCCTCCTTTTTTGAAGTCGGTTATAAAATAACCAAAACACTTAATTCTTTAAAGAACCTTACAAATGTGGCTTGATTAAGGCATCCAGATGTATAATAAGAAGAATAATAATTGAGGTAATCGTAACATACAGAATAAAAATAATATATTGGTGATTACTTGTTAAAATAATAAGAATTAATTTTAACATTAACTAAATAAATAATACAATCATGACTTAAGTTATTTTTATTAAAATAATTTAATAATGAGATAAAATAATGCACTTTTAACATTTAATATTCAATAAGCAGTTAAATAACTATAATAACTAAACTATGTCTTTTACTAATAATATTATGTGGTTAGTTATATTACATTTAGTTACAACATGTTTGTATATATTCAAGAAATATACTTACAAAAATGATATAAGAAAGAAGGTATTAACTTGTCGATCGTTTTTTTATTATAATTATATGTTCGAATACTTTATCAAGCGATTTCTTGATACACTTTAAATATTAATTTAAACATAAACTTCTTATAAATTTAAAGTCAAAATTCCAATTAAATTACAATTAAAATCAAAACAATTAAGAGTACATACTTTGGATTACTTTGGATTTATTACTATTATAAGATAAAAGAAAACAAGAAAAAATATACAGTCCTATACATGATATAATAAATAAGAAGACGTAAAAACTATACATATATAACATTAGTCTTTTAACAAGGAATAGATAGATAATAATGTAAATAAAAGTACATAATTAAAAGTAATTTTAATAAACAGTTATAATTATACATTGACAGTGTAAATTGGTGAATTGCAAAGTGGTCTATACTCTGTATTAATCTGTCAAGGAATATTCTTCAGACTGAAGAACAAAGAACATGTATAATGCTGTAAGACCATAGTTTAATTGAGACCCACTAACGAAAATTCAAAAGTGTCAAAAAATCTTACTTTCCGAATTCCAAAAACGTTATCCGTGCATGTAAGGAGGACGATCATGGATTTCCGTGGACCGTAGAAAGGACACCAACATCTATGTACGTCGGTCTTAAGATTGGAAAACTGTAATTTCAAAATGCAAAGTGAAAGAGATGCAATAGAAAAGGTCGCATTACACTTTAAAGTACCGACTGAATACTAATCAAAAATAACTTTACTGTACTAAGTCTCATAATATGTATATTAATTTTTCTTATAGCTCAATTTGTCAATATTTTAAGAAAGATCTTAGCTCTTACCCTATTTGTTAGTTTTTAATAAGTAATTTTGCCTCTTTAGTTACAATCATTTTTAATACATACACAAAGCAGAATGTTTGATACATATTTCTTTTTTTATTCTCATTACTCTTCACGTTCTTATTAGTTCTACGCTGTAACGCCATTGGATCCATTGTCAGTTGAATCTAGAAGACCGGTTAACTCTTTCAACTTCATCTCCAACGTTGGTTGCATGTACGGTTCCACCTTCAAAATATTCATCGCTTCTTGAAGCAGCACCAGGCTTTCCATAAGCTGACTCTGGAAGATAGACAGTCACCTTTGCAAATCTGGTCACGGATATAAAACGATTTACTTGTTAATGAAACTTCTGGGATAATGAAACTAAACTTGTATCTATTTATAAATAAATTCAAAAGGATATCGTCTATCTGTTTAATATATATTATCGAGCAAACATTTGCACCAAATCGTTTTACTGTGCAAAATCACCATTCCTTATTTACTTCCATCTTGACCTCATTCCCTCAATGCTACGTAGGAATGTTGATATTCTACACCGACTATTTTTAGCTTTAGTTTAGGTGATTAAATTACATCATTTTGCTTTTTACGGCTACATTGTTGTCAGACTTGTTGTTTAGTCAGTTTAAAGATCCATTGACGATATAAATAAAATCTGGGGCGTCCGTCTCGTGGCTATCAACATGTTGTAGGCCGTTCACTTTATTGGCAAATGTCCAATTATCCCATCGTAAGCTAACATAATGATTTTCACATTTACACGTGTATTTAATATGAGATTTGCATCGACTCTACTGCAATTAATTTTGCTAGCGATAAATGTCCCATTATTTTAAATGTAGCGCAAAAAATGTCTTCATTGCTAATAACATTGAGATTATCGTATATTATTAAAACAATGAAATAAAAGTTAATATGTTCTCTTGATACTTGTACGAAAATGTTTACTGTGTTTCTCTGAATATTTTTTGTGCTGTTACAAAAGTGTATATAAGATTACACTTAATAAACTATTACAGGAGCACGATTATATGCTCAGGGAGTATGTAGGCTATTGAACAGCTTTACTTAAACACTTCAGCGAAGCCGTAGGGGTAGAATCTACGTAAAAAAATATAACGCTAAATTTTTATATATTTTGAATTCCATTAAGTAGCAAATCCGCATTTAGACTAGCTATTAGATAGTAAGCTAGATAGACATCTTTAATCAAACATAGATAACATTTAAGTTTTAACTAAGGCTTTAATAGCTGTGTTATCCCCAATTAGGACTAAGTTGGTACTCCTCGAATAAATAAGTCCCCTTTACACTGCTGTTTGTGTGTGTAAAGTAAAAGTGTGAATGTGGTGCCTGCGACATTGCCATAAAAGGTTATATCCCCTTAAATTTTGCGTTTACATTTTTATTTATATTTTTTAAATATATAATATCAAATTGCTTACCTGCGCTGCTTCTTTAGTAAGCTTTCCAGCTTCAAAGTCTTTCTTAGTTTCCAAAGTCATTGCACTCTGAAGTTCCAGGAGAATTGTGCCCCTAAATCTTGACCAGCCTGGTTCTAGCTTATCTGCTAGCTCCAGAAGCTCGTGGCAAATATCAATTTTACGTTTTACCAGGTGATCGGGGAGTTCTGGAATTATAAGAAGATACTGAGGATGAAAGTGAAAGAAATAAAGATTATTTCCGGACTAATAATCCAATACTACAATCATTCCTATGTTTGTCTGAATGGGTATGGGACACGCATTGTATCAGATACCATCTGTCACAACTACGTAAATAGTGATCGCAGGATGTAGCAAATATGTTTTTTTTTTAAATGAAATTTCCATATTTACAATACACAGTAACGATTCAGAAGATATTTTATAACTAATATTTTTACACGTTTATGTCGTTTTCTGAAGAAGATATTATTTCAAGTGAAATTAGTAGACTATCAAAACAAATCAAGTAAAATTTACCTGTCAGTGTATACCCTTTCATGTTTCCATAAATCTGCATCAAGGTTAGTTTTGCTTGAACTACTAAATGATTGGTCGGATGTAATGTCTGACTGTACGTCTCTATAAATCTTTCAAACTCTGCTGGATTCGATTTGTTTAGTCGAGCTAAGTCTTGCTTTAAAGCTTTATTTCCCCAAACCATTTGCTTACTTAGAATGTAGTGTTCACATTTTTCACATTTCCAAGCAGCTGATTCATCTAAAGGATTTGTTGACATTAACATCGCACCTCTTTCTGAACCCGTATCTTTAAACGGCCCATTACATACAGAGCAATATATATTTCCCAAATGAGTGCCAAATTCTGTTGGATCTCTACATCTTTCACAGTCACATCCAAAACATTTATTAATTAGCAGATGACTCCGTCTATCCAAGGTGCCCCAAAGTGATTGGGTATACGTAGCAGTAATTAATTCACCTTTAGCGATTGGCACTGTGGCAATAAGAGCTAGATTGTTATCGTCGCCTAAAAATATATGTCTCGTATTCGGTCTACAACTGTGGTTCATCATTGATGCCGTGACATATATGGCCCTCAATTTTTTTCTACCATCTGGCGACCTGACGTCAAACGAATTCGTATCATAAATTGAAGCTACCTTAAGAATTGTATCTTCGTCAAATGGTAATTCTAGCACTTGAACAATAAATGTAACTAGATTCACTTTTAATATTCTATACAGAGGTGTGTCCATTCTTTCTTCAATATGGGACTGCAAGCTCATTATATTTTCAAATTGTAGTGGATTTGATTCTTTCATTAATAGGACCCTCATGGGTGCAATGACGCAGTACGCAGCCTCCACTTTGTCGGGTCGCTCGTATTTTATGTCACATCTATATTTTCTCTTCGACATCGCTTTGCATTCAGGTTGATGAGCTTCAGCTTTCTCGCAGTCCAGGCCACACATGGGCCAGTTGCATGTGGTGCATTTGTAGAAGTCTTTCGTATCTCCAAACTGCATTGGTTCTAGTTTAATACCACAAGCTAAACAATGGGGGGTACAGGATATTTTGGGCCCACTTACGGCTGGTTTTTCTTTTAGAATCATTTCACCTTGTTTAATGTCTCTGCTTGCAACCATGTGCCGTCCCAGGGTGTCTGAGTACTGGACTTTGAAGGCTCGGCATTTGAACTTATGGCCTTCTCTCCATCCTAACTTCTGGTGAGCCCTCGAGCAGTAGTAGACGAGCTTGCATCCTCCACATGTTTGGTTCGCTGGTTGCTGGCATACCTCACACACGGGTATTTCACGTCTCGGATAGTCCATTGTTGTTTTATTGTAAACTGTTAATGCATTTAGGGCGTGCACGCGCCCGGCGTGATCCAACTCTAGCACAATACTCGTTTTAAATAGATACACATAATTATCACCATGGTCTACAAACTTGGGAGATGTGCCAACATAGTGAAGTATTGCAATACTTATGCTCCTCGGTTATAACAAATGTTTATGCATCTGCAAACATTAATTTATCAGAATGAGTTCGTGTTTATATAATTATTGACGTGTTATGAATTCGGCGTTTACGCAGCAGATTCGGATCTAACGCTAACGTTAACGTTAACGCTAACGGTGTATATCAAATATTTTGTTATTGATAAGCGTGTCGACGGGCCCCTAGAACAAAGTCGTATGTGAAAAATTACCAATTTACAGTTTGAAGCTTAGAAGTTTTATGGACATACAAACAATGATTACTTACGCCAATAAAGACGATCTTTGGAAAATCATTATAATAGCTATTTAGAAACTTATTAAATAATTTCCTAAATAGCTATTACAATAAACCATTACAATAAAGCATCATACTGTAAATTGGTATTTTTTCATATACGATTTAATTCTAGGAGCCCGTCGGTATACGCTAAGATACTATTAAAATATTGCTAGAAATGTGTTGTCTACAAACTAGTGTAGCAGTACGGGAAAAGAGTACGGCCCAAAGAAAACACGTAAGAGATACTTAAGATAAGCAATTCATAATTCATTTTGCCAATATTTCGACCCAATTACATAGTTTCCCAGTTTCGCCTTACGATTCTTGTAACTGGGTCGAAATTTAAACAAAAAGAATTAAATAATCACTTGTCGTATATATTAAATTAATGTATGTATTAAAATGGTTTAAAATGTCTCAATTCCGCGATTTTTTATCCGGTTGAAGTAGACGTTTTCTACATAGCATGCCGTTCACCTAATGGTAAGTGGTCGCTGCCGCCCATGGACATCTGGAAAATATTAGCCTAAAATCATATATATGTATTCGAATATAAGCTTATCGCAGTAGAAAACCCATATTTGTCATATGGGATGTTTGTATTGTATTTGATGTAGATTTTATCACGCGTATCTAATGACATTTTATTGCAATTCGTCAATAACTAGTGTCACCACAAAAATCATAACAATGAAATATGTGTCACTTTGATACACACATATTTGAAGAACAATAATATTATAATTATTTAATTTAATACTGTTAAAATACTGTTAAGTTAGCTGCTGTTAAAATGCTGTTAAGTTAGCTGCTATTTATAAATATAATAAACACACACACACACGTAAAAATGAGTGCACACACTGCACACTTTCACATGAGACGACCATCATAGTTCTCGGGAGTAGCAGCACATATGTGATTGACTCCAGATGGAACCCATGTTCTGTATGAAGTTGATTACAGACGTTCACGGGCGGCAGTGACCATTTACCATCAGGTGGACTACATGCTCGTTTGCTACTTCTGTTAGAAAAAAATGATGGTTTGCATATTTACGTAAATTCTAAACTGTCGCGTAATTTAATGAAATTAGACTTCATTGTATCATTAATTTTTATCACGCTGTGCTAAACAAATGCTCCTAGATGATAGTTTCAATTCAACAATAATTCAGATGGACATTACCTATTACAATAAATTAAGTTTTCTTTTTTTTCTGTCGATTATTTTTACCTCTCCCGCAACTGAGAAAACTTACTCTACTAAGCTACACTAAAAAGTACTTCTACTGTAAGACATGCCATAAATTAATTTTAAATACTTTTTTATGAAACATCCATCATAGGCCGTATTTATTAATTTATTGAAGAGAAGCAATTGTTTCACTGTCAATTTATACTGAAAATAAAATGATGTATATCATTACATGCTTCTAAAAATATTTGTCAGCTTCTGCAATATGTCTACATTCTATTTACATTCTACATGTGCACGTACTTTGGTTTAAATAAATGAGTGCTACTGAAATACAATTATAAAGGAAGCATTTATAAGTTTTACACATAAATTATATCACAGACAGAACCGCAGGACATTGGTTGTAAGAAATCCGAAAATTATATTTATATCAAGAAAGAAATGAATGAACGAGCGATGCCACTAAATCTCACCAAGCATATATCCGGATCTTACGTAAGGAGTATCGGGAGGAGCTTTAAGCAGTATCGGGTCTTTTCGCTGCGCCTGCGCACGCCTCATGGTGGAAAGAATAGTGAAATAAGAACTTAGTGGTGCTTGGATTTGTGTCTTGTGCTAGTTTTCTGAAGGTATGGAATCTATTTATAGTGTGGCATTACGTTTGGTAGTTTATGAGGTATACGCCACGTGACACCATTGGTATGTCGTCATAAGATTTTTAATAGATTTATGAAAGTTTAATAGTTTTTCTTTGATCAATCTTATATTTACGATCGCTTACTCCTGCTGACGATTGTTCAGAATTAACTGTTTAAAATAAAGCAATAACGACAAAAATATTTTTAGGTTAATACCGTAAAACTCTCGGGCTTCGAAAGAACAGATTTTAATGTTTAGCAGAAAGCAGGTATATAATAAACCTAAAACGATTGTCTACTTATTCTACAATTATAAATTCTTATCGAAAACCATCGATGTGGAATATCTTTCTAATGATGATGGTATTTCTTACACACATAACAAATACTTTTTATCATAATTGGACTCAATATGCTATGAATTTTCAAAAGTCTTACTTAGTATTCATGCAATAAGGAATTTCTGTATAGATTTTTTTAACTTAACCAAGTATGAACTATACTTTCAATCAGTGAGTGTTAGTTTTATAACAATGTAATTAACATTACAATGTAATTCCGGGTATCTATTTCTAACATAACAATGCGTTGATATAATGAGCAATGTATTTTTGTCCATCCCAATGCCTTAAGAGGGCGGTCATCGGCCCAGGAAGTTCTCAGTCTATTATAATTAAGTAAAAAATAATTAAAGTAATTGCGAATGTACATGTCAAGAATAGATTTTTTGACCTACGTGCTGAAGTGAACTCCACACTCGACACACTGTTTCTGGTTCGATTCCCGGCTGATGGATTTGTTTCGTTGAGTTCTGGGTCTGTGTGGTTGTGTTCAAGTGTTTATGTGTGTCTACGGTATGATACTGGAAATTCTAATGTTATTTATTAGATAATGTAAATGTTACAAATTAGGAGCTTACAATTAGTACGTAATCGACTATATCCTTTGCAAAATACTGTTTTCTTTTTTTGTTTATTTGTTGGTGTTCACCGTCCGTCTTTAATCAATTGATCATAAGTTTGAAGTCTTAACCTTATTCTATATAATCCGAAGGAGTAAAATCTAATGTCCAATGAATCGCGCGGGACAATAGTTTCGATGAAAGAGTGAGCTCTCGTGGCTCAAGAAATGCTACAACAACAGCACAACTTACAAGCACACTTTTATATGAGGCGACCATCAGGGGAGCAACGATCCTGTGACTGACTTCAGATAGAAACCATCTTGTATAATTATGAAGTTATTTATGTCCCTGGGCGGCAGTGACCAGGTGATGGTAAGCATCAGGTAGATAGCATGCTCGTTTGCTACTTAAATGTGATTATTAAACGAACCAGTAATATTCTGCTACTTTGTAAAAAATAGCATTGCGCAATCTTTCTATCTCAACTATAACCGTGCGTAATTTCATACTCCTCCGCCTGCGGAAAGTATCTTAAAAACGAATCAAAAGTTTTTGCCTCACGTATTAATATATATAAAATAAAATATACATTTTTTAATACGAAGGTTTTGTTTACTTTTCGTTTTTCTACCTTGACACGTTGCAGAGTTCATGTAAGTGACCTTTTCTGGACGTTGCCAAGTCGCTCAGCCAATCATTCCAACATCATAGTCAGATTATTATTAGTTTCTTATTCATAAATATTACGAGTGTACAGTGCATAGGTTTGGTACTAAATACTTAGCATAAATTAAATAGATCTCGTGTCTAACTATAAATGGAAATGTATAAAATACATACATGGAGCTTACATTGTTAATCGTTCATATTATTTTCCCTTATACAACAAGAATAATTTTAATTTACTTGGCAATGGTAATAGATATACAACCCTATGATTTTACTTCAGAGGTACCACCGTCACAGCTATTTCTACTTTATAGTGGTTCAGGTTATAGGCTTAGTAAGGCAAACAAATTATCGTATCAAATGCATTTCAAATTACCCATAAGTGGTTTCAATTTATCAGCAACCAATGTCAGGTAAGAGTCCAAAACCATCTGGAGGTGGTAAGAGTTGTCCATGCCCAGCAGTAGCTATTAGTGCAAACAATGTATAAATGCTCCCATTAAATTAGTATAACTTTAAGATCTATTTAACGAAGACCGGTAAAAGATCTCTATCACTTTCTAAAGCAGACATCTTTTTTTTTTGTTTTCGTGGGGGAAACTTTCAAAAAGTACCCGACGTCGTGGAAACGACGCGGGTTATGTGGGATTCTTACCGCACTAAAACCTCCCCGGTGGCCGACCTCGACGCTGCGAAGAGGACTCCGGGAACTCCAATTGACCGCCGCCGGTGTCCTCAGCATGTGCCCCATCGGGCTCTTCCATGGTGGGCGTGAACTGCTCACCGCACCTACTGGGTTTTACGGCAGCATGCAACCACACATGCCGCCGTCCTTCCCGGGGTCGCTTGTCCGGACGGTTCGAGCTCCCACTCCTCCCGCCCGCAACCCCGGAAGCCTCTTTTAGTCGCCTCTTACGACAGGCAGAGGGTACCGTAGTCCTATTCTGGTCCCGGAACTACAGGGACACCGCGCCGGGCGGACGCTATCTGCGTCCCCGGCGCCTCCTCCTTCGCGCGGGATCGGCACGCTCTCTGGCTTAAGTAGACACCTTTTTTTTTTTTGTTTTCGAGGGGGAAACCTTCAAAAGGTACCCGACGCCGTGGGAGCGACGAAGGGTTATGTTCGATAGAATTTGTTTTAGCAAAATTTTTGAAAAACGGTTATTGTAACAATTTTGACACAAAAAGTCAAAAATAGGGGTTTACTCGTTTTCACAAGTGGCACAGAAGTATCTTGATGCAGGTGTAGCAATTTAACCTCAGTTAGACAGTATGTTTAATTAGACAAAAAGTATGAAGATACCTATAGCTTTTTTTTTCATTCACAGGACCATGGGCCAAGAAAATGGAACAACTGATTTACCGTATGAGGTAATGTATTTGTAGTACATTATTTCTTAATAAGAGGGAATCTGCATGTATCTTATGACTGTTCTGCAATCTTTTGCTGATTTAAAAATTTTCTAAGCGAGAACTTAAGCTTTTTATGACAAATCTTTACACATACATATTTTATGCCCTAGATTAGGTTTTCGCGAAGCAAAGTGGGGTACGCGAACCCCGAGGGGTTCACCATTCGATGGCAGGGGGATCGCAACGAGATTTAGTAAAAATAAAATATTCCTAAAATTTACTCCATTTAAGACAACAAATAAGCCACACCCATTACAATTAATAGTAGTAAAATTACATTTCTTTTTTAGGATTTAATTAGTAAATTAAGGGGGTTCGCTGTCACTTAGAAACTTTAACAGGGGTACGTGGAGCCGAAAGTTTGAGTAATCTTGACCTAGATTAAAACATAGGATAGTCAATGCCGCGGTAGAGATACCATATCTCTACTGTGGTAGAGATGACTGAAGCGGGCGTAGCAGAGAGACTAAGATAGTAAGTTTTATAAAGAAATAGATTTTAATAAAATCTTCTACTTGTTAAAACCTTTAAATGTTATGAAGATGAAAGTTTTAAGACGATGACTTTTAGAATCATGATTTATCAAATCGCTCTGGTAGCCTCGCCAGCTACAAAAAAAAATATTATGATGATAAATTGTCTAGCGACGATTCCATGTCGCTTATACTTCATATCCGTTTAGACTATTAACAAATTCTGAATATAGTAGGTATAAAAAAACAATAGTTTTCTATTTCAATAAGTAAAGCATAACAACATGTAAGTACCGCTTTAACGCCATCTAGCGATAATTCTTAGAACTACGTCCATCCAGCTATAGATTGAATGAACCTGTTATGGCTGTGATAGAAACAAAAAGTTAGTGAGCTTTTAAGCAGATGTCGCTACTAGGTACGATTTAGATTGTGACCCAATTATTATAAGAATTATAACAATAATTATCTTCTTCTTCTTCATAAAAATGAATGTTTGCCTGTATGTCCTCTATAGAATCGTAAACTATTCATTTGGACATGTGATGATTTTTAGCAAAGTTGTTCATGAGCTCGCGAAGGTTTCTGGTGTATTTTTTTTGTTATGGCGTAGCAACTCGCGCAGGGTACAGCTAGTAACTTAATTAAGGCCCGCGTGATAGATATATTTATAAAAATAAATATAAAATAACCTTTTATTAACTAATGATGCAAAAACGAAGAATCTTCATAATGAAAACATAGATACCTACGGATGAATAAATAGTTATAGTTTGTAATTTAATATAATTATGTTCGTATATACATACAATACATTTACGTACAATACGTTTCTAGAAATTCGTGTCCTTATAAAACAGATAATGTCTGAAAAAATTTGAGGACTGTTTCAAATCACATAAACTTACTTGCACTTTTCTATACGTATCACCTATACATCAAAACTTCACACCACGTAACATTCTATAATATTGCCGGAATACACTTAATAAACGAATATTTTGTACGTACTGTAATTACGATTTGTGCTACTTATACATGTACTTGGCGAAAGAAAATATTATTTGTGACTGACCTTAATTTTACAACAATGTCGTTAAGTAAGTTGATGAATTAAATAATAATTAAATCAATTGACGAATCATCACCAGCCAAATTAAGCTATAATGACTAATTAACAACTTGCAGTAATATACCTATATTGGTATATTTAGTTATGGTATATTTTCATTGTTAATAAATATTTTAAAACAAAAAACTAACTAGGTATAATTAACTCTAATAAAATACAAAAAAAACTAAAACTTAATATTCAGTAATTTACGATTATTGTATTTATCAACTAGCGATTACCCGCGGCTTTGCCCGCACGGTCGAAGGGATTTAACATTAGCATTTGATAGTGTGATTCAGAACTAGCAAATTAATTTTACTAACGCCATCTAATAACAACGCCTGGAACTACTAAATAATTATGTATCAACATCGTTATTCTCATTGGAATGAGAGAGCGCGGTAAAAAGTAGCCAACGTCACTCTCCGCCCTCCTAACTATCTCCCAGCATATAAAGCAATCATATAAAATAGCTTTAAGACGACGTGACAGAGGAACAAACAAACACACTTTCACATTTGTAGTATTAGTATGGATTATTGCCTTAATCTTATTTGGTGTAGATTACATACGTCTTTGAGCGGCAGTGGCCACTGCATGCACGTTTACCACTTCCATTTAATAAAAAATATACATTAATTTCAGGTCAGGACATCCGAAGAACTCGGCAGGTACTTCATCGCTACCCGAGACTTGGTGCCAGGCGATGTAGTCCTGACAGAGGGTCCTCTGGTCTTCGGGCCGAAGGCCATGGCAGACCCTGAGGCCATAATGCCGTGCGTCGGCTGCTACAAGCCCGTGTTCACTGATGTTGGCGAACGGTGTCCTGAGTAAGTTGTTTGTTGAATGGTCAAAGGCTAAGGTAGAAAAAGAAGAGAAGAGGAATATTGATAAGATTTAAAAGATGGTAGAACCAGTGTAGTTTGACTGGGGAAGTACCACCGCCACGCCTATTTCTAGAGTACCTAAAGCATTTATTACGTTCCGATGGAAGGGTATAAATGCCGGCAAACTTTTGTATGAGGCGACCATCTTAGTCCTCAGGAGTAGCAACGCATCTCTGATTGAGTTCAGATAGAACCCATGTTCTATATGAAGTTGCTTACAGATGTCTAGCAAAACACACTGCTGTTGTTAGGCAGAAGCTCTACCACCTTCAATATTTTACAGCATACTCGTTCTACTAATAAACTATATTTAACTCCTTTTCTGTTGTTGCCGGCACACTTTTAGATGAAGTGTTCACATAGTCCTCGGGAGTAGCAACGCATTTGTGATTGACTTCAAACAGAACCCATAAAGTTGCTTACAGATGTCCATGAGGGGGCAGTGACAACTCACCGTCAGGTGGACTGCCTGCTCGTTTGCTACTTTAATCAGATAAAAAAAATAAGGGAAACAGGAAAATTGTTATTTCCCTTTAACTATTATTTATACATACTATGTATTTATACATACCCATTGAAGTAAGTATACCTTATATAATCGAAGTTGAAATTACCTAGGTTAATTAGTAATCAGACTCAATTTCAAATTTACCTTCATAATTATGTTTGTTTCATTAGTATCGTGTTTAGTTCGAAAAGGTATAATTATAATAGCAGAAATAATTGCCATAATTACGTACACCTGCGAAATTACATATTTATATTTTTAATGGAATGTAAAAACCAATTATATTTATAAACAATAGATATTGTACAACTTTGTGAGTAGGTTTTTTTTATAAGATTGGTGTAGCAAACAAGCATGCAGTCCACCTGATAGTAAGTGGTCGCAGCTGCCCATGGACTGCTGTGAGCAACTTTATATAGAACATGAAGTTCTATCCAAAGTCAATTACAGATGCGTTGCTGCTCGCGAGGACTAAGATGGTCGCGTCATTTAAAAGTGTACAACCACACCCTTCCATCGAAACGCAAGAACTGCTTGCTAGAAATAGGTGTGGTAGAAAGAGGATAGACGCTAGAAATAGGATTTGAGACATAGAGCTAGATGGTGCGGTGCAACAATTGAGTTTAATTTAGGCAATTCTTGCATTTGTATGGTTGCTCACTTGCTTTCTTATAGAGCATGTTAGTTCTCGGGAATTATCTATATATTAATACGTGAAGCAAAAAATTATAACCCGTTTTTAAGATACTTGCCGCAGACGGAGGAGCATGAAATTACGCACGGTTATAGTTGATGTAGAGAAGGATTACGCAATGCTAATATTTTTTTCAAATAATGCATAAAACATAAATAAAATCACTTCCTTGCATTTGTCACAAACACATACATAATAAACGAAATACAACATTCAATGTCTTACTATGAAAACACATAACGTCAAAAATTTCAGATGTCTTTCTCAAAATAATCGCTATTGCTTTTAAATGCAGCCTAGCAAATTTTTCCTTTAACTTCTTTTTACCTTTAATAAATAATTTTAAAGTTATTTTGAACGCATCCGTTCAAAATAACTTAAAAATTATTTCAATTTATTAGAATTTGAGAAATATTCGTGCTACTTTGAACAATATGTAGTTTAGTTTTTTAATTTAAATTTGCTCTGTAGCTTCCTTATGTAATTTGAAAAGTATTGTTTTTCTACCTCATGAAATTTAATATATCTTAAAGGGGATGTTTATATGCTTTCAGGTGTGGCTGGCCAGTCTGTTCTGGGAACTGTCCCGGTATAAAAGACCCTAAGCACCACGGCATTGAGTGTCATATCCTGAGCGCACGACCGGAATGTGTTCTTGATAATATGGCAGAATACTATAGGTAACGTTTTTGGAAGTTACTGAAACTTGAGGGTACTTGGTAATCTATTTAAATATTGAAGTGACCTTAAGATTTAGTTTTAATTGGTAGATGTTAATGTCGGGTGTTTTTTTTTGTTTTCGAGGGGGAAACCTTCAAAAGGTACCCGACGCCGTGGGAGAGACGCAGGGTTATGTGGGATTTTTACCGTACTAAAAGACCCCCGGAGGCCATCCTTAGCGCTATAAAAAGGACTCCGGGACCTCCTAACCTCTGAGCGTGTTGCCCCATCGGATTCCTTCCAGATGGGCGGATGGGCCCACCACCCAATCTAGTCTTCACGGCGGTATGCGACCACACATACCACCATCCTTCCCGGGATCCCCTGGCTGGTCGGTTCAAGCTCCCGCTCTAGCCGCCCGCAACCCCGAAAGCCCCTTTTAGTCGCCTCTTACGACAGGCAGGGGATACCGTAGCCGTATTCTGATCCCGGAACTACAGGGACGAATGTCGGGTGTGGCTCTGATAAAGTAATTCATTATTTAACATTAGAGTTTGAGAGGAGAGTTTCGTTGGTATGTTACTGTTGCTGCATGAAAAAATATTTAGCAATGCCTATCTATGTAGACTAAAGCCATTTAAGGTCTGCAATCTATCTCGGGTAGACTTATAACCTTACCAGACGTCATTGGGTGTTATTGAGGGAAAGTGGGATTGGAAAATATCGTATGTTTCTCCTTTACTGCTCTTCAGACCATAACTCAGCGGCGTTAACACATTTAGCTAACCCTAACAATCTGGTTGTATGTCTCTTCTCCAGACATGATGCATTGCTGCCTCTCCGTTGTGTCCTATTACAAAATACGGACCCTGGAAGCTGGAAGAAGTTACTAGAAATGCAGTCTCACATGGAGTGCCGTACACCTGGAACTGAAGTCTATGAGTATGTATCGTTGTGTTTTGCTGCAAATAAAATGTGTATATTTTGTTCAGGCACGTAGACCAGTACATTTCAGTTGCCTCAGAAATTTTCAGTTATGATATTATTTTCTAACACTATTACTGGATCGGAATACGTACTGAGAAGGTCTGGTATTGTTTTTTATCTGACTGAAGTAGCAAACGAGCATGCAGTCCACCTGATGGTAAGTGGTCACTGCCGTCCATGGACATCTGTAAATAACTACATACAGAACATGGGTTCCATCTGAAGTCAATCAGAGATGCGTTGCTACTCCCGAGGACTAGGATGATCGCCTGATGAGACAGTCCGCCGGCAACCACACCCTTCTATCGAAACGCAAGAAATGCTTTACGCTGGAAATAGGTGTGGCGGTGATACTTCTCCGGTCGAACTACACGGGTTCTACCACCTTACTTGGTAAGCAACACGGCGACTCATTTTTATTTTTAAAATAAATTTATGTTTTATGATTTATTTTTTAATTATGTTTATGGGCACTCAAAGAACGTACTTTCAACATTAGATGCACTACATGCTCGTTTACCATTTGACTTTCTTACAAAAACATCACTTCAATAAGTGAAACCATATGCAGATATGATTTTTACTTGATCTTAGGTACAACAATGGTCCACCAATTCGCACTTGAATACTGAGAGAAGACCCGTGCCTAGCAGTGGGACGATAATGGGTTACTTGATCATATATACATAATTATATGTTACTGTAAAACTAATGATATTACTATAAATTATTTACTAAACGAAAAATGCTATTTTACTAAACGAATTTCTTTTTCAGTGAAGCAAATGAATTTATCGTCGAATATTTGATGAACTGTTTTATAAATAAACTCGATGGTAATTTGAAAAAAAAGTATTTGCCAGAAATATCGGAGGTACTCCTTCACATAATGTGTGGCATTATTGACACAAACGGATTAGAAATTCGCTTGCCTGAAGGATCTGAATTGCTCGCTCTGTACGCCAAGACATGTATAATGGAGCATAGTTGTGTACCAAATACCAAACACTCTTTCAATCTATCGAAGAAAGAGAACGAGTTATACAGAATAACGATTAAAGTAGTACTGCCAATAATAAAAGAAAATCACATAACTACAATGTACAGCCATGCGCTTTGGGGAACACAAGCTAGAAGGCAACATTTAAAGGATACAAAATATTTTTCATGCAAATGTGAAAGATGTAGTGACCCGACAGAACTAGGCACATACTTGAGTGCTATGAAATGTTTTGGCGATGGCAACGAGTCTTGTGATGGAATTCATTTACCTGAATATCCCTTAGATGAAGAAACTGAATGGGCATGCAGTAAATGTAAAGTCAAAGTGAATAACTCGCAAATTAATATGCTGATTTCACAAATGGGGGAAGAAGTCGATAATGTTTTAATGATGGGAGGATCTGTTACGATGCTAGAAAATGTTCTTTGTCGGCTATCAACATTTTTGCACCCAAATCATTATCATTTGTACTCGATTAAACATTCATTAGTACAGTTATATGGAAGACAACCGAGCTATATGACTGAAGAAATCTTGGACAAGAAAATACGAATGTGTAGAGATCTTATCGAAATCACTAAAACTCTTGACCCTGGTAACGCTAGGCTTTGTCTCTATACTTCAGTACTACACCACGAACTACATTCAGCGTTGGTTTTGAAGTCTAAAAAGGTGAAATCAGACGGTACTATCAGAACAGTTGAAGAAATAAAACCACTTCTAATTGAGGCCAAGTCTGCCATTGAAACAGCATTAGATTCTCTGAAAGAAGAATTAGAAGAAACTTCGGGAAAGAAACTGTATGCTGTGTTAGAGGGTAGTCAAAGAGACTTTGAAAGGTACTGTAAAGAAAAGAAAATTGATTTTTCATCTTTGAACATTTTATTTCAACATGAATATATTAAACATTAACAATAAATACTTATGTTTCTATAGCTTAGTCTATTATCACAGTGAGATGTTTCTTTGTTTATATCTTTGATATTATGTTATTAAATGACAATACAATTGCTCAAACTTATGTCTTATCTCTTATACTTAATATTTACTTTATCTTCTTCCTAAAAACCATCTTAGCCCTTTTCTTGCATTATCGCCATTGACGTTCGACGAAATCCATTCAGTGAATCTAGATACTCTGGTGTAGATGCCAGGCATCCTTTCTCTGGCACAGCCACTTCCAGTAGACACGACACCGATCACCATCGAGCGGCCCTTGTCACCATGAGCTAGTAAAGGACCACCGCTATCAGCCTGTAATTCATGAGTTATGATATATACCACGCGTGGCAATAATTTATTACACTCCGGCTCGGCCCTCGCCTACTAATTTATGACCCACACAAAAATGTTGTAACATTATTATTTTATTTTCGACTTGTGAAGAGACCTTCGAATTATTACGAATGGATTTAGGTTCCAATGATAAAAAACTTTACAAAGAATGAGGGTTTTAAGAGAATTTACATCACATTAACTTAGAAAAAGTTAATGACGATACTGTGTTAAAACTTTCGATATACATGTGTCTCGCAGCGTTACGGTGGAGTACATTATTTATGCTGTAAATATTCGAAGTGTAAGGTTTTATACAGTTTTCTTTACCCAGCAAGAGTCCCTGCCGCCCTTCTCGTGACCAGCGCACATCTGTGTCGGAATGACCTTCACTTTACTGCCCTTTGACTCGTACCAAGTATTGCATTCTTCATTGGCTACTACTAAAACTTCGGTTTTCTGTAAGACATTCGGTCTTGACCCTGAAATAGAAAACGTTGTAAAATAGGTATATTCAGGTATGGCGCAGGACCACGATAAATAAATAACTTTTCCCTTTGTTATCACATTTGGATATTCTGAAATGAAATGAAATGATGACCCGCGTGGCGCAGCGGTTACCATACCGGTCTGACACGCAGTGGGTCCTGGGTTCGATTCCCGGCCAGACAGGTATCTGAATGATGAGTTGAGATTCTTGTGTGATTCTTGTCTCTTCTCTCGTCTGGGTGTTTGTGTATTCGTCTTTGTGTGTGTCCATGGCACCCACGACACAGGAGAAAATCCTACTGTGGGGCTATGAGCGTTATAAACATGTGAAAGCGTTATAAACAACGTTTTAATGTCTTTATTTTGTATAGGCCTCGAATACTGTATATACCTATTCCAAATTCCTTCTTACTGGTAACAAGACATCTGCGGCCGATTTCAGCTAAGACACAAACTCTTGTACTTTTTTTTTACAATAATGAAATACCTAACGAGCATTATAGAAAAAATAATTATAATTATAATTATTTTTTATTATAATCTGATTAATTATATTGCAGTCCACCTGATGGAAAGTGGTCACCGCTGCCCATGGAGTAAGCAACTTCATATAGAACATGGGTTCCATCTGAAGTCGATCACAGATGCGTTGCTACTTCCGAGGAATAGGATGGTCGCCTCATATAAAAGTGTGCGGCAACCACACCCTTCCATTGAAACGCAATGAATTTTTCACGTAATAAATAGGTGTGGCGGTGGTACCTCCCCGAACGAACTACACTGGTTCTTACCTTTAAACTACTACGTACTAATATGATTACAGATGTCCTTGCGTGGCAGATGCTATTTACCATCAGGTGGACTACATACCCATTTTATTTTACTTTTTTACAAATTAGAAATGCATAAACAATTGATTTTAGATAACTTCTCGTAAATCGAATTACTTACCGAACTTTTTGACTATTCCTATTATAAAATTTAACAAAAAACTTACCAACTGCCCTATCTTCGTTTGTGTAGCCCCACCCAGCTACTGTGGCCAAGGTACCACTGAAGTCGGAAGCTAAGGGTTGTGGCAAGCACGCAGGTCGTAACTCGTTTGTCCAGGTCAGCTGGCGTATAGTTTTCAAAAGCGCCACATCATTGGATTTCTTTTTACATCTGTAATTAAAAGATAGTTTAACTCTGAAGACGGCGATATCTGATTGGATATTTCAGACTGTCAAAAATTCTAAAAAGAATGTGCAGCTTTAAACTTAATCGACCCGCGTGGGGGACCGGTCTGACGGGTAATGGGTTCCGGGTTCGATTCCCGGCCAGACAAATCTCTGAATGATGAGTTTAGATTCATGTTTTGGCCCTGGGTGTTTGTGTATTCGTCTTGTGTGTGTCTATGGTACCCACGACACAGGAGAAATTCCTAGTGTGGGGCTATGAGTGTAGAAAGTGTATTTAAAAAAAAAAAACGAAAAAAATAATTAAATAATATAGCAAGTCACAGCGTAAGTATCAGTTCACATTTTAAATTATATATTTATTTGTGGTTGTGACGGGATTACGCGATCACTGTTTTGAAGTTTGTGAAGCTAAATGTAAGAGGTTAGCCCTGTCGTCAAGCAATTGCGCTGTTTTCGGAGGTATGTATGTATTATTTAATTTGTATCTATTACATATAAAACTAAAGATATTTATTTGTATCTGATTGAAGTAGCAAACGAGCATGCAATCCATCTGATGGTAAGTGGTTATTTTCGTCCATGGACATCTATAACCACGGCAAATAGAACATGGGTTCTATCTGAAGTCAATCACTGATACGTTGCTACTCTTCAGGATGGTCGCCGCATATAAAAGTGTGCCAACCACAGCCTTTCATCGAAATGCAAGAACTGCTTTACGCTGGAAATAGGTGTGGCGGTGGTACTTCCTCGATCTCATATACTAAAACTTCGGTGACATTGAAATAGTGATTGAAATTAGACTCTAATCCAAGATAACTCTTACAGAAATTGCATGTTTATCACAAAA
Organism: Spicauda simplicius; assembly: GCA_949699795.1. Lineage (NCBI taxonomy): Eukaryota > Metazoa > Arthropoda > Insecta > Lepidoptera > Hesperiidae > Spicauda > Spicauda simplicius. The sequence continues at coordinate 4,491,619 of OX453073.1, read as the reverse complement.
CTTTTATCACTTGCTTAAAAAGAATTTATTTTTGACTTTATGGTTAAAAATTACATGTCTTAAAAATCCTTAATCTGTGCATGTTGGTAGCAACTAACCTGTATTCTGGATGCGGTATAATCTTAGACAATCCTTCGTTGTCCTTTTTAGAATTTAAGTCCGTATATCCAACAACGACAGTCAGCTGTTTTGTTTTGAAGAATTCTTCCAAAGCACTGCAACAAGATTATAACACTATAACATTCGTTCTACCTCCGTACCCTTTTCATCGGGATGGGTTTTGAACGTCTGCAGAACACGTATCTGTTTGGGATAAAGCTGAAATGACCATATTTGAGATGCACGCAGCAGCATCACACGCGCATGCTTGAGAATTTTTATTTGGCATATCACCGGGTCCCACTCCAGAGCCTGTTCTGTAGATGGGTGATGGGACCCAGGACCCATGTAAACAATTTATAACATATCTTTATCTATGCGCATTGGATAAGCGTAGTCGATGATATAGATACTATTTATCAATTTTTTTCAATAAGACTACAATAATACAATTGAATTACAATAGTCTAAGTCTAGTGTCCAGAGAACATCAGTCAAACGTGACGAAAGTTCCATCTTTTTAATGATCATAGAACTAGTACGGTTCAACCGAGATGATGTTATCTCTATAGTTATTTCTATCGTAATCCCAACTTATTTCAGCATATTGCTTTGGAGTGCTGCTGACTTTAATACGAGCGATGACTTTGGTCATCAGGAGTGAAAACACCTGTAGTAAGTGGAACCTCTTCTCTATGTGGAGTTATTTACAGACGTCCATGCGCGGCAGTGTTATTTAAAATCAAGCGAATCTTATGATCGTGTGATAATATTGAACTAACTACAAAGTCGCTTTCCGCTGTCTGTCCCTATGTATGATTAGATCTTTAAGACTACGCTACGAATTTTATTGCAGTTTTAATAGAAACAGTGATATAATAAAGTACATGCATAATATAGTGGTGGAACACTGATAATTTTAGATTTTTGACTTTTAGGCGTAACAAAGTTCGCGGGGTTAGCTAGTTTTATAATAATAGCAGCATTTTTCCACCTTGCAAAAATAACCTTTGTCTAAATTATCATTCAAACCAATTCATAATAATCAGTTACTACAATATAAATGTTATCACCCACGGACAAAAATTCCTAAACGCCTAACGGTAAAACACTAAACATTTCTGAAAGATATTGCGCTGAAACAAACAGATAAATAAGATTACCCCATTCCGTGTGGCCACACTTTACGGTCTTTGTGGCACGTAACGATAACTTTTCACTCGCTAGGGGCTACATTTTCAATGCAAAACCAAAGCTATAGGTGGTTTGAGTTGCTTTTCAAACGGTTTTTCCATACTTTGGATCAGAATTTTGTTTTAGAAAGTTTTGATAGCCAACACTTTGTATCTATAATAATTTAGGTTTCGTGTCTATACTATGAAAACATATACAAATAATTATATCTATGGACATTTCCTTTTCACATTGAAAGGATTTTTTGTACCACTCCGCTGGGACTACGGCCAAATTAATCACTGTATTCTAAAAGACTTAGGAGTCACTTAAATGAACTGATGCCTTTATTTCGTCTACGTTACGTTACTTTTTCTGAAACTACCACAAGATCGGAACACTACCTCAACAGGGGAGCTCCTTGTCGAGGTAATCCGGCAAGTAACTCAAGTTCATCTTTTTTATGTTTTATGTTGCTCCATATGTCCTTTTTCACTTCTGAACTGTAATTTGTTTCTTTAAATATTTTACTCGTTTCCTCTTGTTTTGTTTTCTCGCGTGTTAATCTTAATCTAAGTCTCATTTGTCTCTCATGTTTCCTTGTGTGTCTTGCATCTTGCCGACTTTTTTACCTTTTCACTATGATTGTCTGTCTATATGCGGAAACTTTTAAATGGCCTTCACTTACTTTACTCTTTCGTATATTGTTATATGTCTAGCTGTAAGTTTTCCTTCAAGAAATAAAAATAAAATAAAAATAAATAAAATATGTGTCAAGCGTATGGTAAAGTAAAAACTTATATTTCAAATTTAGTCCTCAGGTTTTGTACTACATCTGTGACTGACTTTACGTACAAAGAAGACATTTATTCATTGAATAAAATTTTATCGAAGATATCTTTTCAAGATATATTTTCAAGGTTCAGAGGAAGTACCACCGCCACACCAATTTATAGCGTGAAGCATTTCTTGCGTTTCGATACAATGGTGTGGTTCCCGGCACACTTTCACATGAGGCGACCATCATAGTCCTCGAGAGTAGCAATGCGTCTGTGACTGACATCAGATGGAACCCATGTTCTGTTAGAAGTTGATTACAGATGTCCATGGGCGGCTGTGACCACTTACCATAAGGTGTACTGCAGGCTCTTTTGCTATTTCAGTCAGATAAAACAAAAAGATCCATGATATTACGTGGGTAGTTGAAATATAGACTTGATCACTTAATGAAGATCAGGAAAGTAATAGTGTGTTATCATCTATGAAAAATCAAGACTAAGAGTTGTTCATCCAATTTTCTCTTAAAGATAAATTTAGCGAGATTCATAACAAAACAACTCTAGAAAGCCATACATAAGGCATTAGAATAGGTCCAAATTGGGAGTTAGCAGAAAACATTCATTAATTCTTCAGTCTGTTTTTCTAAACAAAAAATATCCATGAACTTAAATAACGAAGAAAAATTTCGTTTGTATTTCCAACGATAAACGTCTATGACATTAAGATGGATGTAAGGAAAAAATTAATGATTCGCATATGACTTGTTGCGATCCAGAACGATGAACATGGCTGACTGTTTCATCGTCTAATAGACGCGGTGAAAGGGTTCTATTGTCGTTTTAAATCTCTCGTCTCTCGTCAACCCATTATTGTCCCACTTCTGGGTACGAATAAGAGTTTATAGGCCATAGTCCACCGCGCTAGCCAAGTGCGAATTGGTGGACATTTTAAATATGGATAGTTAATACCACATTTTCAAAGTAGTGGAACGTATAGGATTTGACTGAGCGACCATCGCCAATTTTGCATTTTGTTGTAAGGATGTTATCGGGTCACTTTTATATGAGGTGTCAGTCTTAGTCCTCGGGGAACGGGCTTGCTTTCGTGATTGTCTTCAGATAGAACCTTTGTTTTATATGAAATTACATACAAATGTCCATTTTCGCTAGTGACCGCTTATCCTCTAAATATATCTAAAAAAAAATTCATCGTCAAACCATTGACGCATCATCGTTTATTCTCATACCATAATGAGGTGGTATTTCTTTCAGAGCACTCATAAGATCAAATTACTTTAAAGTTCTTCTCTATAGGAACTTCTGCGAAGTTTTACCTAAGGTTTGTCCTACCAACATGGTCATTCATTTCCAGCATATAGGAACGTATCAACATAAAGATACTTTGGGCCAGGTAGCCACTGATCGAGGATATGGAATGCTTATCAATAAAACTATTTATTTAAGTGCGGACATTTTGAATAGTTTCTTATTCTTCTTTTTAGTTAATGCCTCATTTTATTGTTAAGATTCTGAGAAAAAGTATTTTGTATAGATGATTGACACTTGACATTAAAATTACTGGCACAAAGCAAAAAGAACAAGGAATTAAGAACGTACTGCTCATTATAATCTAGATAGGAAGAAACCTTACGTCAACTACGACCTATACTACCAATTCGCACTTGGCCCGCGGTCCACTAATTCGCACTTGGCCCGCGGTCCACCAATTCGCACTTGGTCAGCGTGGTGGACTATGGCCTAAGCTCTCTCATTCTGAGAGGAGACCCGCCCAGCAGTGAGACAACAATGGGTTGACGAGACGAGACGACCTATACTATTTAGGGGTAGCAAGCATCCCTCTGTTCATCGCTTTATCCGCGCCAATGAAACATGTAAGTAAAATTGAAATTTACCAGCGGAGAACAAACGTATATAAATGATAATGCGAGATCGTTTTTAACTTTTTTTGCTTTTCAGACGTCGCGACGCGTCTGAAACGTGACGTTGTATGTTACTTTTTGTTCCGTTTCGTCTTGGAAGTAAAAGGTTTTTAAGCAATTCAGCAATTCATCCAACGTGTGGAATATTAGAAAATAATCCGTGCGGAAAATTTGCTTTTATTCATATTACAAGCCTGTTCCTGCGGCTTCGTCTAGACATGTCTGGAAACTAAGCTAATGAAATCGTTTATTGTTTAAGACTGAAGGCACTACCGCTACACCTATTTCTGTTATGATAGCTGTTTTGACGACTTGTGTGGCGGAGCGGTTGCTATACCGGTCTGACGCGCAATAGATCCCGAGTTCGATTCCCGGCCAGATAGGTGTCTGAATGATGAGGTTAGATTCATGTTCTGAGTCTAGATGTTTGTGTATTCGTCTTGTCCATGACACCCGTGACACAGGGGAATATCCTAGTGTGGGGCTATGAGTGTAGAAAACGTTTATTTATTTTGTTTTAATTGATCCTATGTTTTCATAGTAAAGTAGACTTACTAACTGTAATCACAATCAAAAGAAGTCGACGACCTGCGTGGGGGAGCGGTTACCATAACGGTCAGACGCGCAATGGTTCCCGGGTTCGATTCCCGGCCAGACAGATATCTGAATGATGAGTTCAGATTCATGTTCTGGGTCTGGGAGTATGTGAATTCGTCTTGTGTGTACATGGTACCCACGACACAGGAGAAAATCCTAGTGTGGGACTATGATTGTAGAAAGCGTGTGTTAACAATAATCTGTGTGTTAAAGCTACGAGTGTATGAAATAAAATCATCATTTATGTTCAATGTAAGGAAACATTTGTCTGAGCTCTCAGATAAAAGAAAATCCCATTTCCAGCAGAAGAATATAAATGGATTTTTGAAGACGTAAAAAAAAATCTGACATCATGAATATCTTATTATTACTCTCCTACCCTCTTTATTCAATTGTAGTTTCATATAATTCTATGTTCCTGAAATGTGAAATACGTTAACACCCGCAAAGGCTCTATCACTTATGTATATACTGTATGTATTGAGCTTTTATAAAAATATTTCTTATACCCAAACTTTGCTGACATTTTTGTTAGCATGGTAAATATTTAAAGCGTATTTGTGTGGTTGAACTTTAACTTCGACTTATGAAATAGTATATTTATATTCTTAAAATTATATTTTTTGCAAATTCAACTGCTGGGAACATGCCCAGTAGTGGTCTAGAGAACACTATCTGAAGGTGGTAGAACCAGTGTAGTTCGACCGAAGAAGTACCACCGCCACACCTATTTCTAGCGTAAAGCATTTCTTGCGTTTCGATGAAAGGATGTGGTTGCCGGCTAACTTTTATATGAGGCGACCATCATAGTCCTCGGGTGCAGCAACGCATCTGTGATTGACTTCTGATAGAACATATGTTTTTTATGTAGTTGATTACAGATGTCCATGAGCGGCAGTGACCACTTACTATCAGGTGGACTATCAGGTTAAAAAAGAAAATAGATCTGTATCTCCTCTTAGAATCTGGAAGGTTATGATTTTAATCAATTAGCTAAGTGGTGTACTCAAAACTCTTAAATGTTTTCGCACTTAACACACTTTTGAAAAGGTATTATATACGTTTCGTGCCCTATATGCCCACTTAGATAAATCGTAAATAGTAACCTAACTCGTAAGTAATAACCTATCGAAGAATTTCTATTACTTAGCACTATTTGTATGATAGGTATGATAGGAATCGTGTAAAAATGTATATGTAATGAAATTATTAATAAAAGCTAATTCTCAATTTATATTTGGAGGTATAACCTCTCGTCAACCCATTATTGTCCCACTGCTGGGCGCGAGTCTTCTCTCAGAATGAGAGGATTTAGGCCTTATTCCGGCGCGCTGGCCAAGTGCGAATTGGTGGACTTCACCCACCTCCGAGATTTTTTTTAAAGAACTCTCGGGTGTGTAGTTCTTTACGATGTTTCTCTTCACCGAAAAGCAGTGATAATTAATTTCTAATACGCACATAATCAGTCAGTCAATCAGTGATGCGTGCCTGGGTTTGAACCTCGAACCTCCCGATCGAGAGGGCATGATTCAACCATCTTATGGAGGTATAACCTCCTTAAGAATATTTTTTAACGTTTATGTAGCAAACAAGGAAGCTTACGAATTAGTCTTATCCTGACGATCATTAATGTATCAAACCCTACCCGTTCTATCTACTACATTTAATGTTATAGTTGATTCAAATACGCACCTGCACACACAATGGCCAGCGGTCAGTAGCCACCTGTCGCTGATGACTGTGGCGCCACACTGATGCGTTCCCTGGCGCCACACGCTCGCCGCCCAGGGAAACTCTGCGGGCAGGCTGTCAGTCCCGCCCACGATGCGCCCTCTCCGAACCGTTTCTACACCACATTCTACGTCGGCCACTAAAATTTGGTAATGTTCTTTTTAGTACATTAGATATTATTGTTTTTGTAATTAGTGAAATTGGGTTTTAACTCAAAATACTTTTTATGTAGGCACAAAAGACACTCCAAATATAGTCGTAGATGCTTCATTATTTTATGATATACGCACTTTTTATTTAATTTATAATATTTTAAAATGAATATTTTTTTTAATATTTTGGTGAAACAAGGATTTTTTACACACATAAGATATTTTATGTACAAAGGAAACACTTTTTTGTTTGATTAAAAACTTAATTTTTTTTCGGTTTTCGCACATACGTTGTTCCCTTATGTTATTTTGCAATTAAGTATTTTATGATACATGTTTATAAAATTAACAATCATACTATAAATATTTTTTATGCTCATTACTACCTACCTACTAATATTTATCATTATTATATTTATTATTATAATACATGTAATTAATGTAATAATTTTATATTTCACTGTCGCATGTTACAAGTTAATTTATAAGTTTAATTTTTGGTTTTAAATTTGTATATTTAATAATTTAGATATTGAGAAAATTAATAAAAAATACACTCACGATTCACGTAACACAATCCAAATGAAACCAAATTAAGAACAACAAATGGCACAAATAACGAATTCATTTTTCTAATCATAACATAAACTATATTTCCGCCTAAAATATTTTCTAAATCACCAAATACAACTATATCACATAAAAAAGCATAAAAAAATAATTTAACTAGTTTGAATAAAATACATAAATAAATAAAGTGCAAATATGCACTTGTCAGTGCGTGCACTGATTGTGAGGATGTGATTTCATAAGTCGCATATTTAAAGGATACTATGATTGTTCTGAGTCGAGCCTCCTCCGTTTGCCGAAGGCCTGCCCCTATAAGTCGGTAGGTAGGGACGTGGACGCTCTGCGGGTTTATTGTCGATAAAGTTTAATGTTTCACATTTTGTTATTTGTATGAAACAAAAGTTTAAGTCTATGTTTTAAAATAAGAAACTTTTCAATTTCGTATTTATTAAAGAAAAAATAACGTTTCTCCATTGACGTCTACATATGTTAGTCTATAGATATATCTTTATGACTGGCTGAATAAGTCTCTTCTCTAGTCACATTTTAGGCAAGATATTGGAGACAGATTATATTACCCTTTAAAAAACAAGACGGTTTATAAAGGAAAAATTAAACAACTTCTAAAATACCTGTTTAGGTGAATGAACAGATCATATAGAAAACATGCAAACACGCTCAATTGCTTCACTATTAACGCTGTATTTCGATTAGATGGTATGGTAAAGATATTGCAACTGACAATTTGTAAGAGCCTTGATAAGCTTACATAAAAACATTTCATATAATTCTATTTCTAATATATCTGTCCGATCCACTTATGGACAATGAAAAAACACAAGCTTTGGTGCAATTTAATATTCGACAAACTGAATGTTTGATAGTTACTTATTTTCGTAATATGGTGTGATAGCCGACGAATTAGGCAACCATTTTAGTCATCAGAAGTAGCAACACATCTGTGATTGACTTCAGATAGTCCTCCTGTTTTATGCGAATTTGCTTTCAAATGCCTATGGGCGGTAGCGACCTCATATTATCTAGCGGACTGCATGCTCGTTTGCTACTTCAATCTTATAAAAATATATCGATATCGATGTAAAATCGACGCATCCCTAACTTTAGTTCAATGTCAGGTTCAGGCCTCGGTTGATAGAGCGATAAGAGTCGCGGAACCGTCTGTCATTATACACAATACGTTGGCATTATCGAAATATTTCTATGCAATGTCAGTGATAAGAAGGTAGGTAGTACATTAACAGAGTGGCTATGGTTTTTAGTATTGTATAGGATATAGTAGTAGTAATAGTAGAAAAATAATCGCTTTCTACACCCATAGACCAACACTAGGTTTTTCTACTGCGTCGTGGGTACCATGGACACATACAAGACGAATACACAAACACCCAGACCCAGAACTATATGAATATGAATCTAAACTCATCATTTAGATACTTGTCTGGCCGGCAATCGAACCGGAGACTCATTGTGCGTCAGACCCGTCACGCTGTAGTATTCGTAGTAGTAGCAGTAGTAGTAATAGTAGTGATAAGTCTAATGGTTGAGCCCTGCATTGTCGCTCAGAAGGTCCGAGATTCAAATCCCAGGCACTCCACACTGATTTTATAAAATTATGTGCGTATTAGAAATTAATTATCACTTGTTTACGGTGAAGGAAAACATCATGAGGAAACCTACACACCTGAAAGTGCTAACAATCCTTGGCAAGCGCGGCGGACTCTGACCTAAAACTCTCTCATCCTGACAGAAGACTCGTGTCCCGTAACAGTATAATAGTGGGTTGACGATGATGGGTTATATGGGATAGTATGGGATGGATGTTGGGGATAAGAAACATCAAATGTGTCTAATGATCTAATTTTGCACTGGCACTGGCTATGCTTTTTTATTGTTATCTAGGAGGAAACCTTCAAAAGGTATTCAACGCTGTAGGAGCAACGTCGGGATATGTGGGATATTTACTGCACTAAAACCCGTTCGGTGGTCGTCCTCAGCGCAACGTGGAGGATTCCGGAATCTCCAACGGAACACAACCGGAGTCTTCCGAGCGCAATACCCCTATTGGCACTGGCTATGCCTATTTCTTTCATACACCGCCCTAAGCTCTCCAATGGACAGCTATAACAATAACAACTTATAAGAGCAAAATACGCAAATATTTAAACACCCAGAAACTAAACATAAATTAAAATCCATCGCTTATATAACTTGGCTGAAAATCGAACCTGCAACTTCTGTATGTTAACTGGACATTATTTTCTGTATTGTGGTTGACATGAAACAAAATAGCCAATACTCAAGCCCAAGCTCAGAACAGAAATCTACACATTAACTGTCTAGATACTGAATCCGGAACTTTTACTTAATAAAATGGTGCCAACCCATTATTGTTCCACTGCTGGGCACGGGTCTTCTTTCAGAATGAGAGAGTTTTAGGCCATATCCACCACGATGGTCAAGTGCGAATTGGTGGACTTCACACACCTCCGAGAACTTTTTTTAAAGAAATCTTGGGTGTGCAGGTTTCATCACGGTGTTTTCCTTCACCGAATAGCAGTGATAATGAATTTCTAATACGCACATAATTTAGAAAAATCAGTGCCTGGGTTTGAACCTCGGACCTCGCAATCGAGAGAGCAAGTTTCAACCGTTAGCTATCACTGCTGTGGGATAAAATGCTGATTAGTTTATCGTAGATACAACTATCACTTCAATTTCACAGCTTAAATATTCGACATAGGAATATAACTCTCCTTAGCTTCAAAAACATGGTTACTGTAGTAGTGATGTGTACTATTCCTACAAGTTAGTCGGCCAAGTGCAGGCAAAGTGGAGCGAATGCATCTTGGCCTACTTTACCTCAATGATCTAGTATACGTGGTCAGTATGAATATGTTGCATCTATTTATCTATGATTCGGAAAATAATTTAAAAATACCTACTTATTAGTAAATATTAAATTTACTATGCAAGAAAGTAATGTGTCTGAATTCTGGGAAGTGGTCCTTTTATTAATGACGGGGAAACCTAAAGGAATTCCAGTGCCTTTGGAGTGATATGAGGGTTTTTGTTTCTTCTCGAGGGGGAAACCTTCAAAAGGTACCCGACGCCGTAGGAGCGACGCAGGTATATGTGGGATTTTTAACTCACTAAAACCCCCCGGTGGCCATCCTCGGCGCCACAAAGAGGACTCTGTGATCTCCAAACGAATCGCAACCGGAATCTTCTAAGCGCTATGCCCAATCGGGCTCCTTGGGGTCTTTACGGCGGTATGCGACTACACGTACCGTCGTCCTTCCCGGGATCGCCTGGCTGGACGGTTCAAGCTCCCACTCTAGCCGCCCGCAATCCCGGAAGCCCCTTTTAGTCGCCTCTTACAACAGGCAGGGGATACCGTTACCCTATTGTGATTCCGGAACTACAGGGACGAAACTGGGTTTGGTGCGATTTTACCGCACAAAAAGCCTACTCAGTGGCGCTCTTTAACACTTTTTTTTTTGTTTTCGAGGGGGAAACCTTCCAAAGGTACCCGACGCCGTGGGAGCGACGCAGGGTTATGTGGGATTTTTACCGCACCAAAACCCCCCGGTGGCCGTCCTTGGCGCTGAAAAGGAGGACTCCGGGATCTCGAAACGACTTCAACCGGAATCCTCCGAGCGCGCTGCCCCATCGGGCTCCTCCGAGATGGGCGGCTGGGCCCACCGCTCCGTCTAGTCTTTACGACGGTATGCGACCACACATACCGCCGTCCTTCCCGGGATTGCCTGATCGAACGGTACGAGCTCCCACTCTAGCCGTCTGCAACCCCGGAAGCCCCTTTTAGTCGCCTCTTACGACAGGCAGGGGATACCGTAGCCCGATTCTGACCCCGAGGCTACAGGGACGGCGCTCTATAACACTAAGTAACACAATGAATTATGAATTGGAATTCTTCATGACAACCTCCTGTATTTCTCCCTGACGACGAAAAAAAAGGAAAAATAAGCCATCGGGACGTTTTTTTAGATTTCTCTTTAGAAAAAAAAACGCACCTAAAAATACCTAAAATATATGCTGAAGTTATAAAAACCCCTAAAAGTACCCCTAAAATATACCTAACACCCCTAAAAAACCTTATCCTACATTTTTATCCCCTAAATTAAGTCGAAAAACCCCTAACTTGGCAACCCTGCGATATACCGTCATCCTTTTCGGTATAACTGGCAGGACTGGATGAATGGCTCGAGCTTCCACCTTTGCCATCTTAGTAACCCCCTTTTAATCCCACGACTTAAATAAATTCTAAACAAAGTAATTTTGTTGCCGCAGTTTATATTTAATTTGACAATTAACATATACATTATTTTTAATAGCCATATGATTGTAAATGGATTACTTGTTGTTGTCAACTCATTATTGTCCCATTGCTGGGCACGGGTCTTCTCTCAGAATGAGAGAGTATTGGGCCATAGTCCACCGCGCTGGACTTCACACACCTCCGAGAACTTTTTTTTTTTAAAGAACTCGGGTGTGTAGGTTTCCTCACAATGTTTTCCTTCACCGAAAAGCAGTGATAATTAATTTCTAATACGCACATAATTTTAGAAAAATCAGTGGTGCGTGCCGGGGTTTGAACCTCGGACCTCCCGATCGAGAGGGCAAGTTTCAACCATTAGGCTATCACTGCTCTAGATTAATATTCTTAAATGGATTACTTAATATTATTAAATGGATTACTTAATATTCTCAATAATATTCATAAAATAGTAATATAATATTTTAAAATGTATATTATCAATCGCCACCAATATACTAGTCATAATTATTTAGAAATTACGAAACAAATGACTTTTATGCGTCGAAAGTATACAGAAGATTATGGAAAATCATTTAGAGAATCATTGCATTGAAAACCCGCTTTTATCAAAAAAAATTTTAAACAAAAAATACAACCGACTTCCATGCCACATAAAAGTAAAAAATAATTTAAATACATGTTGGTTTAGAGCAAACACAGTTCTTAGTACATAGTCCCGAAGTCGGCGCTTACCATATTTTGCTGGATCATGACGAAACTACATGTATCTTATATGAGCGCCGACTTCGGGACTATGTACTAAGAACTGTGTTTGCTCTAAACCAACATGTATTTAAATTATTTTTTACTTTTATGTGGCATGGAAGTCGGTTGTATTTTTTGTTTAAAATTTTTTTTTTCACGCTTTTCAGTCACGATAAAATCAGTTATGGCTGTTGCTAGTCGTCCGCTAACCGGATGAATAAAATTAATTATTCGTCCGATTTTCGGATGAATAAAATTATGTGCTGACGTCATCATATAAAAATAGACTTCTTTGACACAACCGGTCGGGGGCGCTACCGCGCCCCCTCCCTTAGATTCTGAATTGGAAAAATCTGTTCGAACCTAACCTAACCGAATAAAACAACTTTTTCTGAGTAAACATTTATTTAAAGAATAGACCTATAATTATCAATATTTAAAGTAGAAAAAGTAATATAAACCTTATAACTAAGAGTATAATTCAACTGATACTGATAAAAATAACCCATCCAATTTAAAAAGGCTGGTAGTACTCTTGCATCTTTCAGGTAATTGTACTCAAAGTGGAATTTTTGATCATAATTATATCCTCTCCGAAACTCATTGTTGGTATTGTGAACAACAACATTATGTATACGTAAGCACAATATGGCCGATGCCTACGGTTTAAACTTGAAGGACCCCAGCATTATTAGGGTTGAGGAGTTGAAGGTCAAAATTATCATGTCATATCTTTGCTTAGTAATCTCATTACATATACGTAAGCACCATATGACCGATGCTTATGGTTTAAACTTGCAGTACCCTGCATCATCAGGGTTGAGGAGTTGAAGGTCAATTTTCTTATCATACGTCTTTGCTTTGTAAATATATTATATATCCATAAGTATCAAATGGCCAACGCCTATGGTTTAAGCCTGAAATACCCCTGCATCATCAGGGCAGAAGAGTTGAAGGTCAAAATTATCATGTCATATCTTTTCTATGTAATCTCATCGCATGCACGTAAGCAACAGATCCCCAACTTCTATGGCTTGGGCTTACAGTACCCTGCATCATCAGGGTTGAGGAGTTGAAGGTCAACTTTTTTATCATACGTCTTCGCTTTGTAAATATATTACATACCCATAAGCATCAAATGGCCAACGCCTATAGTTTAAGCCTGAAGTACCCCTGCATCATCAGAGTTGAGGAGTTGAAGGTCAAATTTTTCATCTTATATCTTTGCTTAGTAATCTTATCAGATATACGTAGCGATCATGTAGCTAACGCCTATAGTTTAAGCTTGAAGCACCCCAGCATCATCAGGATTGAGGAGTTGAAGGTCCAATTTTCCACCGTATACAACCATTTTTCTAATGTTTTACATTACACTTTTTTAAATATCATTTTGAATGCGTAAGATTGAAATAGCTAAGTTTTATGGCTTAGGCATTCAATACCCCTGCATCATCAGGATTGAGGAGTTGAAGGTCCAATTTTTCGTCGTATACCTTTGCTTAGCAATGTTATTACAAATTCGTGAGCAACAAATGTCTAACGTTTATGGTTTAAGCCTGCAGTACCCCTGCATCATCAGGGTTGAGGAGTTGAAGGTCAAATTTGTCATCGTACATCTTTGCCTTGCTATCTTATTATATATCCGTAAGCACTAAATGGCCATCACCTACGGCTTGGGCTTACAGCACCCTGCATCATCAGGGTTGAGGAGTTGAAGGTCATTTTTTTTATAATATGTCTTTGCTTAGTATTGTTATAACATACCCATAAGCACCAAATGGTCAACCCCTATGGTTTAGGCTTGAGGCACCCCTGCATCATCAGGATTGAGGAGTTGAAGGTCAAATTTTCATGACATGTCTCTGCTTAGTAGTCTTGTTACATATATGTAAGCACCAAATAGCTAATGTTATAGTTTAGGATAGCTGTAACCCTGCATCATCAGGATCGAAGAGTTGAAGGTCAAATTTTTCGTCAACCTATATAAGCATAGATATATAATACATATTTCAAGTTTCATAAGAATCGATTCGGCAGAAGCCGAGTTATCTCAAATTATCTAAAAAACTTGAGGAGTGGTGGTGGTTTCCACCCCATAACTCAAAGAGTTAAGCATCACAGCATACCCATGTCCAAGAGAAAAAGTTGCGTGACGAAATTTCCTATCAAATGAAAGAAAGAAAATGGAAATCGGTTTATAAACACCCAAGTTATTCAAGATTTTAAGAAACCGACATTTTCCAATTTTCCGGGAAAACCGCCGGAAGGTTTTCATTTTCCTCAATATGGGACTGCCTGTGAAACTAGTCGCATACAATGTCGTATGAATCGTGTCGGTAAGTCGACGATTTCTAGCCATTTCGCCCGAACATACATAAAAAAAAAAAAAAAAAAAAAAAAAAAAAAAAAAAAAATATACGTGACGAATAGATAACCTCTTTCCTTTGGGAAGTCGGTTAAAAAAGGTCGTTGATACCGAAACAAACCACGGAAAGGAAAGTTTCCGTATTTTAAGTGATAACAGAGGTTGCTTGAAGGCTGCGTGGTCTATCTTTTTATTTACTGTTTTAGTTGTGTGTATAGGCATTTTAATACGAGTTCATTAGCTGCTTTACTAAGGAACCAAATAAAAACAATGTAATGAAATATTAACTTTTACTTCTAGACTAATATTATCGCGTAATTGACACATTTTATTTATTTATTTATTTATTTATTTATTTATTTATTAGGATTACCAACATAAAATACAGCAGTTCACTTAAAGGTATATACATTTTTATACAAATAAAATAATTAACTGTTTTTACTATTACAGGTTACCACAACATGCATTCAATATATTTGACATTATTTTACTTACAAACTAAATATTACTACAAAAAGAAAATCACACAGAAATAACAATTAACTGACTAAATAGGATAATTAAGGTAAGAGGTACGTTAAACATTTGTCAGTTTTTTGAGCTCGGCTGAAAAAGTGGAGTAACTGTCATGGTGGATATCTAGGTGTAGTTAATAGTTAACGGGTACTCACGATATGCGGTTTTTGAATCCTTTTCGAATTCTTTTTGCCGATATTTCGACCCAGTTGCATGGATCGTGGTCACGGCGAAACCGAATGTAATAAAATCTTAGAAAGTCAACTTTAGCCTACTTTTAATACTAACTTGGAATGCATATACTCGTAGCTGTTTGTTGTGAATAATACAACGTAAACGAGATAAAGTAAAACTCAAATAAAGCTTTTCGTTTTTATCTTTTTAACTAGCTGAACCCCGCAGCTTCGCCCGCGTTAAAAAAATCGATGTATCGATTGTCCCGTGGGAGAAAGATATTCTCTCACAGTAAAAAGTAGCCTATATATTAGTCCAGACTGTCAGGTAACTCGCTACAAAATTTTATGAAAATAGCTCCAGCCGTTTACACGTGAAGAAGTAACAAACATACACACTCACAAACTTTCGCCTTTATAATATTAGTATGATATGATTAATGAAGTTAAAATAATAAAAGACCAATAACCGCAGTCTAAATAAACCACGAGATTTTTAATTCTAGGCGCGTTTTGTTAAAACTGTATCTTAAACTTAAAATTGATATAATTATTTTGATTTGTGCGGTGACTTCCGCAAATCAGTGATATGTGTATAATTCATATCATAATTGTATTATGAAAATTTTCGACTGCTGGAAGCTGGAATTGTTGATTGGTTGAAGAAAAGTTAAGATACTTCATTTAGTTTGTTTCGTAATCATAATAAACAAACATAATATATATTTATTTATTTATTTTATTAGAAGCACCAACAGAATTACATGGACTACAAAATAGAGGAAAGTTATATAAGTTATAGAAATGCACATAATTCTACTAACAGGCAATGCATGTTGCATTAAATGAGTAAATACAATAACAAAGTTGAAATAATTTACGTGAATTTACTGAATATATTCCCATATAGTCACTGACCATATAAATAAAAGTACGCTCCTTCCATTACCCGAAAGTCAAATACAGGTAGTTACACAATCACGACACGGAACTGTTTCCGTGAGTTTCCGTATGGTGGTGATAACGGAGGTCGGCTGAAGGCCGCTGTCTAGTTGTCAGTCTGAGCAGACCCGTATGGCGCCGCGGGTGTGGCCACATGAGTCAGGCGATAGTTTGATGACTTATAAGTGGCTTATTTTAGTATTCGTTTATAACAGTAAGCTATATATTAATACGTGAAGTAAAAACTTGGGGAACGTTTTTAAGTAACTTGTCGTGGACGGAGGAGTATGAAATTTTTCACGGTTATAGTTGACATAGAGAAGGAGTACGGAATGCTAATATTTTTTCAAATATTGCATATAACATAAGTAAAATCAACTAAAACACATTACACACACTACCGTGCATTTGTCACAAACAAATAAATAAAATACGAAATATAAAATTCATTAATACTATGAAAACACGTAACGTCAAAACTGTCAGTTGTCTTTGTCACAATGTCCGTTATTGTTTTTATATTTAAAAACAATAACGGGCATTGTGACAAATTTGTCAATTGTACCTCTATTCGGGTGTATTAAAATTACTTGAAAATTAATAAAATTTAATTGAATTTGGGAAAAACTTTGGACAATATCGAGTATAGGTTTGAGTTGAATTACGGTCAAATGTCGGCCGGTGCGACGGGTGATTAGTTTTATATTTTTCCGTAACCATATAACTTAAAAGTGTATTCCTACCCGCAAGTTCTAAATAAAGGTAGTTACACAATCACGACACGGAACTGTTTCCGTGAGTTTCCGTATGATGGTGACAACGGAGGTCGGCTGAAGGCCGCTGTCTAGTTATCAGTCTGAGCAGACCCGCGGGTGTGGCCACTAGAGTCAATGGCATGATCGTCTGATGACTTGTTTCGGCGTTTAATGCGAATTGAATTTAAAATGAACTTGTATCTTCTTTTTTGAACTGTAATTTTATTTTTGTAATATTATGTATGCGATCAATTTTAATTTTAATAAAATTAGGTAAATGTCCTTATTTTGTGTGTGCCCATGGAGGAAATTAATAATTTTCAGTTAAAAAATCTTACACTGCCATCATATTGGATTATGTCATCTATGTTATTACTCGTTAAGGTGATAGAGTTAAAATTTTTTGGTTACTGCTTTCGGTGAATGATAATTTTTTTGGACTGTTTAAGAGTATTTCTTTGAAAAAACCTTTTTGCTGTGAAAATATCAGACAAAACTTTTTGATTGATAATAGTCAAAAATTGGTAAATTTTTTCACAAAATAAATGCAGAATATTTTTTTACACACTCTCCTTCTAACTAATTCTTTGTATGGTAAATTTTAAGAGCCGATTAAAATTTACATATGCACTGTTCTACAAGCTTTGTTAACACGTTTTTTCAAAGACAGTAAATTTTATCTGCTAAAACATTTTGTTTACGTTAGATGTGCCTCTACCATTATTGTACACGATGTGACTGGCTTTCAATGAAGGCATGTAACTGCATTCTTGCTATGAAACTATACAGGTGTCAATAAAGTGAACAAATTATTTGACTGGAAGTATCGCCGATAATTTTCCATTACTTTTTTTACCTGACTGAAGTAGCTAACATGCAGTCCACCTGATGGTAAGTGGCCACTGCCACCCATGGACATCTGTAATCAACTACATACAGAACATGGGTTCCATCCGAAGTCAATCACAGATGCGTTGCTACTCCCGAGGACTATGATGGTCGCCTCATGTGAAAGTGTGCCGGCAACCACATCCTTCTATCGAAACGCAAGAAATGCTTCACGCTAGAAATAGGCGTGGCGGTGGTACTTCTCCGGTCGAACTACACTGGTTCTACTACTTTGAGCTGTTGAGCAGTACATCTGATCATCAGCTGTTACTTTCTGATAGATATATATCGTTTCTACATAAGCAGGATTACGGCCATAGCTTAATTCAGTAAGAATGCCTGTTTCCGCTTTACTGCCCAAACCTGTATTTTTTCTTGTTAATGGATCTACGAAGTGTCATAAAAGTCAGAATATATTCGTTTGCTCTTTGAGGTCCTCTACTGAACTCAGGTCATCCAAAATAGAGGTTTTTGTCAATTTGCTTGATACAGTACGCCTGGCATATAAGTTGGTTAGCAGGTGGTGTTGTTGATTTACGGTGCGAGGAGAAAACACATGGGGGTTTAGCCTTTAAGAGTCCGGCATAACCCAGCTGCTGTCCCGGGCGGCTGAGTATCCATGAGGATTACCCACTTAAAAAAAACAAAAGGTGGTGTTGATGTTACACAAAAAGATACTGCTACCTATCCCAGATTTTGTCCCTTCTATGACGTTCACGCTGGGAGAGCGAGTGGTGCTATTCAAGACCGACACACGGCACAATAAAATACAGTAGTACTTAGGTTATAAAGATAGAATTATTGCTAATGAATAATTTATTTATATCGTATAGATAGCCATCACATCAAACTACTAGTTATTAGAAGTAATCGTTCCTCTGAATATAAGTGATTTCAGATAAAACATAATTATCCTTACAATAGCAAAATCTAAAATCTTTACAACTAAGCTTTTTCTCTAAATTCTATTTAAAATTAAAATAGCAGTCACAAGAATTTCAACATGACTTTCGTAAATCGATTCGTCGCGCTCAAAACCTAACACGTAATTTAGATTAGTCATGCTAAGCAAACTTCTAAGTATACAAATTATATAATAAAGTCAAACAAAACATCGACCGCGAAGACGATTCGTGAGCTGTGTCCAAATGAGGACAAGTGTTACATTGTCAGGGGTAAGGATGGGCCGGAATTAGGACAATGTCAGATGCGACTTTATCGTCAAGTGAGGTGTAGATAGTGCCTCGTGTGAATTTAAACGTGGAAACACACTGGGATTTTATTTTTAATAAAGGTTCTAACAAACTAGTGGCAAACGAGCATGCAGCCAACCTAATAGTAAATGGTCATTACCATAAGCATGTCATCAACACCAGATAAGATTAAATGGTTAGCAAATAGATGCGTTGCTATGACTGAGAACTAAGTTGAAATGCCTTGGTTACTTATCCAAAAAATGTTATCCTTATTGAGCGTGGTAAGGAAGACATACTTTTTTTTGTTCTCGAGGGGAAACCTTCAGAAAGTACCCGACGCCGTGCGAGCCACGCAGGGTTATGTGGCCGTCCTCGGCGTTATAAAGAGGACTCCGGGATCTCCAAAGGAACGCAACCGGAGTCCTCTAAGCGCGTTGCTCCATCGGTCTCCCTTCCAGATGGGTGGCTGGACCCACCGCTCCGTCTAGTATTTACGACGGTATGCGACCACACATACCGCCGTCCTTCCCAGGATTGCCTGACCGAACGGTTTGAGCTCCCACTCTCCAGACTCATAACCCCGGAAGCCCCTTTTATTCGCCTCTTACGACAGGCAGGGGATGCCCTTATTCTGATTCCGGAACTACAGAGACAAAGGGAGACATACTTGTGTCTCCCTTACCACGCTCTTCAGACCAGAACACGGCAGCGTTTAACACTGCTGTCATTAGACAGAAATAAGTCTGGCGATGTGCTTCCGGTTCGTGACTTGTATCCAAAAGAGGACAAGTATTAGATTGTCAGAGGTAAGGATGGGCTGGAATTAGGACAATGTCAGATGCGACTTTATCGTCGAGTGACGAGTAGATAGTACCTCGTGTGAATTTAAACGTAGTAACATACTGGGAACTCTTTATATTATAGTGGTAAACGAGTGGTCATAGCCGCCAGTGGACTTCTGTAACAAACCCCAAATAAAATGTGTCTTACCTAAGGCTAGCCATAATTGCATTGGTGCCAAGGACTATGTTAGAATGCCTAGAACAAGCATAGCTTTACTGCGACCTCCAGACCAGAACGCAGAAGCGCATAAAATTGCCGTCATTAGGCAGAAATAAGTCTGACCAATTTGCTTCCGGGGTCGAACTACATAGAGTTTACGGAACGTTTAACGGAATACTTACAAATAAACATTTTGATGTTATTAGTTAAAAGTTATGTCAAAACATATTCGTATCGAAATTGATTTTGTCATTGACCTTACCTCCTTGTTGGTCGTAATTAGAACAATGTCAGATGTGAGTTTATTGATTTTGATTTTGATAAGTACCTTGTAAATATCTAAATATAGAAACAGACTCGGAATCTGTAACCTTTTAAAATTGAACACAACTCCGTATAAATGTTTAAGTAATTTTAAAACAAAACGTTTTTTTCAGAGGGAAGAATTAGCATAATATGTATACCTATGTGATTTGTACTGTAGGTACTTAGTAATTCAGATAGTATCAGAATACATTTTTTGGTGAAATCTAAACTCGACATCGAGTGTTGTTACAAGCTGAATTTATTACTTCTATGTTAAATTTTACAATGCTATTCATAAAATTCATTTGGCATAAAATACCACTTTTATACCAGTTTATTTTAAATTGTTACAAATTGAAATTATATCATACAAAATTGGAACATTTTTTTTTTACTTTATATAATAAATTACATGGTCACAAATCACGGGATATAACGTATCACTTATGGAGAATATCGTCAATCAAGCTATAAATAAACGCGTATCAATAGTATCCGTTACATATTAAAAAGGGATAATTGAGCTTTAATTATTTAATATCAATGGGGTGAGCTGTAAAAATCTTTATTTATAATTGCATCATTATTCGAACAAAGGTTTTATTTAAAATTCGGCTCAACCAGCTCACGATTTGGCCAGTTAAGGTTCTTAACTGGCCAAATCATGGTACACTTACTTTCAAATATAAAACATTAAAAGTTAGCAGTTAAGATTTGTAACACAGCTTATAAAAAATGTCTTTTATAATAATACTGAGGTTTTTCCAATAAATAAAAGAAAATAATATAGAAACCCTTTCATGGATGCGTCTACCGTGGATCAAAAAATCGTTTTTCTTAACGACACCATTCTTTCTCTTTACGATAAACATGCTCCAATACTCAAAGTGAAACTGAGGCGACCTCCTGCTCCTTGGTTCACTGCAGGTATTCGCATAGCGATGAGCAGACGCGATCGTGCTTTTAGAAAGTTTAAGAAAGAACGTAGTGAAGTCAATTGGGTTGCTTTTAAAGTCGCGCGTAATCGATGCAATCAGATGGTGCGAACAGCTAAACGCCGATATTTCCATACAAATATTTCTCTTTCCTCTTCCGCTGATATATGGAAATTCCTGAGGACAATTGGTGTGGGCAAACCCTCTTTCCTAGATAATTGTTCTCCTCCCCCTTTAGATGACTTAAATCGCCATTTTATTTCCCCGTCTCCCCTGACCAATTCCACCTGTTCCCACACTATAGCCTCCATCAATTCAATGCAACCTTCTCATGCCCCTGCCTTTGACTTCTCGTCCATTACTCTAAGCGATATAAAAAATGTTATTCTTAGGATTCAGTCAAAGGCAGCAGGATGTGATGAGGTGAATAGGACAATGATAATAAATGTTATCGACAGCTTTCTTCCTGCTATAACACATATCATAAATTTTTCACTGTCCTCCGGACAATATCCTTCTATCTGGAAGTAAGCCTTCGTACGTCCACTTCCTAAAATACCTCATCCTGTGCATCCCAATCACTATCGGCCAATTTCAATTCTTCCATTCCTCTCTAAGATTTTGGAAGCCTGTGTGCACAAGCAAGTCTCAACTCATATTTCGAAACATAACCTCCTGAGTGTCTATCAGTCTGGGTTCCGCTCCGGTCACAGCACCACCACTGCTTTAATCAAAGTGTGTAACGACATAAGACAGGGGATGGATGAAAGGAAGCTTACGGTGATGGTGCTCGTTGACTTTTCAAATGCTTTTAACACAGTCGACCACGATATTCTCCTTGCCATCCTTACCCATTTAAATTTTTCCCCCTCTGCCTTGGATTGGTTCTCCTCTTACCTTCGCGGGCGCCAGCAGTCTGTCCGTATGGGAAGTACTTCTTCGGAAAGGGCTGACTTGGTAGCTGGTGTTCCACAAGGCGGTATTCTTTCTCCGTTATTATTTTCTCTATTTATAGATTCAATTACTCCTATTTTCAACTGTTCGTACCATCTGTATGCTGACGACTTACAATTATACGTTCAAGCCGATATAGACGACCTCCATAGCGCAATAGGCAAATTAAATGCTAATTTAAAAACTCTTTATAACTGGTCATTGCGTTATGGAATAACGGTCAACCCTTCTAAATGCCAGGCTATTATCATGGGCAGCGCAAGATTGTTGACCAGGATAGAACGGAATTCGTTACCGGCTATCCTGTATAACGACAGAAATATCCCGATATCAGAGTTTACCGTTCAGGCGGTACTGCTCTGGAACGCTTTGCCCACTAATATCAGGAAAGCTCCCAGTAAAACTACGTTTAAAAAGCTTGTCCGAGAGCATTTCCTTAACATGTCTTCTGTTTCATAATCACATATTACTTCGTTTATATATATTATATATTTGATGAAATATTGATTTTATTTATAGTATGTATATATAAATATGTATATATTTTGTATGTATTTGTAAGCAAGTATATTAAGTCTCTTTATTCTAGTTTCCTCTAAATTTAACACCTGCCGCAAAATTTCCAGCCACCCAGGGTTAACTGGCAGAGAATGCCATAAGGCATTAAGTTTGCCCTATTGTAACTTTGATATTTTAAAGGTGCAAGAAATGAATAAATTAAAAAATAAATAAAAACCAGTATGAGTCTACCTTAAAGCTACCGAGACCAGGGCCATCTATCGAAGATGCATACCAAATAAGTCGTATCAAGTCTCGTTATAACAATGTGTGCTGCATACGATACGTTAAGTGTTTTCTGTTCCAGTTTGATAAAACTAATTATAAATTACAAATGACACATTTATTTGGTGCGTTCGGTTTATTTTTTGAATTGAGTAATGATGCGGGCAGTAATTCAATGTTTTTGTAACATTTCAAGTAGCAAACGAGCATACAGTCCATTCGATGGTAAGTGGTCACCGCAGCTCATGTACATCTGTAAGCAACGACATATAGAACAAGGGTTCAATCTGAAGTCAATCACAGATGCATTGCTACTCCCGGAGACTAAGATGGTCGTCTCATATAAAAGTGCCCCGGCAACACCTTTATATCGAAACGCAAGAACTGCTTCACGCTAAAAATGGGTGTGGTGGTAACACCTCCCCGCTCGAACCATTATTCTACCATCTTGCAGTAGGTACTTACACATTGTTATGGGCAATGAGCATGTAATTTTACTGTAGGACAACATGATTTATAATGACTGAAAATTAACAAATGGTTTGAAATTCATTGTAGTTAGTTTCATTCTAATTTAGTAATACAGGATTTTAAACCTTTTTTTTTGTTTACGAGAGGGAAACCTTCAAAAGGTACCCGGCGTCATGGGAGAGATGCTGGTTATGTGGGATTCTTAACGCACTAAAACCCCCCCGGTGGCCGTTCTCAGCATTGCGTGGAGGAATCCGGGATCTCCAACGGAACATAGCCGGAGTCCTCCGAGCGCGATGCCCTATCGGGCTCCTTCCAGATGGGCGGCTGGGCACACCGCTCCGGGCTTGTCTTTACGACGGTATGCGACACACGTACCGCCCGCAATCCCGGAAGCCCCTTTTAGTCGCCTCTTACGACAGGCAAAGGGTACCGTAGCCCTATTCTGGTCCCGGAACTACACGGACAAGGATTTCAGATCTACATGGGCGTAAGATCCTTAGTGGTTCGATTTTGGCGCTACTGCAACATCTATTTCTGTAACAATAGTCGTGTTAATTGCTGCTGTGTTCAAATTCGAAAGATTATAATAGAAAATAATAGAAATAAGCTGCGGTGATGATTCCCCTTTCGAAACATACTCGGTTATCTTTTCAGATTAGTTTTTTGATATTTTATTTAGGACTTATGTTGTGGCTTGTTCTAATACATTCAGTGGACACTTCAAAATTAAAAATCAAAGAGAAACATAGAATGTATTCATTTCTTGTGCATTTCTTTTTAACTATTTAAATACTAACGTATGGAATCCGAATTGTATATATAAATACCTTATTTTTCAAATTTATCTTTGGGTTAAAGAAACCGGGTACGGTGGAAACAACTCTAATATTATCGAAAAAATAACTTGGCTGAAAAATGCAATGGCTGGAGAGGAATGGTTTCGTTCTTTCATGAATCTTAATCCTGAATTTTAATCCTGAATATCTGTATGCGCTGCTCAAGATACAAGCCTGCCTAAAGCCTGATTAACATTATTTATTTGTTACACTAACATTTCAATATTTAAATTAATAGAAACGTATTTTTTTATTTTAATTTTGACCACCGCCCACCATTGGTGTTTCAACCGCCCCTGGCATGGGGTCGGTTGTAACAAATGCACACACTCACACACTTGATTTTGATGTTAATTTAAAGACAAAAGACTATGCTTTCATCCCAAAAACGTTGTACGTTATATATAGCCGTAATAGCTATGTTGTGAGAAATTAAAGACAAATTGTTTCAACCGAACCCGGAAGGTTGAGTTACATAATAAAATCACATAATAAAATAAAACAAAAATGTTCACTACAATAAATTATTTCCATTTCATAAAAGTATTAAATAAGCAAAATCTTAATTGGCTGACTTCAATAAAATGTCGGTTAGAATATCATATAATTTATATACCTAATGCCCAACATAGGTCTAATGAATATATAAACTACTAAAGTACTACTATAAACTACTACATGTATCGGATATAAAATAGTTTTCTTCTTTTCTTCATGTACCAAACTAACTAAATTACTATTTAAACTTACATTATATTAAATTGTGGTATATTAAATATGGTGGTGGTTATTGTACAAGATGGTAGAAACAGTGTAATTTGCCGGGGAGGCACCACCGACACACTGTTTGTGGTGTGAAGCAGTACTTGCATTTTGGTGGAAGGGTGTGGTTGCCGGCACACTTTTATTTGAGGCGACAATATTAGTCCTCAACACATTTATGATTGACTTCTGATAGAACCCATGTTGTAAATAAAATTGGCGGTGTGGCGTGGGCTACAGTAATTACTTTCGAGAAGGAAACCTTCAAAAGTTACCCGACGCCGTTGGAGCGACGCAGGGTTATGTGTTTTCTTACAGCACTAAAACGCCCCTCAGCCGTCCTCGGCAACGCAACCGGAGACCTCTGAGCGCATTGCCACATCGGGCTCCTCTCAGATGGGCGGCTGGGCCCACCGCTCCATCGAGTCTTTACGACGATATGCGACCACACATACCGCCCTTCCTTCCCGGGATCTCCTGGCTTACCATGAGGTGTACTGCATAATCCTTTGATACTTCAATCAGATATAAAAAAGCCTTAGAGGTTCCAAACAACAAAATAACATTACATAACGTTATTCTCGAATCTCAAGTTGCATTGAAAATAACTTTATTCATGCCAAACGGCCATGAACGCATCGAAAGATATTCAAAAACGCCCAAAAAGCAGAAATCTATTCAAACAGTAGCGTCACTTTAAAACCACGGATCGTGGATCCGCTATAACTAATATTAAATTCAGGATTCACCTGCCAACGATGTTTTTGTGGACACGTCGTTGAGCTCCCATTTGACATCGGTTCATCGAATCAGGCATACGAATAACAAATCTTGATTTACCTACCACTAATTAAAAACCACACAAAAATAACCTTTATTACGTAGATACAAGACGTTGAGATATTTTTGTAGATGCTTATATAAGATTGTCAAAAGATACATTGACGAATTTTCATCCGGTTTAGGTAGGCCGAATCTGACGTATACATGAAACTGATTTAAAATTTCAAATAGCCCAGTCGGCTCCGTTGTCAATGGGAAAAAAGGCGATCAACCGAATCGGCTATATCAGCGAATCAACCTGTCGTGGAAGCCATGGGAATATGATGGTGAAAAAGATGGTTTTTGTAAAAGCAGCCAGCTTTCACCATAGAGCGATAACCAAATAGACTCATAATCGTTCAACCTTTCATATTATATGAATCGATATACGATCTACTCGAACAAGAGAAAAAAAACATCTTTAATGCTTGTTAATGTTACTTCTGTTTGAAAAATAGATGTCGTTATCTCAGTGTCTTAGAGTATTTAAAATTTACTTCAGACCAGTGATTGACCACATAGTATTTTAGTGAGGTGTTGGTGGCATTTGCTGGTAGTCTCTGAAATTTGTCAGGGCAAAAAGTCCTTCAATTTTTTATAACAAAATAATTCACAAGAAAATCCATGGACTATAAGGAGAAGTCCTAGGAAGACGCGCGGGCCGCAAGTTGAGGGACAGGGGCCACGGGAGATAGACCTTTACTCTAGAATGTTACTCAGTCCATGGTGTAAACGCAGAGATGACAAGCTTAGGGCGCAAAAACACGACGCCAAGATGAGCGAAGCCTACCGATAATCGAAATTGGGCACCGCAAAAAATAACACGGGTCAAAAAATTGGTTTGGAATTTGTAATTTATATTAGCGGGAACGAAAATATTTTTGTTTACAACTAATTTATTTTGGTCTCAGTTATAGCGGAGGAATGTTGGACCGTTTGATGTTCAAATCCAGGATATCTTGATTTATTCTTATATGTCTTAAGTGGGTACCCTTCAATGCAGTGCAGAGCAGTGATAGCCTAATGGTTGAAACTTGCCCTCTCGGGATCGGGAGGTTCGAGGTTCAAACCCAGGCACGCAAATTCTGTACCCCAACGGACGACCCCTTAGTCGTGATAGCCCGTTGCACCAGGATAATGCTAGACGATAAAATCCTAGCTATGGCGGAAAGCTTATCTGGTGAGTACGGCGGCCTCTTCACTCTAGACTCATGGGAAATACCCAAATTCTCATGGATCAATGGGGTCCCAGGCTGCGGAAAATCAACATGGATAGTGAATCAATTTCAGGAGAATGAAGACATCATCATCACCACCACAACGGAGGCAGCAAAAGATCTCCGTACGAGACTCACTCACCGCACCGGTAAGTCCGGAAGGCTAGCCACAGCAAAAGTGCGCACACTGGCCTCAGTACTAGTAAATGGTTCAAAAGGTAGCTGTAAACGGCTTTTAGTCGATGAGGCACTAATGAACCATTTCGGGGCCATTGTGATGGCGATAAGGCTGACCGGAGCGACGGAAGTGATGCTCATCGGAGACATTAACCAACTGCCGTACATCGAGCGTAACAACCTCTTCGAGTTACGATACTGCCGCCCAAACCATATAACCGGAATTAGCCAAGAACTGTTGTGCACGCACAGGAACCCATTGGACGTAGCATACGCCCTAAGCGAGGTCTACAGCGGCATATACTCGTCCACGTCACGTATAAGATCCCTGAAGCTGAAGCGGTACATGGATGCGCAGATCCCAAAGGCCCTCGAGAAGACTCTCTACTTGGTGCACACTCAAGTCGAAAAAGAGAGTCTGAAGAAAGAGGGCTTCGGGAGTGGAAAGGGTTCACGTATCCTTACCATACACGAAGCACAGGGACAAACGTACGAGACGGTGGTGATTGTGCGAACTACCACAAATCATCTACAACTGCACGACAGTGTTCCCCATGCAGTAGTGGCAGTGTCGCGCCATACTATCAGCTGCACATATTACACCGACTGCAGCAATGACGCCATAGCTCAGTTCATTTCAAGAGCTATGAACGCCACTGACGAAAGACTGGAGGATTATAACATCTCAATGGCCATCCGTAGCGGGGACTCGAAGCTCATAGACAAGGCCACAAACCGCAAGCTCGAAATGGCCTCCGCAAAGGACTAAAAGGTATACAATTATAGTGTATCGCACGCCACGTCAAGACAGCAACGGCTCAACATTGGGAGAGAGAGAAGACTGCCATAAAGTATTTTTTTATTAAAAAAAGGCAAAAAAAAAAAAATTCAATACATCGGCAAGCACTCGTTCGATGTGAATTTAAAATATTTTTGGAGTCGAAACCGTCAATGGCTTGACGTGCGATAAATTAAATATAAAGAAAGCAAGTCCTAAGATGTCCCAAAATGTATACAACAAAGCAAAACAAAACAAAACATAATAAAAAAAAAAAAAAAAAAAAAAAAAAAAAAATTAAAAAAAAAAAAAAAAAAAAAAAAAATTGGTCCTATATAGTAAGCATAGATAAGGTTTTCTGTAAAGCCGCCGCTGCCGCCACCGCACACAGCTTACACTGTTGTGGGCGATGTCGACGGCGAAGGCTCATAGTGGAGCTGTAAAAATGACGTAAAGACAAAAATAACACCATGCTAACAAAGGGCACGGACGATATGTCTGTGGAGGCGTAGTTGAAAAAAAAAAAAAAAAAAAAAAAAAAAAAAAAAAAAAAAAAAAAAAAAAAAAAAAAAAAAAAAAAACCCAGGCACGCATCACTGATTTATGTGCGTATTAGAAATTAATTATCACTGCTTTTCGGTGACGGAAAACATCGCGGGAAACCTACACATCCGAGAGTTCGTTAAAAAAAAATTCTTGGAGGAAGTCCACCAATTCGCACTTGGCCAGCGCGGTATACTATGGCCTAAACTTTTTCATTCTGAGAGAAGACACGTGCCCAGCAGTGGGACAATAATGGGTTGACGACGGGTACCCTTCTGGGTTTGACTCCTCAACAATAATTTTCCTGCTTGATAAGTGCAATATTAAACCCTTCTGTGTTTGGTTTTAACTAGTGATGTAACTAATGTTTTATTTGAACATTTGCGAATGCGGATATTTGATACCGACATTCTCCTAAGCGAATGCGAATACAAATAGTCCGATGTTTCGTTTAATTTGACGCCAATTTGGACACCGCTAGCTTTATTTTCAGGGAGTTGCATCTGCATTTACATGTAATTAGAGACTTGGCAACCGTTTTTTTTTTCTTCAAGCTGTAATTCTATATACGCACAATCCTTGAAAATGAGAAAATGTAAAAACATGCTAATGTTCAGGATTGCAACTACTTGTTATATCACTAGATTCACTAGTATAAACGATGTGGTAAGGGAATGTTTGGACAAAATACTTCACTTGATCCTCAATTGCATCAACGCATATACGGCAGACCTTACTACAGTCCTATCTGTGATAGATTACTGTTTGAGTGGCCACTTATCAAGTTGACTGCACAATCGATTCCTACTTCTTTGTGACAGAATATTTATTTGGCACAACACTTCCGTCTACAAAATCGTTTTGTATTCTTAACTGTCTAAATAGCATATTACAGCGGTTTATCAAAAGTCTTGCAACGCACATACATACAAGACTTACGTATATACATTTTCCGTTTGTACGTGTTTATTAATAATGTTAATCATTTACAAAAAAAAATGTTACAAAGAAAATGACAAATCGTTGAGGTTCTTGTCAGGCCTTTTCAGTTGCAGCTCAGTCTCTATCATTTTTGAAGCAAAAAAAATTAAGTAGGGGGAAACCCATTGGAAAAAGAAAAAGGACAAAAAATAAAAGAATAATAAATACCGGGTGATCTGAGATCGAGAAGTGGGTGGTGGAAGGTTTTATGGGTAAATAAGGGTATATCTCTATTTCCGGCTAAGCTATTAGTCTTATGAAAAAATATTGAATGGCAAAGTTGTAGGTAATAAAAAGATCTACAACTATTGTTTTTACACTTTTTTCAACCTAACCTCAAAATGTATGTAAAGAATTAAAAAAAAACAAGTTTATGGTATTTTTACTTCTATCTTTTACAAAATAATTTTGTTTTTAACAAAATTTTGTAAAAACTTATCAATGTTTCAAATACACGGCAATTTGTTGGGTTTAAATACTATTATTTCTACCTTATATTGACAAAATATCTAAAAAATAACCTAATTTCCAATCCAATACTTTTGTGTCAAAATATTTGTTTTTTTTTAAAGACTCGGTAGGCTATCTATTCGCTCAAATCTCTTTCTAATAAGAGAGGTGTAAGAAAAATATACATTGCATGGTAAATTACATGGTAAATGTTTTTAGAAAAGGCAAAAAACCACAATACACTATCAAATTAATAATTCCGTATTTTAAAAATAGGATAGATCTTGACGATTTCATTGTATCGTCGCCCTAAGCAGAAGTCGCCATAAATACTCGTTACTTTAGACAAGTTAATAGATTTAGTTATGTCAAATAAAAAACGTGGTAAAAGTTACATGTTAGTTAGTATAATACTCAACTCGTTATTATTTTTATTTATTTGACATCGATTAATAACTATGACAACCCTAGTCATGACTATTCTTTTGTAGCTTGTCTCAAAATGTTCACAAACGCCAAAGACCATTTACCATCATATATACATATATACACGTATGCGTGCTCGTTTATTACCTTATATTTGCGAAAAATGTTAATTACTACATCCTCTTACTATTATTTCAGACCTTATATTTCCTAAAAGCAGTAAAATATATAAATATTCATTGTTGAATTTTAAGTAAGTATAAGTTCATTGTATTCTAATTTCAGAAAAAAAGAATATTTCTCGTAATTCTAGCTGCATACTCAAGCATACCCGGATACAATGCTAGTTATAAATTTATTCAGTATTGTAATGGGTTCACACTATTGATGTCATAGCGGGGGGCGCCTTATCTGATCTGCATGAAAAATATCTATTGAAACGGTTCAGGGGGCTTATTCTAAACGCATAAAATACTGGTTTATTTGACCTTTATACTTTAAATTCTGCGCACGGTCTTTAACTTTCCTAGTGCTATAGCGGATGGCATGAAATGGTAGGCTAGTCTGTGATTTTCTCTTCCTCTGATTTCTCAACCTATCGATCAAAATTGTATTACTCTTCACTTATTACTATTATTTTTCCGGGACCCCTAAATCCCCCCTCTCTCGTTACATAAATTTATGCTTCTGCACGATATTTGTAGGTATTCATTTGAAAGGTATTTATGATTTTTCATACAACGAAGGAACATCCAGTTTTATACCAATGGGTACTTACTAATCCCAGGGGATCAACTTTACCCTCGAGGGTAGCAACGCATCTGTTGCTTGCCCCAAGAAAGACTCTGATCTTTTTTGAGGTGATTACAGATGTACATGACAGTGGCCAGTTACCAGTAAATGGACTCGGAGGACTTCTTGCTTGTTGGTTTCTTCATTACTTTATTACTGAAAAAAAAATTGCGGCACGACGGTAAAGTTGATGCATAGTGTTTTTATCAACTTATGCAATTATATTTATTTATTTATGCAGTATTTTTTTTCATTGATATAAATTCAAGTTTTTTTCTTTGATACTATATAATTTTTCACAAACAGCTGCTTACGTATTAGTCCGATTTCCGAGCAGCTCGTCGAGCTTCGCACTGTCGTACCATATACATACACGTTAAGCGAACGCTCGGCCACGCTACATGATAGGCGGAGTGGGGGGTGTTAGGTTTTTCGTAACGGAATTTCTTGATTCGGTCGCTGCACTCAAATCCTGCGATAAAAGCTATGCAATAGCTTAAAAATGTAGGCAAAACCAATAAGTAGAAGTTACCAATACTGCGCTAACGGATACTCAGAATAGCCTCCCAGGAATAAGTCACACTAACACTGTTGCCTTGGAAAAATGGCTAGCATTTTACTTTCTGAGCGGTTTCCACGTGTAATTTTTAAGTAACACATTGAGATAATCTTTATCGACTGCGTCAGACGGAGGCTATTGTTTTTCGAGCGTGTGTATATATGTGTATATGTGTATGTCAATTTCTTTGGCATGTGCTACAGCGGAATTGGATTGTCGGATTGTGACGTATGACATTAGGATCGACACAGTTTGCGGAGTGACACAAAAAAAAGCTTATTTTTACAAAAGGCGTCTGTAAATAGGAAGAAAAAAGGGAGAAGTAACGACTTTCCTTATATCATGATTGATTCTAAGGATATTGTATTATAAATTTGAATTACCTTGAAATTATATACTCGTGTGTTTTTGGCAGTTTCTTAAAGCGTTTATAGCATGATTTGTGTTCGATGGTGATAAAACTCTTCGTGGATGGACTTCTGAGGTACCACTACTGTACCCGTTTCTACCTATTAACTTACCTAATACTTAACGCCGTTTTATTGTTTATCCCGGTAGCCAGTCTGGCTGGCAGTTATCGTTAGGTACAACCACAGTATTAATACCATACAGTAGTCTAACTCTGCCGTGTCCTTGAATTTTATACCTACAGACGCGCTGGACGAGAGTTCGCGTTGGGGCTACCCGCCTAAAGTATTTTAATACATCTGTATACTTGACTTTCTTTCTTACTTATTATGTATTTTATTCAGTAGATTAAGGTAAAAAACAACGCGTTATTTTAATATTTGAGAGACTTAATAATAAATAGTACACAAATAATAGTTATAAATTTCACACTGAATAATATTTTACCAACCAAAATAAAAATTATTAACACTGGACGTGCTTACGCACAATTAAAGCAATCAAAAACAGCCTAATATAGTTTATAACTGCTCTTCGCTACATTATTATTTAAATAAAAAGATCCACTGCTTAAAAACATCACATCGCCCGTTCGCCACTACGGCACATTCGCTAGCTGTTGGGTACCGAGTGCATACCGAAATCGTGGCACGTAGTTACAACTTGCGTTTCGTGCATTGGTAATAAGTTAGAATATTGTAGATACTATTACCGTGGTACAACTGTAAAACAATACACAAAAACTCTTGGTAAGGGTGGACCACTATTTCAAACGCGTTCGGGACGTGCAAAAATGAAATACATAAGCTATAAATATCATTTACTACTTATCTCCACAATCAGAATATTAGTTCACAATTTCATAAAAAAATATTAAGTTTTAAAATCATTTATTCATGTTACACAATTTAAATTTACACAAACAACGACAAGTGATCGCTATCAAATACGAGACGTGCGGCATTTACAAGTTATTGTAATTGTAATTTCAACGCACGTTACAATCGCAATGCGTTGAAGGATCGCGAGCTTCGATATTTTTTGTAACAGTCGCGCTTCGTGTAACTGTCGCGAGTGTAAAATTTAACAGAATGTTTTTTCTGTTTTTATTTACTTAACATGTTTAAGTATTTTTTATATTTTGCTTTTTTTATATTATAAAGGCTATAATTTGTGAGAATGTATGTGTGTTTATTTCTCTTTCATGCATAAACTGCTGGTCGGATTTCCCTAAAATTTGGCGCACAGCTTATGACATGGGGGGTACAACCCATTATTGTCCCACTGCTGGGCACGGGTCTTGGCCACCGCGCTGGTCAAGTGCGAATTGGTGGACTTCACATACCTCTGCGAACTTTTTTTTAATACATCGATTAGGTAATAACTGAAATATTTAATTAACGTCGTTAACGTAAATGAACCAGGCGGAGCCACGGGAATAGACTAGTGTTATATATATTTTTTTATATCGCTGCTTTGTATTAAAAGCTACACAATAAAAAATATCAAATATTAAAAGATACGGTTATTACTTCTCTCTCTCATTCCGAGAGAAGACCCGTGCCCAGCAGTGGGACAGTAATGGGTTGACGACGTTATTACTTATAGATACGGTTTTATCCTCATTATATTATTTCGGAATTGAAAAACTTGTTAGCTATGTTGTGGTCAAGTTACTTAAAAGTGTTAAATCAAAAGCATTGTTTAATTTCTAACTGGAGTTCAATAACCTTAATGTTTTTGAGTTGTGTAATCATCCTAATTGGTCACTCTTCCGTGCTTTTAGTAATTAGTAGTAGTTGCAATTTAGTAATAAAAAAATGATAAATGTAAAAAAATATTGTCTCAAAAAATTAATGTTAGGTAAATTTATGCTCCTCCCTGTAGTTCTGGGATCAGAATAGGGCTACGGTATCCCCTGCAATCTCGGAAGCCCCTTTTAGTCGCCTCTTACGACAGGTAGGGAATACCGTAACCCTATTCCTACAGGGACGAAAGTAAATTATCTAATTATACCTATGTTATAATTTATTACTATATGTCATAAGCATAAATAATTTATTGAAATATATAGCTTCATAAAAATTCTATAGATGTTCATTAATCTTAGTAGATAGAAGCAATTTTTGTGAGTGTACTATTATATGAATTAAATTAATACTATCGCAAACTTTTCTACAGGCTTTTTAAGATCTACAACTACTACTACTTTTATTTACATCATCAAAAATAGAAACATCATTATGTGAAACAATGTCAAATTTTTACCACTTTCAACAGAATAATATAAAAAACCTGTCTCATTTATCGCTCCATACATTTTTTGAAAAGCATATTACATAAAAATCCTTTACCTAACACGTGAAGAAGACAGTCAAACAGACAGACAACAGACGTACGAGTTCTGAGAATAATCTTTGGATCAACTGTAAGTGGTTTTGGAAGAAGTGAACACTTACCATGATGACTGCTCCCTTGATACTTCAATTAAAACATCATTGGAAACATTGTTGTAAATAGTCTAGAAAGCACCACAAAAATAATTAAACCATTATTAAACGCCAGAAAAAAACCTTATGGCTCATGATAACACCTGTTTATTCCACTAAAACGCTATTTGCCACCCATTCCTCTACGTAATTATAAAATGGGTGGCATTTACCTTCAATTCTTTTAATAACACGACATAAAAGGACCACACCGCGTTTTAACACTTACTACAATACAGTGAAGTGAATTATTTTTTTAAACGTTCTGTTTTGAGCATCTGTTTCACTGCAAGCGAATAAAATATATTATTTCGAAACAAAACTGTCAATGGAAAAAATATATTATACACATAATATCATATCACATAATTGGTGCAAAGATTTTTAACGTGTTAACAAAAAATTGCATTTTTATTTTAAAACTACAAATAATTTCTATATTAACCTTTATAATTGTGATTCTAGAAATATAGCTCATTCTTTTAGCGTTCAATAGTCGACCGCAACTTACATAATCAGATCTGTACAACGACTATCTCAAAAATAAGCTTACCATAAAATTTTAACAGGAAACATTATAGATTTATTATAATTTTCTCCCACCTAATATATTTTTTCCTATGAAGTGAATAAAGTTTTTGTTTTATTTTTGCTTTAAGATATAAAATTTTAAAAAATGATAATTTAAACCATAATTAGATAAATGAGGTATAAACCGTATTAATCTTAAAAATGAACTTAAATTATAACTTAAAAAAAAATATAGAATAAAAATTTATTAGGATACAATACATTTGAAATGTCACACAGTAAAATATGAAAAATATTTTTTAATAACCTCTTGAAGGAATCCTTATATTACAACATTTATCTATTTACGTTACTTGTTACTATTTAGGTCACAGAAATTCATATGTATAGAGTGTGATCTATTGGTCATTTGTTTTACTTAATCAGTTTTAAATTTCAAATTGGGTGTGACAGACGGGCTATAGAATAATGAGGGGTACAATTATATGATATTAATGTATAACAACAAATTAGTGATGTTCTGACGGACAAGCCCTTAAAATATTTGCAACAATGAACACCCACAGTTCTTCATTGATATTAATCATACTAGTCATACTAATATTATAAAGGCGAAAGTTTGTGAGTGGGTATGTTTGTTACTTCTTCGCGTCTAAACGGTAGGAACGATTTTCATAAAATTTGGTAAGGGTTAGCTGATACTCTTGATTAACATATAGACTACTTTTTACTGTGGGAAAATATGTTATTCCCATTGGACAATCGATACATCATTTTTTTTAACGCGTGCGAAGCTGCGGGGTTCAGCTAGTTATCCTATAAAATAATACAGCGATACATCGCTCCCCGCTTTATCGCCAATACGACACATACCTAACACATTGAGTGTGATTGCGGTTTAAATACAAGCTGTGAGCAGAAGTCATCAACTTTGTGAACTAATATATAGGACACACTTAAACTTAATGACGCGAAATGGAGACCATACTTCGTGCTCATAGATTAAGAGTAAAGGCACGTTTAAAATGGATAGTGGGTAAGACTAGCTTTATCACGCGGCGTGGCTTAGCTTATGTAAAATATCTTGTTTCTTATTAAGATTGTTGAAAGTTTGTGTGATTTTGTTATTCATTTAAAAAGTACTGGTTGGATTTCACTGAAATTTGACATGGTTTATGAGCAGGGTTTCTCAAACTTTCGTACCATGTACCCCTGTTAAAGTTTCCAAGTGACAGCGAACCCCTTAACTTCACTAATTAAATCCCTCCCTCCCAAAGAAAACAATAAAATTGACTGCTGAAGAAAATAATGTTTTTATTTCAACATAAGGTAACAATAAAGTGCCATAAGAAATATATTTTTACTACTATTAATGTGAAGGGTGCTTGTTTGTTGTCACAAATAGAGCCAATTTTAGGAATAATTTTGGACAAATTTTACCTTAATTCTGACCCGGCACAAGTCGATTTCTACCGTGCTACCTACCCAGCCACCATGTGTGCCACATGTGCCTGCCAGTTATCACGCCACAATTAATCAAATCTTTACGCGAACCTCCTGCCATCGGATGGCGAACCCCTAGGGGTTCGCGTACTCTATTTTGCGAAACCCTGGAATAAGGGATTCGAAACTGCCTCTAAGCTCCTAAATCCAAATGCATAATTTTTGATTTAGTGGGGTTTACATCTAAGGGTGCAATAGGATTTAAGATTTACATACTAGGATTTATCTACGTAAAACTTAAAAAAACCTAAAACGCTTTTTACACTTACAGCCCCACAGTACGTATTTTCAAGAACAAGAATCTGAACTCATCATTCAGATACCTGTCTCGCCGGGAATCGAACCTGGAACCCATTGCGTGATGATTGAGTTTTTCCTGACTACAAAATGTACATAATAATACCTAATCGATGATTGTGATTTATCTCTTGCTTTCTTTGTTAAGACCGCAGTGAAGACCATTGTAATTTCACACAAACATGTACGGTAAATTATGTTGTTATCTGTAACTATAAAAAGGCCTAAATGCCTTTTTATAGTACTTGTTCGCCAAGAAAAACATTGTACATGGTTTCTCGTATTGCTCCATTATGTTCAATCAGGCAATCCAAGTTTGTCGTAATTGAAAGGTTATTAAGGGATCGATACAATTTCATTTTGTAAATTCGTTCAATTTCCACGAACGTAGTGTAGAATGTAGTAGAGGTTTATTGGCTTAGAGAATAGAGTATTTTTTTCTATAATCAACTTCCTATTGTTATCAAAATATCAGGAAATAAGTCTTTTTTAATTTAAAGTTTCTACAGGCAATGTCTATCATTTTTTTATATATACGCACAATAGTACTATTTGAACTTAATTTCAGATGCGTAGTTACATACATCTAAACTCGTGTAGAAAAGGGTTTATCTGTAAGTATTCTTGCAAACAGTTTAAAGTGTGATATTGTTAATAGCTTTCTGAATAATTCTATATCAATATTTCATAACTTAATGTTCATTTTGTTATACAAAGAATACTTCTCCATATAAGCTTACTTCTAAACACACCGAGTTAAACTTAGTATATTTCGTACCAGACGGTTTTAAATAATCATCATAAGCCTCTGTCGGTTTCTTACTCTATGTAGAAAAGTCAAACAGTCTCATGTTTATTATTAACATTTCAAATTATTATTAAACGAATGCTTTATGCTTATGTTTCTAAATTTCCAATGTTATATAATTTGCTGAGTTGATTACAATTTAAAATTTAGCCTTTGAGGAATTAATATAAAGTAATTATAATGTTCAATTAAACGTTTACAGAGTTTATAACTATGACAAGGCCAGATAAAAATGGAATGTTTTTTTTCAGTCAACTATCGTGGCCTCTGTGTATTCTCCAAGGTGAACTGTAAAGTTGTTGTGAGAAGAGTACGGTGAGTTAGACTAATACTTAGCGCACCTTTCTCTTTGTGTCTACCAGAGATGTGCAAAGGAATTACTCGTAAGCTAACGGTTGCATGTATCATTATATAGGAGGTGTATTCCACTTTGATCACCTGTGTGTTATCACCTAGATGATCAAAGTGGAATACACCATCTAGGATTGTCGACATTCTTTGCTACTTTGCACTCTTAGCATTGGTTGTAATAGGTTTAAGAAAGTTCTCTTTTTTTTATGCTGATGGATTAGAGCTCTAAGAATTACAGCCATGAATGCGAAGTAAGGCGTAGCATTTTCATAGAACATCTAACTCACTTAGCGCATTGCTATCACCTCACACTCTACTAACCTTCCTTGCATTGGAGAAGCATCTATAGGAAAAACGTATTCTTTCTCCCAGCAGTTCTGGCCAGAATAACAAGAGGTAAAGAATTGTAACAGGCGGTTAAACGAGGCATTTGTTGGTTGCGGCAAGAGTGGGCGAACCGTGGCAGCAAACCGTCGTAGACATCCGTTGTAGCGCTGGACTCCTATGCACGTTGGGCGGAGCGCAATTGTGTTACACTCTGAGGAGTCTAGTTGCAATCCCTTGAACATACCGGAGCCCTCATCGCAGTGCTAATCTAATTCAGCGTCGCTCCCAATGCAAGGAATACCTTTTGAATAATAATTATTTATAATAATTTAATAAAACTAGAACACAACGCTACGCTACTTCTGAGAACTAAAACTCCGTTATTTTAGTCCTAAAAAGTCGCGTAGCGTTTGAGGTAGGTACCTACCGTATTATAGGTATAAGAAAGGTTTAGGAAAAGTTATTTGGAAAATGTATTCTCAAAGGGCACCAAAACAATATGAAAGCTTGTAGGATAGTTATTGTGTTGAAATAATATACCTAGAATGTACTTAGAAGATTTGTCATAAGGTGTAGAAAAGGTAAGTTTTTAGGTAATACTAATTAATAGTCTTTAAATCGGTTTCTCAAAATCGCTGCGTATAACGGAATGTGTAACATAGAAATAAATATTGCTCTATTGAGAACTATACTATTTAAAATTATAATTGTTATGAATTTCTAATCGTACATTAAATCATACCTTCAGTTAATCATAAAAAAGTTTCTTCATCACCCTACTAACACTAAGAATGTAATTTCATAGCCACTTTCATATCGTCATTTTGAACGGCCCTCCATACTATGTTATAATTTATGTTGACAGTAAGTAGAACAAACTTGATTACGTACATTACAAAGGTTAAGTACAGCGAGCCATAAATTTACCGACTCGCAAATAGGTCATAAAATTTAATGACATTCCGACGATCGTTCGACGCGAGAAACGCAATTTTTGCGATCCGTTCGAACTCCGCTTTATGCGATTTAAAGGTGAGTTTCATTACTCCGTCTCGTCGACTTTATAATTGTTATATACATACTCGTATATATTTGATATATTGATTACCTCTTTTTAGATGTATTTTAAGTTTTTAAAGGTTTGTTTTTTATATGTAGCAGGTTGATAAGTCACCTTAAGGTAATTGATTATACACTAGCTTTACCCCCTGCTTCGCTCGCGTTGCAGCCTAGATTTAAATTTTTTTTTGACAAACAATCGTGCCTGCCAAAATATGTTCTTTAAGGAATATATTCATTCTTAATAAAAGATTCTCTATGTTTTTTCTAATATCACTAAGAATATGTATACGAAGTTTCATGATAATCCTTTGATTAGTTTTGGTGTGAAAGGCTACCAAACAAACTTTCACATTTATAATATTAGTAGGAATGATAAATGAGGCCAGATAGTTAATCTAGACGTCACTACAATCCATGCAACGGGTTTGAAATAATGGCAATAAAGAAAAAAACTTATATCGTGAGATCCGAATTCACGCGAAAATATTACTGTACTTCAATGAATTTATTTATTCCTGAAGACAAGGAAGTAGGTATATAAATATGTATAAGTATGCTCCTTAACTGTAACAAGGTTGTTGTAACTTATAGTGAACAACAGTTATAAAAATGATAAATTTGACAATGCAATGCACACACTATTGTTGTTACGTCTGAAAATGCTACATTTTGCTTGTTATTCCACGCTCTTGTAGTTTCCTACGGTAATAATCCTAAAAATATGAATTTGTAGCTAAGAAGTATGTTACATTTGCCCCTCAATGTACATAAAATCTCACATTCAAACTTATGTGTGTCACATATTTTTAACGTTTACTATAATTTTGCATTATTTTTCGTACAGATTCCCCTGCAATATTCTTTTTACTGCAAATAATTATAAATATTACTAACGCATAAAGTTTCCAAACTATCTATTTTGAATGTATGTAGTATTTTTTCACTATCATTTTGGATATTTTTTTACAAAAATCCTGTGTATATTTTTATAGAAATATTTTTACATATAACTTGCTCATAATTTTTAAACTACATATATATTAATCCATAGTGCTATTGTAGTTTAAGAGCGCCGACGAAACGTCCCCTTAACAAAATTGTCCTGTAATTATTTTAAACGTTTTAACTTAATATAAGGCGAAGCAGCGGATGCATATTTTTATCTTACGGCGAATTATGAAATAATAGCACTTAAGTTACAGAAGGTGTAACATTTTATAGTAATTTGTTTACGACCAATAGACATTCATTTTCATTGTTGTTAATTTGGTATTCAAAACACAATTTGCATTATAAGTATTTTGGTGTTTATTTTAATCATATATGTCGGCGGGACACCGCGTATTGAAAAATACGTCGCCGAAAATAATTATTTTAGTTAGTTTAAAGATCGAAAATTGTTTGTTTATTAAATTACCAACATTTAGTGATTATTAGAATTGTAATTTAGTTTACCCTCCATAAATTTGTTATTGTCACCTCACCAAACATTGTTATAAAAAGGCGAGCGCCTGCCGGTAGAAAACAAATTCTTGTTTAACCGTCGAAGCGGTCGCACCTCCTAAACTGTGAATAAATCGAAGAAGTTTATTCCTGTGTTTTACTTGAAATCTTCTAGAATGGACAGTAATCAAGACACCTCTACCTTCTTGATGTCACGCTATCACTTCGTTATATATATTTTGGTTAGTGAGTCTCATGACAATTTGGGTGCAGTGAAGGAATATCGATGTAGCTTTATTAAAGTAATTTTAACGCTGGATTTATATG
Source organism: Spicauda simplicius (assembly GCA_949699795.1). Classification (NCBI taxonomy): domain Eukaryota; kingdom Metazoa; phylum Arthropoda; class Insecta; order Lepidoptera; family Hesperiidae; genus Spicauda; species Spicauda simplicius. The sequence goes on along the minus strand of OX453073.1, from coordinate 4,450,335 downwards.
GAGTTGCGAGACAATTAAGCTGAATTGAATGGAGACTTAGATATAATTAATATAAATTGCTATTTACTTATAAGTAAAAAAAATATTTTAATTGCATAAAATATTTACATTTCAAAATATATTATATAAGAATGGAGATAACAAAAGTTCTGTGCATTCACTTGCCTCCTATTAAAATATTTTTTCCCAAAAACCACGTTTAAATAGTAGAAAAAATAGGTCAATTTCAAAATGTACAAAAATCCGCTGGTATTTATTATTACATAATTAAAATTAAGTTGGTATATTAACTACTCGCATAATTTTACCTATTTATATCTTTCTATTTTAAATCTGGAATATATTTTTTATGAAAAAAATACAACTAAATTCCTGACCTTAATTTAGTAATAGAGTAATATTTATTTCAACAACTAATAATACACAATTATGGACATTCATTTATACACACATAAATATTGGTAAAAAAAACTGAATAGGAATGCGGGTAGTTATCCCAACTTTACACTGGGCCATTAAAACACGCCATTATAAGCAGAGCTCCTATAACAACTCCAAAATAAGGTTTTAAAGCTCATTTTATGATGTTCCATGGTTCAGTTTCTACGGAATATAGGCGGCGACGAACAAAAGCTGCAAATTGATCGGCGCTTGCGCATCTGAAACACGCGAACGCGCATAGATCACTGCGCACGAAACTCATAACGAACGGATTGTGTGGTGGCTCGTAAATTTTGTTAGTTTACTTTTTATTAAGAGTTATGACTAAAGTACTGTTGTATGTATGATGATAGTGGATAGATTGTCTGGGATTCTGGATTCGATTTCCTCATAGGTTATGGACGTCCAGCTGTCATTATGGTTGGATCCAGGAGGTATTCAATCTTCTAGATAATTGCGGATAAAGAACGTACCCCTCGACGCCCGAAAATTCTTGCCCTTATATTGATGTACCCATAACATAGTATAAGCCCGGAGGGTAAGACTTCCCTACACACTTAGCGTAGTGGTCACACCTATTTTCTGCACGCTAGCAATATTTGGTCTATCTGTACTTTATTATGCTGCATTATATGACAGGTTTTAAATATGTGTTGCACACTAGCTAAATACAAATACGGTAGGACTCTTTATGGTTTAATACCGAAGGCTTTATGGTTTATCACCGCCACACCACAGGTATTTCAACTAACTAACAACTAGTCACTCGTCGCAACGGTCGAAATTCGACCGTTATTTAAATAAACAAAACTAAACTTCATATTGTTCAAAGTAGCACCAATATTTCTCTAATTTAAATAAATTCTAATAATTTTCAAGTTATTTTGAACGCACCCGTTAAAGGTAAAAAGAGGTTTATTAACTAAGCTGCATTTAAAAGCAATAGCGGGTATTTTGACAAAGACATCTGACATTTTTGACGTAATGTGTTTTCATAGTACCTCATTGAATGTTCTATTTCGTTTATTATGTGTTTGCACAGTATTAATATCATATTTGTACCGTGGTGTTTGTGTCAAATGCAAGGTAGTCAGTGTAATGTGTTTTTAGTTGATTTTATGTATGCTTTATGCATTATGAAAAAATATTAGCATTGCGCAATCCTTCTCTACATCAACTATAACCGTGCGTAATTTCATACTCCTCCACCTGCGGCAAGTATCTTAAAAACGAATCACAAATTTTTGCTTCACGTATTAATATATACATAAGAGCCGTATGCATCAATGCCTGTTTTAATGTGGATGGTATGGAAAGTTCTTCGGTTACATCTCTAAGCGAAACAATTATGCCATCGAGCGTCTTGCAAGGAAGTATAGGGAGCATTAGAGAACGTGCAAGGTAACCCATGCGATGGACCGACCAAATAAAATCTGCTGTGGGCGGCACAGTTTAGTGTACCAGGATGTCTGCTAATTGCGAAAAATGGCAAGATATCGTGAGGAAAGCTACAGCTGCCATCCAAAGGTTTACTTGACGATCACGACCGTTCTGTCAAGAGTGTAACGACTAAGGCTAAGAAAAAGATGTGGAAAGGAGACACACTTCTTAACCAAGGCGTAACAACGTGGTGTTAACGGGTAACGCATCTTCAGCCGACATATATGAGGGTGATAATTTCCTTGAACGGCAGTGGCTACTTACCATCAGGTGGATTGCATACTCATTTCTTAATTTTATATTATAAAAATATGTTTATGTTCATATTTTCAATGTGACCCATTCATTTTAATATCTAACTCTATGGTAGCAGTATTCCGTGTAACATACATTTGAAGATACACCATATCATAAAGATGCACTTAACCTATTCTAGACCACCTAACTCTATGGTCGCCTAACATTTATATTGCTATACATACATGCACTTTTATTGCGGCTGGGTAGTGATGAAAATCGATTATCCCGTATCAATTACTGCGATCTGCGTATGGTTCGGTAGCGAGTGTGTAATCATCCTATAGTTGGTGTACGAACGCAAGCGATAAGCGATACAGCGATAGATCTTGCTAACATTTGTGAAGATGTACAAACACGTCTTTAATTGCGGTTGCGCAGTGATAAAAATCAATTATCCCGTATAAATTTACGTATGGTTTGGTAGCGAGTGTTTTATCATCCTATAGTTGGTGTATGAACGCGGGCTATAAGCGATATAGTGATTGATCTTACCAATATTTGTGAAGATGTACATGATGGCTTTTATTGCGGTTGGGTAGTGATGAAAATCGATTATTCCATATTAGTTACTGCGATCTGCGTAGGGTTCGGTAATTGGTAGCGAGTGCGTCTTATACTCTTCGTACGAACGCGAGCGATAAACGATGTGTCGATAGATCTCACTAATATTTATAAGAATGTATGTACGTTTGTGACTCCTTAACGTAAGAATTACTTGTCCGAATTCAGTGAAATTTTGCACACAGTTCGTGTCTTGGATTGACTATTCATTAACGTATTAAATATAACCGAAGGTAGATTCGGTTATATTTAGCCGCAGGAATGAGCAATTTATTTTAAAAAACCCCGAAACCATCTACTGCGATATTTTGTAAAAATGTACAAGTACCTGCTATGTCAAATTTCTGTCACAACATGACAAAATTATGATAATGATTTTTTTTATTTGAATGAAGTAGCAAACGAACATGCAGTCGACCTAATAGTAAGTGGTCGCTGCCGTACATGGACATCTGAGGGCAACTTTAAACAGAATATGGATTCTATGTGAAGTCAATCACAGATGCGTTGCTACTTCAGATGACTATGATAGTCGTCTCGTATGAATATGTGCCGGCAACCACACCATTTTATCGAATCGCAAGAACTGCTTTACGCTAGAAATAGGCGTGGTGGTGGCTCTTCCCCGGTCGGATTACACTGGTTTTACAAGCTGTTGATTTTAATTAATTTTTACGTGTATTTTAACCCCGTATGCATATTATTCCCAAATTATTTTAACCATTTTTATAATACATTCATATATATTAACTTTTTTTTAAATAATATAAGCTTTAAAAGTAGTTAATAATTATTATAAATGTAAGCATTGTTCTAATATACGTGGTTTTGCAATAAGTCTTTTTGAGAATAAATTCTTTAAACCTAAAAAGCCTTGATTAATATTTTTGCATTCCCTCGCTCAACGCTTCCAATCAGACCATAGCATGTGCTTTGCTCTATATATAGATAGGGCATTAACCACCTCTTTAAAGTCCTGCTAAGCGTTCCAATCCTTGCCATAGCGTGTATCGGGCAGACAATGAGGATATGATGAAAATTGCAAATTCAGGACCCTACTTGTATGTTTATGGATTTATAGACGGAAATTGCAAAGCGTAAGCCACCCTGGAAGCCTAGCATGATTGGTACGGTTTGATCAAGATTTTTTCTGAGTGTTGTAATGTGTTTATTTTTGATTTCAGTTTATATTTTCTTTATAGGATAATTTATTTTTCTGTCAATAAGAGGAAACTTTACGCTAAGATTGTATTAAAACTCAAAAAACTCATGTCAAATAAGTAATTGCTTAGTATACGTACTAAGCAATTACATATTTGACACGAGTTGATATCAATACTCCCAGTATGGATATCAACGTATCTTACGAATATTAAGATGCCGAAAATTGATGAGCATAGATGAAACTCTTTTATTCTTCCAAGCAAAAACGAATAGTCTCATGTCGCTGATGCACAGACAGCTTGTGTCCTCGATTGACACGTAGGATACTTTTTACCGTAAAAAGTGACTTAAGCGGCTGGAGCAGTGGGAAAAACTAGTCTACCATACCCGAGTGTAACGGTTAACGAGTAAAATAATGGAGGCACACTAGAATTCTATTGGCAATGACATTATAACTAAAGTCAATTGATATCGTCTAATTGTTACAAGGTAAGTGTTAATGGAACAAGACACAGTGGTCAGTATACTACGCTGCGACATTTTTTTTTATCTGATTGAAGTAGCAAACGAGCATGCAGTCTACCTGATGGTAAGTGCTCACTGCCGCCCATGAACACCCGTAAGCAACTTCAAATAGAACACGGGTTCTATCTGACAAATTTGTAGTCACGGGTTTGAAACCCAGACCTGGACGCACGCCCGTCATTTTACTTTGCTTATCACAAAACTGTTTAACGTTGTTATTTTAAGGGGTGTCATACGGGAAACAATATGATTCAAGACTAGCCTAGTAGTTCTAGTCTTCAGAGGTAGCAACCCATGTTTGGTCAACCTCAGCTAAGATTTAGCTTATCGGGGTTAATTACATATGTCCATGGGCAAGGTCATTTACCTTCAGGTAAACTGTACAAATGTTAAAATCCTTCAATCTCTTTAGCTACCGAAATTGACGTAGGTACATACGCTCGAAAACCATAACCCTCTTTCTAACGTTAACCCATTATTGTCCCACTGCTGGGCACGGGTCTTCTCTCGGAATGAGAGAGTTTTAGACCATAGTCCACCGCGCTGGCCAAGTGCGAATTGGTGGACAACCCTCTTTCTAACGCGGGTAAAAAAATACAATTATTATTTATAAACAATTTTACGTATATAAATATATCCACTATATTATATTCACAACTAGCTGACCCGAAAAACGTTGTTTTGCCATATAAAAAAATAAAAAATAAGGGTGGATAACCCTTAAGGGGTATGAAAAACAGATGTTGGCCGATTCTCATAGATACCTGATAAGCACAAAAAATTTCATCAAAATCGGTCAAGCCGTTTCGGAGGAGTATGGCAACAAAAACTGTGACACGAGAATTTTATATATTAGATATATCCAAATTATATTATATAAAATGTATCCACTTAGCTGAAATATTTTAGCCCTTACTGACCACCTCAAACCCGTTCACGCTAAACGAAAGATTAATGATTGCATTCAGAGAAATTAAATCTTACTCTCATGTTGCAGTGCGGTAACCGCAATGAGCAAACAAACATACAAGGCGCCAACAAAGCTTGACTACGTCGCTTAAAGCCTTAATGGGGTTTGTTTTGCATTGTAGTCGCATTCGTACTAGTGATGTAAAGAGTAATCGCATTCGCATTCGAGAATATTCGCTAGTAAATCAGATTCGCATTTGAAAGACATGTGTGAATGTTTAGTCGTCAACCCATTATTATCCCACCGCTGAGCGCTCTTCTCACGGAATGAGACAGACGCCATAGTCCACCGCGCTGGTCAAGTGCGAATTGATGGTGTGAATGTGAATTAGACTACGAAAAAAAAGGTCACCAAATGTATACAAATTTAAGCGGAACTGCAGTTTGGTTTCCCAAATAAAGGCCAGCAAATCTACTTACTCCAGCCTATGTCAAAGTATGAAATTTTTTTTTTTTTTTTTTTTTATTTGACTGAAGTGGCAAACGAGCATGCAGTCCACCTGATGGTAAGTGGTCACTGCCGCCCATGAACAGCTGTGATCAACTTCATACAGAACATGGGTTCCATCTGAAGTCAATCACAGATGCGTTGCCACTCCCGAGGACTATGATGGTCGCCTCATGTGAAAGTGTGCCGGCAACCACACCCTTCTATCGAAACGCAAGAAATGCTTCACGCTAGAAATAGGTGTGGCGGTGGTACTTCCCCGGTCGAACTACACTGGTTCTACCACCTAGACCTGGGGGCGCCCATGTTGGCGTCAAATAAAAAAAAATAAGGCATTTGCATTCGCGATTGTCGGTAAAGGATATTCGCATTATCATTCGCGAATGTTCAAACAATTCTACATCACTAATTCCTACCGATTTGAAGATATCGAGTTAGGCCTATTAAGCGAAGACCTAAGGGCGTACCCGTACTGACGTGTTGATTACATCTTTCGGTACCAAAAACTCGGTTCCGATTACATCGGCTAGCGCTCCGCTGCATCACTAATGAAATAATTTCACATGTAATTTAAGACTGTTTAAGATGTCAAATTTTAAATTGGATGCGCGAAAAGGGTGGTTTGAAATAATAAATTAATCGTTTCTGTGAAGATGTGCGGCGGTGATAGGGTTGGCGCTTTCGACAACGAGCCTACAAATGACTATGTTCGGAAGCGTTAGTAGTGAAAACATGATTTTATTTTTCGAATAAATTGTTCTATGTTAAGATTAAAAGTAAAAAATAATGCCGTTATTGAAATATTTTATAGTATATTTTTTTATTAACAGTATAATTACAATTTAAGATAAAAAAAAATATTAATCAAATTGTGTTTAGTTGTAGTCGACCTCCTATAATTTACGGTAAATAATAATGCTAGAATTTAGAAAATCAAAAACCACTTCAGACCATATGTACATTAGTGTACATTGTATCTTTTATTTATTTAAATAAAGTATATTTTACTAATTATTGTAGGTTTATTTGCTTTCAATTTAAATTTGTATTTTTTAATAAGTAAAAAATATATATTTTTTTATTTGCCAACCCTACAGGTAAGTGACTGCTTCAAGTAAATGAATTTTGAGTTAAGTAGGCGGTTTCTTTAGCTTATTTTGTTTACTAGTTAAGGCTGATTGATGAAACGCCGGTTATCGCGTAACTACTTACATGTTTTAAATGCTATTTGGTTTTGTTAATAACTTTTTTGAAGTATGACCCGTGGCGCTACCTCCGTTTATACAGCGTGTAAAATAAATTAAAAAGGGTCTATTCAAGCTCATGATGATATGGACACTGATGTGTCGAATGATTTGACGACCCGCGTGGCGGAGCGGTTACCGTACCGGTCTGACGCGCAATGGGTCTCGGGTTCGATTCCCGGCCAGACAGGTATCGGAATGATGAGTTTAAATTCATGTTCCGGGTTTGGGTGTTTGTGTATTCGTTTTGTGTGTGTCCATGGTACCCACGACACAGGAGAAAATCCTAGTGTGGGGCTATGAGTGTAGAAAGCGTGTTTTTTAAACTGCCACCCATAGACATCTTCATATAGAACAAGAATTTAATCTGTAGTTAATGACGGATACGTTGCTACTTCCGTGGACAAAAATGGTCGCCTCATATAAAAGTGTGCCGGCAACCATACTCTTCCACCGAAACGCAAGAACTATTTCAGCTAGAAATAGGGTTGGCGGTGGTAATTCCCCGGTGGTACCATTGTTCTACCACGTTGTGATAGTTACTGATATTATAAACGAGAAAGTTTGTAAGAATGTATGTGTGTTTGTTTCTCTTTACGTAAAAACTACTATATTTTACTACCACTACCAAACTACCAAATCGGGTAAATCCGCTGTAATAACTTAGTTTATTATGTAAATAACAAATAAAAAATATACTTGAATTAATGGATAATTCTAACTAATACCGTAGTTTTACCCGATAGCGTCAGAAAGAGGTTAATGTTTTTCGAGCGTACTAACGTATGTATGCTTGTATAAATGTATGTAAGTGAATTTCTTTGGCACGTCTTTTAAAACGTTAAACTAAAACTGACGGCAACCATTGGTTTGTAAGGTCAGGTTATCATTTTAATAATTTAACGTTGTTTTTTGTTAATAAAGAATAGAAGAAAAAAACCGAATACTTTTCAGTCTTCTTAATATGCCCCCTGATTTACATAACACCCTGTATAATATAGAAGTAGCAAATAAGCGTGCATTGCACATGTTAAATGGTGATTGCTGCCGTCCATACGTTTGTAATAGGGATGGACAACATTGGTTTGGATAATTTAATAACTTGAGAATGGTATTTGTTAATAAATGTGTAGGACGAAAGTCCGCACTCATTAACTATCTCCCTTGATTTAACTAATACCCTCACTCTGTATAATATAGAAGTAGCTAACAAGCGTGCAGATGGTAAATAATGATTACTGCCGCCCCTACAGTTGTAATAGGGGTGGACAATATTGATTTGGAACATTTAATAATTTGTTTTAGAGTCTCGTCTAGCAACATTACATAAACATACAAAATAATTTTATGACGTTATAATTTAATTTAAATGACATTTCCATTTTAATGACAATTTGTATTGTAATTTTCTCATTTGTTGTTTTTTAATAATTTTAATTTTGACAATCAATTTATCCGTTAATTAAATTTTACTATATTATCTCAAACATACTGTGATTACCTTATAATCATAAGTACAGTTAGAAATAAAATTGGTAAAGCGAATCATTACACGACATAACTCTGTTACAGTTACTTGTGTTAGTAATCCAATAAATAAATAAATACCAGTTGTACGACTTCTGACGTAAGGGCTCATCTAATGTAATCTATCTAGTCAAATCACACGTAAAATCTGCTAAGTTGTTTTCTTATTGTGCTGTAAATTACAGGCGGCTATAGATATAGTATGTCTATTTCTTAGAAATGAGGCCTTTTTTATCTGACTGAAGTAGCAAACGAGCACGCAGTGCACCTGATGGTAAGTGGTCACTGCCACCCATGGACATCTGTAATCAACTACATATAGAACACGGGTTTCATCTGAAGTCAATCACAGATGCATTGCTGCTCCCGAGGACTATGATGGCAGCCTCATATGAAAGTGTGTCGGCAACCACACCCTATCGAAACACAAGAAATGCTTCGCGCTAGAAAAGGGTGTGGCGAAGGTACTTCCCCGGTCGAACTACAGATAGAACCCCATGTTCTGTATGAAGTTACTTACTGATGTCCATGGCCGGCAGAGACCAATTACCATCAGGTGAACGGCATGCTCGTTTGCTACTTCAGTCTACTATAGATAAATTTATTCAAGAGGAAGGTTTTTATGTACAATAAATGCATAATAAAGTGGTAGAACTCTGATAATTTTTGATTTTTGACTTTAAGGCGGAACGAAGTTCGCCGGGTCAACTAGTTATATATAAACACCAGTTTCGGTGTAAACACCATGATCTTTGGTTGATTTCTGATTATAGGAGGTAGAATGCATGTAGTTCTAATTGATAGTTACGATCGCTTCGCCTTACCTAAATTCTGTATGAAATTTTGTTACAAATGTACACAGGTGGCAATGACTACTTATCATCAGATGGACTGCATGCTACTTTGCTACTTATATTAAAAAAATAGTTATCGGATTTTATTGTTGCTAAGCTTTCATACCAGTGTGTGGGTACGATATACACACATATGCGCATACAATTAACACAATGAACCCTAAGGTCCCGTTATTTAATTTCCTTATTTTAACCCGTTGGATCTTAACACGAGATTACTTGTAAGTCTTCATCAAAATTCATGACGATAATCAAAGTAATTTAATGGCCATCGACGGGTTTTCAGTTTAATCATAATACATGACTCGTGGCACGATGGCTATGCATAGGTTCCGGGTTCGAACCCAACTATTTAGCTAAATTAATTTTGTTTTTTTTTTGTTTGCATGTGTATGTGTATTGTTTCAGAAGTAGGATTGGATGGCCACGATTTCACACATAAACAATTTCAGAATACATTCGAACAGAGTAATGTCTTACACTTGTAAATGATTCACATTACGATTCTTATCTCCTTTTTATTCTAAACATCGCATGCATAAGAAAATTGTCCCAAAGTCGATTCAACAACTATTTTTAGATAGTCTCGATAGTAGCATAAAAATTATAGATGCCTTTGTAATATTTATGGATTCATTACATTTATATTTATTTACTAGCTGTTGCCCGCGACTTCGTTCGCGTTTCCGTTGTTTTTCGTAAAAAAAAGTAGCCTATGTCCTTCCTCACGGTTCAGTGGTTTTGATGTAACAAACAGATTAACTTTCGTATTTTAGTAGGGAAATATAATATGTCATATCTACAATACTGTTGAAAAATATCGCAATACGGAACCGCACAATATTATTGTTAATAGCTTTGCCCGCGACTCCGCCAGCGAGTAACTCCTTGTGTGTTATTGAGTTAATGTATTGGTAATATTGTTTAGATCACGTTCACATGAGGCTTAAGAACCTTTTTTATTTTTGTTTTCGAGGGGGAAACCTTCAAAAGGTACCCGACGCCGTGGGAGCGACGCAGAGTTATGTGGAATTTTTACCGCACTAAAACCCCCCCCCCGGTGGCCGTCTTCGGTGCTATAAAGAGGACTCGGGCTCCTCCCAGATGGGCGGATGGGCCCACCACCCAATCTAGTCTTTACGGCGGTATGCGACCACACATATCGCCACCTTCCCGGTATCGCCTGGCTGGACGGTTCAAGCTCCCACTCTAGCCGCCCGCAACCCCGGAAGCCCCTTTTAGTCGCCTCTTACGACAGGCAGGGATACCGTAGCCCTATTCCGATCCTGCCGAAGGCTTAAGTACTTATATAACGAAAATACTTCAATGCAAAGCTTCCGGGTAAACTATGTTGAATGTTGATCCATCCGGCACGTGAACGTAAAGATTTTTGGAACTACTGACCCGGGAAAGAGCGACGTACAACTGACCATGCGAGAAACAACTGACACCGAGATCTACTCCAGCAACACGAAAAGTCTGCCCTTGAGCCTTATTAATTGTCATTGCATAATACGCCGATACTGGGAATTGCGTTCTTTTAAATTGGAATGGAAAATCATTAGGTACTAAGGGAATTCTGGGAATAAAGACGGTTTCTCCTGCACAGCAACCTGTTAAAATTTGAGCCTCGATAATATTTTGTTGCAACCGGGTTACTTTTAGCCGAGTTCCATTGCAAAGTTGTGGTGGTCTTAAATTTCAGAGCAGAATAATCGGAATGCCAATTTTTAAACAAATTTCATGAGAAGGAAGTCCGGGCATATTTAAAGAATTTAAAAATTCTATCGGGTAGTTAGTGGCGTCTTGTTCATCGACCATTCTATTTATTGAACTATAAACTTTGCTTTCCCCTTGTATATTCGACAGTATTTTATTATTAATCTCAAATGCCTGGTCATTGCGAGGAGTTAAGATGGATCTTTCGCATAGCCAAGAATTGTCCCTATTTAATATATTTGTTACGTCACCGTGACACTGTTCACTGTTCACTGTTCACTGTTCACTGTTCATTTTTCATTTTTCATTTTTCATTTTTCATTTTTCATTTTTCATTTTTCATTTTTCATTTTTCATTTTTCATTTTTCATTTATCTTTTTTCATTTTTCATTTTTCATTTTTCATTTTTCATTTTCATTTTTCATTTTTCATTTTTCATTTTTCATTTTTCATTTTCATGTTCATTTTCGTACAGATAGATGACTGAGTTATAAACGTAAGAGTAGACAAATATAATCAGAAAGCTTTGAACTGCTAAGCTATCGGGAGTTACACGTGTTATTGTGAGTCAACCATAAAAGATGGACATATGCTGTCGTAGGATATTTTTTAGATAATTTTAAGGAAAATATTTCCCTCATACATGATTTCTGTGTAGCTTTAACCATAAAGGTTGCACACGCGACAGAAGCTTAAAAAAGTAACTTCTCCCGTTTTCCCAACATTTCCCTTTACTGCTCTGCTCCTATTGATTGTAGCGGGATGAAAAGTATACTATAACCAGCCCAGGAGTATAAAGAATAATCGTACCAAATTTCGTTAAAATCCACTGAGTAGTTTTTGTTTCTATAACGGTTATACAGACAGACAGACAGACAGACAGACAGACAGACAGACAGACAGACAGACAGACAAAAATTTTACTGATTGCATTTTTGGCATCAGTATCGATCCCTAATCACGCCCTGATAGTTATTTTGGAAAAATATTTCATGTACAGAATTGACCTCTCTACAACTTTATTATAAGTATAGATATTGTGATTTCATTTTGGTATATGTTATTTATAATCATAATTATGGCATGATTGTATATTTTAAATACCATTATGTTTATTTTTACTAATTTGGTCTGTAGTGTACCACATGGACAGTATACCTACTGTCCATGTGGTGCCATGAGCTTATGGTCTTGGATTTCACCAGTTAGATTTCACTTCACAGGGCGGTAATGCTTATCTACATTGAAGTAATATGCTCGTCAAACTATTATGTTTTCCATTGCTGTGCACGGATTTACTCTAAAAATTAAAGAGAGTTTTACTATATAGTCTTCCTTGCTGCCTTAGGTTAATTTGGTAGAGTGGGAGTTCGAACCGTTCGGTCAGGCAATCCCGGGAAGGACGGCGGTATGTGCGGTCGCATACCGTCGTAAAGACTAGACGTAGCGGTGGGCCCAGCCGCCCATCTGGGAGGAGCCCGATGGGGCGACGCGTTCGGAGGATTCCGGTTGAAGTCGTTTCGAGATCCCGGAGTCCTCCTTTTCAGCGCCGAGGACGGCCACCGGGGGGGTTTTAGTGCGGTAAAAATCCCACATAACCCTGCGTCGCTCCCACGATGTCGGGTACCTTTTGAAGGTTTCCCTCTCGAAAACAAAAAAAAAAAGGTTAATTTGGTAAACACATTTTTTAAAATTTATTGACGTTTAGACTTCGTCCCTGTAGGGACGAAGTCCGACGACGTCCCGGTCGTTCCGGGATCAGAATAGGGCTACGGTATCCTTTGCCTGTCGTAAGAAGCGACTGAAAGGGGCTTCCAGCGTTGCGGGCAGCTAGAATGGGAGCTCGAACAATCCAGCCAGGCGATCCCGGGAAGGACGGCGGTATGTGTGGTCGCATACCGTAGTAAACATCAGACGGAGCGCTGGGCCCAGCTGCTCACCTGGGAGAAGCCTGATGGGACAACGCATTTAGAGGACTCCGGTTGCGTTCCTTTGGAGATCCCGGAGACCTCTTTCTAGCGCTGAAAACGGCCACCGGGGGGTTTTAGTGCGGTAAAAATCCCACATAACCCTGCGTCGCTCCCGCGGCGTCGGGTACCTTTTGAAGGTTTCTCCCTTGAGAACGAAAATAAAGATATGTAGACTTTCTGACGCTGTTTTCCTTTATTGTAAAACTGCTATAATAAAATTTTAAGTGGTGTACGTCAGGAATTCGCACTTTGGACGTTTCAATCATTAGACTATTACTGCTCCTCATGCTGATATAACTATAGCAAATTATGTTAGTTAAAAAAAAAACAAAATCTTAAATCATTGTTAACCTTAATTTTGCTATAGTTTCAAATATCATCTAATCTTCCTTGACAGTCTTATTAATCAATCAGCTAAAATAATAAGCTAATAAGGAAGTAGCCATTAAATTAGTGTCCAATGCACTTTTGGTAGTTCCTTATGGCTGTGAATCATCAATCACTGATGAATTATTTGTACTCTTTGTTTTGTAAACAATTTTAATGTCAGAAGCAGGGTATTCTTTTTCGAAAGTATGCAGGAACATATATTTGTCTTTTTTTTCGCGTTTTTTTTCTCTTAACAATATGGGTATCACGTGATAAGTTCTACATATATAGACCACTACAAATATATATATATTATAACACTATATTACTTAATTGACGAAAAATTCAAAGAGTTGTAAATTAAATAAATTACTATTACTATAAAAATCAGGTGAGTTTGTTAATAATTTTACTTGTAATTAATCACAATCACCAATCACTAACCAACGGATTTACTAAATTTTGATAAATTAATTTTGATAAATTAATTTGTTGTTGTTGTGATTGAAGCTTATTTAATTTTATAGTAAAGAAAGTTTAAATCATACCCAATCAGTTGAGCGTAAGTTGAGTTTTTTTTCTATTAAACCATTATTGCCTGTAATAAAACCTTAGAGTTCTTAAAAGAAAATGTAGGGTAAAAAAGAGTATGTAGGGCATTCAAAATTTACCAAATCACACTCATCCCTTTTTACTATGGGAGCAAACCCACGGCCACCAGATGGTAGAACCAGTGTAGTTCGATCTGGGAGATACCACCGCCACACTTATATCTAGCGAGAAGCAGTTCCTGATGTCAAATAGCGGCAATGACACTGGCAATTCCGCATCAACCCATTATTGTCCCACTGCTGGGCACGGGTCTTCTCCCAGAATGAGAGAGTTTAGGCCATAGTCCACCGCGCTGGCCAAGTGCGAATTGGTGGACACTGGCAATTGCATCCGACCAATTGCATGCTCGTTTGCTATTCTATCTCACTCTCACGACAGACTTAAATCATCATAAATGTAGTTATCCGAGTTATTACACACCCAATCACATCTCAATCACACCGCATTATAATTGGATCGTATCCTTCGTATCTGTGACGAGCCATTGTCACCGGTTATATTTAAAGGCGACCGCGAGCCACGGATGCTGCGCGTGCGCAACGTTGCCGGTTTGTTAAACTTTTATATTGGCGATATTTCTCTTGCGCATTATCTGTTTTTAGGGTTCCGTACACAAATGGTAAAAAGGGAACTCTATTACTAAGTTGTCTGTCTGGCCGTTTGTCCGTCTGTCTGTCTGTCACCAGGCTGTATCTTTTGAACCGTGATAGCTAGGCAGTAGAAATTATTACATATTATGTATCTCTGTTGCCACTATAACAACAAATAGTAAAAATAGTATAAAATAAAATATTTAAGGGGCGGCTTCCAACAAACATGTTTTTACGGCTACAACAAACATGTTTATTAACTGCATTAATGATATGGAACCCTTCAAGTAAGTCCGACTCGCACTTGACCGATTTTGTTTAAATAAAGTGCATTTTAGAAATTAACTATCACTTTAGGGTGAAGGACGTCAACAATCGGATTTCGTACCCTTATGGTACGGAATTTTAAAAATAGATGGGTGTCGA
The DNA here is from genome assembly GCA_949699795.1 of Spicauda simplicius. Lineage (NCBI taxonomy): Eukaryota > Metazoa > Arthropoda > Insecta > Lepidoptera > Hesperiidae > Spicauda > Spicauda simplicius. The sequence continues at coordinate 4,435,175 of OX453073.1, read as the reverse complement.
AGATTTGGACCTCGCACCACTCGATTGAGAGAATGAGTTTTAAACATTATGATGCTACCACTGCTCATTAGCACGTTAGCTGCATTACGAGATCTATCAGATCTCTTGCAGGACTTTCGTACTATGAGTGGACTAAAATCCTGTTGTTTCACTCCTCGCGGGGGGCTCTAACTTGTAAAGTTGTACGTGTAAACAAGACAAATATACATATTTGTTTTCTACTTAAGAATGATTTCAAAGACACATTAAAAAAAAGGGATGGACTAGGTCTTTAACGCACAATACTATAATTTCAAGTATATGTAATTGTTTTTTGGAAGATATAAATTATTGTCAAAATTGTACTTTAGGAGACTGATTAGGTCTCTAACACTCCAGGGATCAATTGGTTTTGAGATCTTTTAGGTCTCTAAAGCACCAGCTGAAATTTATTTGAAAATGGTGTTGCAGTCAACGTGTTAAACATACTCCTCATTAGTATATGGTGAGTACTTCTCGGTACTATAATGGTAAGTATCCCTGTTAAAAGTCATACATAGACTAACCAATAAACACGACAATCGAATCAGGCAATATTCAACAACCTTTGTACTATGCTTTTCGTATCTCTCGTCAACCCATTATTGTCCCACTGCTGGGCTCGGGTCTTCTCTCGTCGTCGTCGTCAACCCATTATTGTCCCACTGCTGGGCACGGGTCTTCTCTCAGAATGAGAGAGTTTAGGCCATAGTCCACCGCGCTGGCCAAGTGCGAATTGGTGGACTTCTCTCAGAATGAGAAAATTTAAGCCATAGTTCACACACCTCCGAGAACTTTTTTTTTAAGAACTCTCGGGTGTATAGGTTTCCTTACGATGTTTACCTTCACCGAAAAGCAGTGATAATTAATTTCTAATACGCACATAAATCAGTGGTGCGTGCCTGGGTTTGAACCTTGGACCTCCCAATCGAGAGGGCAAGTTTCAACCATTAGAATATCACTGCACTGTTTTTCGTATAGTCACTAGAATATTTTCAAAATATTAACATATCCATAACACTACGCCGTAATAAAGAGATAAAACAATGAATAATAAATCACATAAATAACTACCTATTTTAATACTCCATAGCGCTTATTATCCAATACAAAGTAACCTAAAGGTAAAGGTCAATATAAAATAGAGAAAAAAGATTTACGCGATGTAGTCGTTGAGAACTGAAGTCGGACTGTTCGTGAAATGTCTAGTCACTTTTACTTTTACTACGGCTTTTTGTTTTAAAACTATAACAAATTTTGGAACATAGATAAAACATCTTTCATTCTTATCTGTGTAATAATATTGTGTAGTGAAAACTTTCGATTTCTTTTTACGTATAAGTACTATGCGTAAAAAGGTTTAGAGTTTAAGATATGGCAATTAGATGAAGACAAAGAGTGCTATAAGATAATATTTATGCATCATAATGCACTCAATATGTTAAATTAAACAAACTGAAACATTTATTTGCATTATGGACGCCGTTAAATAATGTCAACGATGTCAGACGTACCTATATGTCAAAATTGTGTAATTGCTAATAAAAGCTCATTTTCCGTATAGTGGACGTTTCTGAAATAACTCGCTAATTATTGTTGTTACACTTCGCTTAGTTTCCAATTTGGTTTAATTATGATTAAATTGACTATAACAGGCAAATAGTTTCAAATAATTTTTCATGATGGTTTCTCTTTATCGGTTTGCATATTTTCAGCTTTTTTGTAAACTTAAACTACGATTGATATGCATTATCAAGTAGATTTAGTTAATTTGCAACGTAAATTGAAAAAAATTAAAAAGATTCTACAACTCTGTTCTTCAAAACTGTAACTTTTTATGGGCCGCTTTGCAACTTTTGTTTATTGACAATAGATGGAATGGAATTTCTTAATATCTTAATACAGGTATTTAAATCACTACATAGTATAAACCAAAGTCGCTTCTCGCTGTCTGTCCCTATATATGCTTAGCTCTTTAAAACTACGATACGGAATTTTATGCAGTTTTTTTAGTATCTAGAGTGATTCAAGAGGAAGGTTTTTGTGTATAATACATGTATAATAGTTCAGTAGTTTTCAGTAGAGAAACACAGATAATTTAAGATTTTTGACTTCTAGGCGGAAATTCGCCGGGTCAACTAGTATCTTTATAAAGACATTTAATGACTCTAGTGTTTATATACTATAGTTTAATCATCGAAATGTTATTAAAATTACAGCGGGCAGTAATATGTGAGAAATGTTTGAAACAAATGTTATAGTTATAACTCAGCAAAAATATAATATGTCGAATTTTCTTCATACACCGTAACAGCTTCGAGTACATTCGTTATCCGAATCGTAAACTGAGTATTGTTTAAAGCAATAAAACTTTAAGTATTGGGTTTTTATTGAGTTTAAATTGCAAGACCGGGATGTTATTTTAAAAGAAATTGAGAAATTTAACTTCCATCTCACAGTTCAAAAAAGAGCCCGTAAGAATGTACAAATAATTTAATAAAAAAATGTAAGAAAGTTGTATTTATATTAATGTTATTGTCATTTATAAAATAAATAAAAATGCAATTTGTTATTAATTTTACATTCAGGTTAATTTATTTTATAGCAAAAAAGCGTCATAAAATAATACGTCAAATTTTTGGAATAAAATAATGCCGAATTGAGATATAGGATTAGGATTATTTATATATTAAAAATGTACTATTTAAAATCTTTCAGTTTTGTTATGCTGAACGAAATTTTGTTCAACCATTTGTCAAGTTCGTTCGTATTTTGTTATGTGATTCTATTATTCAAGTTAAATATTCCTATTTTAAAAAATAATTAAGACGTTACCTTCTCGCAATCAGATATTCTTTTACAATGTTCTTAGGCCTAACCATAGATAGTAATTGCACTTGGAAAGACCATATCTTGAAGCTATGTACTAAAATAAATAAATTTGTATATCCATTATGGCGAATACCAAAAATATGCAATAAAACAAGTGCTCTTCAAGCTTATTATGCTTACATTGCGTCAAACCTTAGGTACGGAATATTAATTTGGGGAAACTCGGTTTCGCTAAATAAAGCATTTATAGCGCAAAAACGGTGCATACGCGCCTTATGCAATAAAAAGACGGAAGAGAGTTGCAAGCCGCTTTTTAAAGAGTTAAAATTACTTACTCTACCTAGTATGTACATATATGAAACATCGGTATTTGTTAAACGACATTCAAATTTATTTATTAAAAAGAAAGACATTATTGGTTCCAGAAGTAGACACCAGGACAAATTATGGTTACCACCTTGTAAATCAGTATTAAGATCTAAAAGTGTTTATCACATGTGTGTCAAAATATTTAATAATCTTCCTGAAAATATTAAAGAATTACCAATTCATAAATTCAAAAAACAATTACATGCGTGGCTTGTTGGTAAATGCTTCTATAGTATCAAACAATACATAAATAACTATGAAAACAATATTTAATAATAATAATTCAACATATTAAATTTACATTTGACATGCATAACTGATAGTAAGACAATTAATTATAATGAACAATATTAATAATGTAATGTGATATATGTATGTAAATGTAATTATAATAATGATGTAATAAGAATAATAATATTAACATAAATTATAAAAATTAGTAACTAACCCTTACTAACACAAAATAATTTGCACACCAGTGATATGGTACATTGTGAGCTGTATTATGCAAAATATAAATTAAGATCCCATGTAACCACAATTTATGCAAATAAAAATTCATTCATTCATTCATTCATTCATTCATTCATTCATTCATTCAATTATTTCATCCTGCTTATTACTGTAGGTACATAAGAAGATAGGAGACTCCGTATGCGGGTAAATTTTAGAATTAGTTTGGACCTCACAATGTTTTCCTTCACCGAAAAGCAGTGATAATTAATTTCTAATACGCAAACACACCCTTCCACTGAAACGCAAGAACTACTTCAAACTAGATATAGGTGTGGCGGTGGTACCTCTCCGGTCGAACGTCGCTGTTTCTACCATCTGGTAATTGTACGTGTGTTTTAGAATTGCCGATTATCTGACAGTGAATCACAAATCCTAGTCTGCAATTCAGAAAAATATTTGTTTACAGGCTTTCTACACTCATAGCCCCACAGTAGGATTTTCCGATATGTTGTGGGTACCATGGACACACACAAGACGAATACACAAACACCCAGTCCCAGAACATGAATCTAAACTCATCATTCAGATACCTGTCTGGCCGGGAATCGAACCCGGGACCCATTGCGCGTCAGACCGGTACGGTAATCGCTTCGCCACGCGGGTCGTCATATTATATCGTCGTCATCATCATCGTCAACCCATTATTGACCCACTGCTGGGCACGGGTCTTCTCTCAGAATGAGAGAGTTCAGGCCATAGTCCACCGCGCTGGCCAAGTGCGAATTGGTGGACTTCACACACCTCCGAGAACTTTTTTTTTTTATAAAGAACTCTCGGGTGTGTAGGTTTCCTCACGATGTTTCCTTTACCGAAAAGCAATGATAATTAATGTATAATACGCACATAAATCAGTGGTGCGTGCCTGGGTTTGAACCTCGGACCTCCCGATTGAGAGGGCAAGTTTCAACCATTAGGCTATCACTGCTCTTACTTGGAATATTTACTAGCTTTAATTTCATACCCATATCTATGAAATATACCCATACCTATATATAAGAAAAAAACGTCTTTTCAACCAGTCTCTAGTCTTTTCGTGGGCGCTACATTTACATAAAACAATGCCTTTGTTTATCGCAATGAAGAAAAAATAATAAAATAAAATAATTGACACAATAGAATAAATATGAATCCAACGAAAGGTTGTTTGTTAAAATCCATAAAGCACATACATACATACATATGTAAAAAGATAGCAAATAAAAAAGATATACGAAGAAAAAAGACGCTCCCACTGAGTTTCTTGTCGGATATTCTCAGTTGAGGTCGTGTTCCGATCCGGTGGTAGTGTAAAAAAAATGTAACTGACAATTTGTAAGCGCCCCCGTTGGCCTATGCAAAATAAAGACATTTCATTTCATATGCTTGAAGAACATTACCCTACCTTAGACCACTTTTTCAAAATTATTGACACGCACCTAAATTAAAGTTTCGTAAACAGTGGTACATAAAAATCTTTTATAATTTCTTGGTTAGACATTATTTATACGAATTACAACCTGATTTAAGTGTCCATCAGTTTCTAATCATAAAGTTTATCGAAATAATTTCCGCGAACATTTTACAACTTAGTGTAATTTTCGCATTAAGCAAATTGAATTATTGTAATAAGGAACAAACAGACGTAATTTAGTATCTAAGCCGTTGTTGCATAGCTACGCGATGTTATAGGGATAAAAGATACATATTAGATTTTTTTATCTGATCGAAATAACAAACGAGCATGCAGTCGTTTGATAACAAGGGATTTCCAATGTGGCAGAACAGTATATGCTTCGACAGGGGAGTACTACCACCCCTATTTCTACTGTGAAGCAGTTCTTGTATTGCAGCGGAAAAGTCGCTGACTTACTTTTTTATGACTGAAGTAGCAAACGAGCGTACAGTCCACCTGATGATAAGTGGCTACTGCCGCCGATGGACATCTGTATGCAACTTCATATAGAACATTGGTTCTATCTGAAGTCAATCAGACGCGTCGCTGCTCCCGAGGACTATGATGTATGTCTCATATAAAAGTGTGCCGGCAACCACACCTTTCCATCGAAACGCAAAAACTGCTTCACGCTAGAAATTGGTGAGGCGTTGGTACTTCCCCGGTCGAACCACAATGGTTCTGCCACCTACAATGCATTCATTCTTGCTCGATCAACTTGTGAACAATGAAGAGCACAAGAGCATCTTGACTAGCATCTCAAAGTTTAAATTTCGTTGTTTTCGAAATATCAATACCTTGTTTTAATTTCAGTAAGCTATTTGGGTTAATATGTCGACATTTGAATTATTAGTACAACAGACCTACAAAATATATTTTGAGGAATCGTAATTAAACAAAAAGAGTTTGTTTTATGATTGTTGTTACTCTGTTCTTCTACGGTGCATTTGTTTTACGGTCTCTTAAAGGAACTATGTGGTTCGAGTCTGGACTTACCACTGCTACACCTATTTCTATCTAATAACAGTAGTGATTTGCGCTACTATTCTAATTTAAAGAGTCTGGAAACATACTACTGTAACAGGGCTGAAATATCGACAAAAAAATTAATAAAAAACGTGCGGCACTCGGGGTAAAGCACAGCAATTTTTATCAGCTTATGCAATTATATTGTTTATTTATTTTTGCAGTATTTTTTTTCTTTGATATTAATTAAAGTTTTTTTACAAAGACGAATACACAAATAGCCAGAGCCAGAATAGACATCTCAATTCGTCATTCAGATAACAACCTAACACCCCCTACTTCGCCTACCATGTAGCGCGGCCGAGCGTTCGCTTAACGTGCACGTACATAGTACGACAGTAGGCAGCTCGCACGGATCAAAACGAGCTGCTTGGAAATCGGACGAATATGTAAGCAGCTGTTTGTGAGTAAGTATATAGTATCAAAGAAAAAACTTGAACTAATATCAAAGAAAAAATACTGTATAAATAAATTAATAATTATTATAATTGCATAATAATTATTTATTGTTGATTATTGACAAAAAATGTTATGCAATAACTTTACGACGGCAGTCTCTGAGTGCCGGACGTTTTATTTTATTATTATTTCCATTATAGAAATATAGCGCGCTACCCTAATCTAAAAAAAACCCGCGGTCGCGCGGCTAACGCGCTGCTGCCGCACTATTTTCGACCTAATGTGGAGGCGCCCTTAACAGTCCATCGTGCTTCCGATCTGAAAGTCAGCTTTAAGGATTATTTACTGTGTTTTTCTTCACGTAAAAGTAAACAATAATTAATTTCTAATTTTTAAAGAGATGCATAAATTCGAACCTCGTTTCTAGTAGACAGAAGTCTGAATTTCTCAATGAATTTGAGATACGAGGTTGCTTATAACTGCCGTGGTCAATGTGATGCTGCGGTGGCGGGGAGAAACCGCTGACAAATACTAGTGGTCGATTAATCTTCCTTACGTGTAGTTCTCTTATCATTTTTTTTTTGAAGTGAAACTTCTTTAGGCGCATGGGGGTAAATTTTTTACAGATGAAACGTCACGCCGGTATGCAACGGAAGTGTCGGAAAAGAGAGAGAGAGTGATCGAGACCGATTGAGAGAGAGTAAGACAGGGCGAACGTAGCAAGAGCAACTAGCCGTGGAGTGAGAGTAGGGAGCAAGCGAGTGAGAAAGATTGAGAGAAAAAGTGAGACAGAGCGAACGTCGTATCACGCCTTTTTCCCTTCCTCTTAATCTTGGAAATTTAAAGTTTTAGATTTGTATAAATATAAACAAGATTTATAAATTAGTTTGCCAAAGAAGTTTCACTTCTGACATGTGTACTTTGTACGCACGCATGTTTTTTTTGGAGGAGTAAAGAGGTATAGACCCTTACCGACTAATACTCTATGGAACTCTAAATGCTTCCGTGCGCATTAAAATTTGCAATATTTGGGATTTGAATAAACTAATCTTTAAAATTGACGTACTCCTATGAATTTGACAAAAATGTATATTTTTTTTATCTGATCGAAGTAGCAAACGAGCAGTCCACCTGATGGTAAGTGGTCACTGCCGCCAATGGACATCTGTAATCAACTACATACAGAACATGGGTTCTATCTGAAGTCAATCACAGATGCGTTGCTACTCCCGAGGACTATGATGGTCGACTCATATAAAAGTATGCCGCAACCACACCCTTCCATCGAAACGCAAGAACTGCTTCACGTTAAACATAGGTGTGGCGGTGATACTTCCTCGGTCGAAACACACTGGTTCTTCCAAATAAATATGTTATTGTAATTGTATATTAAAAAAATAATATACGCTCCAAACAAAAAGCTTGCAGTAGTGACAAAAGCCACACTCTATATGGCCATAAAGTTATATAATAACCTTACCAATTAAAACAAATAAAGAAAGACCACATATGTGCCAGAAAATTAAAAAATATATTAATAGAAAAATGCTATTACAGGTATGACGAATTCTTAAACGATGATTTAAAAAATATAAAATACAAAAAATATTTAATCTTCTAAAGTTATCAGCATTGTAATATAGTGTCTAATTGTAAGTCTTTTAATGATAAATACGAGTATGTGAGGGCCATACATTTAGAACGCCTTAACCGGCATATTCAATTTTTGGCGCCCTTTTCTAAACATTTTATGTAATCAATATTATTGTAACCCAAAAATTGACTAAATAAAGATCTTTCTTTCTATGGTTCTGGTCAGTCATTCATAGACCGGAGGATAATAATATTACTAGACCCGTACATCTTTATGAAGTCTGACCTCATGACTTTCAGATTGCACTTGTTTCCCGCCTTTATGACGTAAATCGCAGAATTTTATTTGTTTTAAATCGGAAATGAATGGTTGCTATGTTAAACATAATGAATAATACATTCCTTTCGTACATTTGAAGTAAACAGTCGCAGGATGTATTTGACATCTTCAAAAATATCTATATGTAATGTAAAGTATATGGAAGTTTGTAATTTTTGATAAAAATATTTTTTCATGCATTAATGTATATTTTCTCAAACTATGTCTACGTTTTTTTTAAATTGTATTTAATAGCATAACCATGGTATTAAATAGCATTAACTCAAATAAAATCATTTTATTTTTTGTCATTTTCTTTCAGCTCTCCGTTTATTGAAATTTGTATAATAGGTAAATTTAATAAAAAATTTAGACATAAAATATTTACAAATGTTTGATAATAATAAATGTTTTCACAAATTATATCCCGGATATATTATTTTAAATCAAAGAAATTCTAATATTTGCTTTACGCAAATGTTAACATTAACATAGTTAACAAAATTAAATCAAACCGCTAATGCGACCACATAAATAAATCAAATGCTGATCCGAAAACTATCAAGCGCACAGGACAGGGTGATAAAATTAACAATTCGTTCGGATCCGCGCCTGAGATTGAATGCCCCTTGCGGTTTTTGTTTATTTGATAGCGCCGATGCATCGCGGGTTGCACACGCACGCCTCCAGTTGCCACTCGGCGCGTGCGTCACGCACAGCTCGAGCTTACGAGCTTTTACCGCGACACGCACGATAAAAATGAACTGTCACGACGAAAATTCGAACGATATTCGAACAATTTTATAAATCGTAATTCTAATTCCAAATTCAATTTTCGAAAGCAAATTTTAAGAAAAGAAGTGTGCTTCGTGAAGTGATTCGATTTTCAAATTCGCGTATTCAATGTCGGAAAAATTGTACGGAATAGATTTTTCGACGTAAATTGTACTTCCACTTGCTTGGCCGGTGCATAATTTCGGAATACACGTTCTTTATTTCGGTTACAAATCCGATCCCATTTTTCACAATCACATTGAATTTCAAATATGTCTTTATAAGCTTGGTTGTTTTTATTTTTGTGGACTATTTCCCGTTGTATGTTCGCTGAAGTGGTTTTGTGTTTATGACGCTAGAACATTGAAAGATTTGTGTGAACTCAAAAATGGGGTAAGAGAAAAAATATTTTTATCTATATTTTGTTTAGACTAAGTAATATTTCCTCGCTTCAAATATGATATATTTGATAAATATTATATGTAATCTTATGTATTTTAATGTTGAAAAAGTATATTTATTGCGGAATTTTGATCTTTATTATTCTTAAAAATAATATGTATTGTAAGCAAGCGCGAAATGAAAAAACATTTATTATTTTTCATTTTTAGAAACCAAATTAAATTGCGTTTTTAACTTTTATTATTCGAACAAAATGAACGCTCAGATAAACAATAGCTCTATATTACTCTATAACCTATTACTATAACTATATATCTAAATAGGGTACACTCAAGGAAATCAATAACAATATTGGCATTACAAATTCGGACAATACAAATCGATATGCACCCTGTCAAATTGACCCTTCGTAACACTATAGCGAAGCCTCACTATTACTGTCCAATTAGTGTCATGTAATACAATACTTGGACATTTAATTCCTTAAATGTACATGTGTTAACAATTGGCGACAATACGCGACAACCGATCGAATACTAGTGATGGGCTTGAATACACAAATACGAATACACGAATAATATTTTATTTATTTAATCGTTTTGTGATTTTACACGCGTGATATGATATGCATGGGTGATATATTTACAGGAATATAGCAATAATATATGTTTCTGACGAAATGAATATATGGGGTACAACCCATTATTGTCCCACTGCTGGGCGCGGGTTTTCTCTCAGAATGAGAAAGTTTTAGGCCATAGTCCACCGTGTTGACCAAGTGCGAATTGGTGGATTTCACACACACCTCCGAGAACTTTTTATTTTAAAGAACTCTCGGGTGTGTAGGTCACTTAACGATGTTTTCTTCACCGAAAAGCAGTGATAATTAATTTCTAATACGCACTTAGTTTAGAAAAATCAGTGGTGCTTGCCTGGGTTTCAACCTGGGACCTGCCGATTGAAGGGGCAAGTTTCAACCATTATATAGAAATAGAAATAGGTGTGGCGGTGGTACTTCCCCCGTCGAACTATACTGGTTCTACCACCTGGAGTATCTCTCATCCTGAGAGAAGACCCGACCCAGCAGTGGGACTATACTGGGTTGACGATTACCATAAAAATGTTTATAATATCTATTGGAATACAATAGTTGTCGGACAAGAAATAAACGTGTTTTATAAGAAGCATGACACATATTATTACGTTATAATTAATACGAATGCTTTTTGTACTAAAAGTTTCTTAAGAATAATATCCCTTCTTTTGAGCTTGTGGTTCTTATTTAATATTTATTAAACTAGTCTTATAGATAATTGTTGACGAGAGAGAGAGAGAGAAACTAGCCTGACATGTCATACAAAACATATACAGCATCGTCAACCCATTACTTTCCCACTGCTGGGCATAGAAAGATCTCTCAGAATAACAGAATTATAGGCCATAGTCCACCGCGCTGGCCAAGTGCAAATTGGTTGACTTCACACACGTCCGAGAACTTTTTTTTTAAGGAATATTTTGGGTGTGTAGGTTTCCTCACGATGTTTTCCTTCAAAGAAAAGTAGTGGTAATTAATTTCTAATACACACATAATTTTAGGAAAATCAATGGTGCGTGCCTGGGTTTGAACCTCGAACCTCCCGATTGAGAGGGCAAGTTTCAACCATTATACAACATTATGTTTTATTTATAAAAAAACATATATTCATACATTTTTTGCGTTTATTAAAAGTATCACAGGCAATAAAAATGATATATATTTCTTTACAATTATTAGTAACATAACATCACATGTATTTAATAAAACAAAGGGTTTCCTTTCTACAACCTTTTTATGCCTTTCTATAAGGCAACCATCTCAATCCTCTTGAGTTGAAACGCATGTGTGACTCCAGAAAGAACTTAACTCCAAAGAATTATTCTTAGGAGTTAGTTACAGATGTCCATGGGCGGTAGTGATCATTTACCACCATTTACCATTTGAAAGTGGTAGAACCAGTGTTGTGCGAACGGAGAAGTACCACCGCCACACCTATTTATAGCGTGAAGCATTTCTTGCATTTCGATGGAAGGGTGTGTTTTGCCGGGACACTTTTATATGAAGCGACCATCATAGTCCTCGGGAGTAGCCACGCATCTATGATTGATCAGATAGAACCCCATGTTCTGTATGAATTTGCTTACAGTCCATAGGCGGCAATAAAATGCTTTGTACACTCATAGCCCCACAGTAGGATTTTCTCCTGTGTCGTGGTTGCCATGGACACACACAAGACGAATACACAAACATCCAGACCCAGAACAAGAATCTAAACTCATCATTCAGACACTTGTCTGGCCGGGAATCGAACCCGGGACCCACTGAGCGTCAGCCCGGTACGGTAACCGCTCGGCCACGCGGGTCGTCAAAATGTCGTCGGGTCGGCAATGACCACTTACCATCAGGTGGACACGCTCGTTTGCTACTTCAATCTTATATAAAAAGGTGTCCATGGGCGCCAGTGGCATAGTGGAATGCAAACTCGCTACTTCAATCGGATTAAGAAACCAAAAATAACAGACGACATTAACACTCTATAATTAAAACGCCAAAATTAGCGCCGGCGGATAGCCGAAATAATTTCTTTAATCAAACGACGTATCAATCAACGGCAGAGTTCTCTTTTCCTTATTACATACACAAAGCATATATCAGTCGTGCTCTATGTACCGATTAGCGATGTCGTGTTTTGGATTACTGCCCATTTAATGGGATCTAAAAATAATTTGATTTACGATACATAACGTAAATACTTCATTCATGCGATTTTCGTTTTTATTAATGCAAGCGTGGAAATAGCAACACTTGTGAAATAAATAAAAATCTATATATTTTTTTGTCATCGGATTTTAATGAAACTTGTGTAGGGTTTTTGTTCCGCTCACGAGAGTTTAGCCCAGAAATTCTGGACATAAATGTACCTATATGTACTTATGTACGATTACGGTCGAATATGTAAACAAAAGACGGTTTATTAATTTCAATTTTTTTTGCTTTATAGCAAGTCAGTTTAAATAAAGGTAAAGTTAACGTTGTAATAAATATGGCAACACTAACTAATATAATAAAAAAAAAATATGTCTGTCTCGTTAAAATTAGCATAAGATTACATCAAGAAAAGTTAACATCAAAACCAAGGCGAGAAAACTAAAATTCCGATTTAAATTCTGCCTGCCCGGGAATCAAACTCGGGACTTTCGTATTAAAGTTTGATGACCGCCACGCCAACTCTACAAAATTAGGAATTAAGTCACTTCCGGAAAATATTTATGTACGCATATAAAAATATCCGGAATTTCAATGAATCTTTGAACGGGATCTTTTACATTTATATGAATTAATGGGTCAGTATAGTACCTAGCTGGGCACGTCTACCTGTCTATCGTTCTTTAACTTAAAATATTGAACTCAAGACGTTTGATCGGTTCTTACCCATTTTTATGACTTATATACGTTTTTTGAGTAACGGAATTCCATATCTTTGATCAGTTTTTACCCACTTTTACGACTTATATAGGTCCGTTTTTCGAGTAACGGATTGATTCCTAGTTCAATAATATACTCTCGCGGTGCAGCCCTCGCAATGCTGGTCTGCCAAGCTGGGGTACCTGATTCAATCCTTGGCAGGAGTAACATCTGCCAATGTCATATTCGAAAAGTAGACGGAGGTTCTACCATTATTATGGTTACGCGTATAGGCGTATTTTAGCCAGTGTTGATCGGGGAGGTACCTCAGACTATGTGCTTTTTGTTAGCAGTTCTTGAGTTCCGATGGTCAGGTGTGGTGACCGGCTCACTTATATAAAAGGTTATAAAATAATATCTTAGTCCTCATGAGAGCAACGCATTTGTGATCGACTAGATAAAACCCTTGCTCTATATGAAGTTGGTAGCAGATGTCCATGAGCGGTGTTGACCACTTACCATCGAATAACGGCATGCTCGTTTGCTACTTAACTTCGATAAAAAAAAACGCTATATAGCACATATATAACATACGTTATTCTTCTGTCACAGTTGAGTATAAATTCGCAGATAACAGGTAGCTAATAAAAATCGTTTAAACTTGAAACACATTTCGGTTTGTATGTCATTTTATGTTTAAGACTAACTCTCATACATGACTCAGCTCAGTCAAGGCTCAGCTTAAGCTACAGGATGTTATAATCTGAAAATCCTTTAATCACATCACAATCTTGTTTGTTTTCATAATTCTGCGAAATCGGCTTTGTAACGCGATTGTTGAGACGACTTCGCTTAGGGTGTGTGTCTCACGGGCTGTGAATACGCGTGAAAAAAATAACAGAAAATATGCAGGGTTTTAAGCTTCCGTCAAATACTTTGCTACTTTATCGGCAACTACCAAAAAGTTAGGATCGAAATAGGAGTTCCGTCATTTATACTTAACCAACTGACTCGGCGAAATTCGTTCCGTCTAATAGTCAAAGTATAAAATGATCAGTGTTTCTCTACTATATTATGCATGTATTATACATAAAAACCTTCATATTGAATCACTATATCTATTTAAAAAACTGCATTAAAATCCGTAACGTAGTTTTAAAGATCTAAGATACAGAGGGACAGACAGCGGGAAGTGACTTTGCTTTATACTATGTAGTGAAGCATGTTCTAAATTACCATCAAATCTATATTTAATAAAAAAGTAACCGACTATTTGACTTAGCATCGATTCAAATGGCCTTAATGGATAATACAGCCCGACAAAAAGTTTTCAGAAATTAGCTTTATATATCGCTTTCTATATATTATAGCATATTATGAATCTTTTGTAGTAGCCCAAGATATCAACTATTTGAAGATTGTTAAATGAAATAATCAAAATTCCATGTTTTAATAAAGAAAACTTATACTACGTAAAACTTAATCTTACGCTTAATAAAAAATTAAAGACTATTTCCATTTTTTTTTTCACTTTGATCCTTCCAGTGTTAATCGTGCTTCTAATATGTGTTAAGCGATACCTTGTACAGATAAGGAACTGTTAGTCGTTTTAAGTCATTTCGACTTGACAATTCTAACAGTAGAATTCGCCAAGTCGTACATACATTCATCCGAAAACATTTCGTTTCTTTGGTCGTAGTCGAGTAAGTCTCTTAGCGATGTTTTATATCTCGCATCTTACAATATGACAAAAGCTTTAATAACTTTTATTATTATATTGTTTTGGACTGAAATTCGATTTGTGTTCGTTACACCGAGCTAAACGTGCTTTCCGAGGGATTTTGCTTACAATGTTTTCGTGTATTTAATGTTAATAGTTGATTGTACTGTAGTTACAAAATAAGGCTCGTGACTCAAGTCGCTGCCTTAAAAGTACAGTCAAAGGTCGCGAGATCAAATCTCCAATATCATTGTTAAGTGCCATGTGTGGGTTCCGTGTGAATCAATCAAATTATCGAATGCAGTGATGTCCTTGTGCCCTAATTAATTTGGGTTTCGCATATTTTGAGTATAGACCGAACCAGGCCTTTTTTAAACGAATAAAATATGTGCACTGGACATTAAATGCAATTAATTATATTGTAATTTTTTTGCCTCTATAACAAGAAAGGTTTCATTTTATAAATTTTGTAACACAAGATATGTGTTACAAATTCATTATCGTACGATTTATGTATCAGGTAGGTACGATTAAAACTGAAAGCCTATAGTTAACTAAAAGTTCTCAATATAATAAGTAAGTTAGTTCTTGAGGTTTATGAATAAATTTTGGTTTTGATATTTTCATTGAATAGTCAGTTTACAGAATACACACTAAGTTACTTGAATACACACTTGGGTTTTGTATTTTGATATCAATATTTTATATGATTATGCTTGAGTTTGTTAAAATGACAAAATAAGTAATTACACAGAATTTCATCTATCCGCATATTTGTGTATTAGCCATTTCCTGACACTATTGGCGCTATATCGAAGAAATTTGAAAGGTAGATGTGTCCTATAACATGTTAAAGATACTATGGTGCAGGATTTCTCAAACATTTGGCTCCACGAACCCCCGTTAAAGATTCCAAGTGACAGCGAACGCCCATATCTTATCTGATTGAATACCCCCACCTCCAAAGAAAATAATAAAATTTACCATTGAAGAAAATAACATTTTTATTCCAATAAAAGGTGAATGTAATTCCAATAAATGTGATGGGTGTGCTTGTTTGTTGTCACAGATGTACTAAGTTTTAGGAATAATTTTGTATTTTTTATTAAATAAATCTTATCGCTAACCCCCTGCCATCGAATGGCGAACCCCTAGGGGTTCGCGTGCCTTCCTAAAATAAAAAAGTGTTCAAAAATTAAATTATATAAGATTACTTGTAAAAGAACCTCCGAAACAAAACTCAACCCTGAATCTTGAAATATTGTATGGTAATACCACAATTTCCATAAATCGACGGCCTTTTTCGACTGCATGAATAGCTTAGAATCAATTGTTTGACACGAATATATGATGTTGAAAAAACTCATTTGAAACTCATTTGGTTGCGTGATAGGAAATTAGAACATTCCTTGTGTGCGTGATACGAATGGATCAGGGATGAGACGGCGTTTTTGGGTTTTTGGACAATCACGCTGAGCGAAGGGACGACATAACGGTCTATTTAAAAAATAGAAAATAAATGACCCAATTTTATTATTAGTAGAACTTTTAGAGCGTACTAGCTGTGGGCCGATACAAAATAGGCAGTAAAGGGCCGAAGTAGCTAGATAAAAATAGTCCTCTGAAAATAGGTCAGCCAAAATAGATTTTCGCCAGCCCTAAAACGTGCCGTCGGGTTTGATTACAATTTTCCTGCCCAAAAAATATGTCA
Organism: Spicauda simplicius; assembly: GCA_949699795.1. Lineage (NCBI taxonomy): Eukaryota > Metazoa > Arthropoda > Insecta > Lepidoptera > Hesperiidae > Spicauda > Spicauda simplicius. Next base: position 4,418,622 of record OX453073.1, on the reverse strand, counting down.
AAGACAAAAAGAAGTCTATGTATGGAATTTTGCCAATCCCTAAATCGTCCTGCGAGCTGGATTTTAAGCTGAGTCGATTGCGTTGCATATCGTTACTTTTGAAGACGCTCGTCAAGTCGACAATTGGCGCTTTGTCTACCCATTGAAGTCCAAATGTACAAAGTGATCAGAGTAAAATATTAAACAAGGATTCAACATCATGATTAACGTTATTATCAAAAAGATTTCATAAAAAATTTATAAGGATATTGTTAAAATTAATTATTTATGCAGTTTTAAATCACTTCTAAAGTCAGTCAAATTAATAGTCCGGTCAATTTAGACATAAAAGTATTCATCAAATAACATTAATTCCCAGAAAACCAATTTGGTGGAGAGCCTAGGGTTTACAATTACAAATAAAATTTTAAAAATCCTCATTGATCCTATGTGTGCTTTAAAAGTTATCCGGGGTCAAATGGCAAGGTTTGAGGTTTTTTGTGTTTTTCCCCCCAACCATTCCTCACAATTTCTACGTATCGTAAAAGATTAATATTAATTATTAAAGGCATAATAAAGATTTCACACGCACTGCGCAGGATTTGATCCTATGATTTGGGTGCCATTAATAAACAAAGGCGAATACATAAACGCCTCGATCAAGAATAGAAATTTAACAACAGATTTCAACGCCTTGAATAGACATCTGAATAAATTATTTAGAAATCTGTCTGACCGGGGTACGAACCCGGAACCCACAGCGTGACCTGTGTAGTGACCGCCTCGTCGCCGGGGGTATAAATACTCGGGGCTAAATATTATTCGCGAAGTTGTTCGCAATACTTTGATTATTTGACCTATCAATATAAATCATTACTCGGGACGAAGAGCCGAAGGAGCCGAAAATGCGGAAACTCCTTAATTAAAACGAAGTAACAATGTTTTGGCAAGCTTCGCAATGTCAAGATGGCAGTTTATTTTAGCAGACACCGTCACTAGACGCTTTGTTCGGTTAAAGACTGGGTTATTTCTACGTACTTCTTTTGAAGTGAAACTTCTTTAGGCGCATCAGGGTAAAATTTTTACAGATGAAACGTCACGCCGGTATGCAACGGAAGTGTCGGAAAAGAGAGAGAGAGTGATCGAGACCGATTGAGAGAGAGTAAGACAGGGCGAACGTAGCATGAGCAACTAGCCGTGGAGTGAGAGTAGGGAGCAAGCGAGTGAGAAAGATTGAGAGAAAAAGTGAGACAGAGCGAACGTCGTATCACGCCTTTTTCCCTTCCTCTTAATCTTGGAAATTTAAAGTTTTAGATTTGTATAAATATAAACAAGATTTATAAATTAGTTCGCCAAAGAAGTTTCACTTCTGACATGTGTACTTTGTACGCACGCATGTTTTTTTAAAATACCGAGACCTAATGAGTAATTTGTATTGTGTGAAGTTTCTTAAAAAATCTTTAAACGCTTTCTACACTCATACTAGGATTTTATTCACCTTCGTGGGTGCCATGGCGACACACTAATACCCAGACCCATACTGGAGCTAACTTTTATAACCAATTTAAAAACAATATGGCAATAAAAAATGATATACAAAGAAAAAAGACAAAGCCACTGAGTTTCTTGCCGGATCTTCTCAATTGTTCGTGTTCCGATCCGGTTGTAGTGTAAAAAAAAATACATATGTAACTGACAATTTGTAAATGCCTCCGTAGGCCTATTCAAAATAAAGACAGACACATTTCAAACCCAGAACAAGAACCTAAATTCATAATTCAGATACCCGGCGGAATTCGAACCAGGAACGTACTGCGTGTTAGATGGGTGTGGTAACCGCTCTGCCACGCGGTTCGAAAATAGGGTCATTTTCGGGTCATTTTCCTTGTATTTGTTTTTTCTAGGACTAAATTCGCTACACGATGTAACGTTGTGTTTTAAGATGTAATTTAAAGTGTTCAACAAAATTTTTCGATGTTTTGATTAAAAAGTAAATTTTTCGATGTTTAGTTATTTTAGGTAAAAAAAAAATTAACGAAAATCAATAAGAAACGGATAGAAAATTATGTTCTACTAAGTGGCGTCTAAACAGTTAATACTTCCTAGGTATAGAATTAAACATTTAAAAAAAGTATTGTAATTTATCTTTAATATTGTTTGAAATGTAAATTAAACGGTTTATTGGTACATTTAAAAATCTGTTTTTCTTTAATATTAGTTAGTGGCACATTATTATTTACACAAAGTTATTCAATATTAAAATTGAATAGATATTCGCTATTTACATATTTACATACAATAAATTGTGTATATTATTATTAAAATTGAAAAGAAAATTGTAAATAATAACCACTCTGTAACCTGTAAGAACTTAGCTGTGTAATTCTTGAGGTTATTTATATACAGACAGAATATTAAGCTGTGTATTATAACTACATTACAGTTTACAATGTTTATACGGAAACAGACGTAACAGAAATAAACACAGACACACGTCCAGACGATTCATACTTTTGTCGTATAATTAATAGCCCATCTCTGTTTCTTTTACACGTAAAATAAAAATAAAAGTAGAGACAACGTAATGTCACAGTAGACATATTAGACCAGTAGGGAAACTGCTATAAGCGCTCGAAAACGGCACACTCACACAAACATCGCATTGACGAGGCCGCTATGGGGTTTTCGCGCTACTGAAGCACCGCGATAACCCCATAGCGGCCTCGTCGATGCGATGTTTGAGTGAGTGTGCCGTTTTCGAGCGCTTATAGGCAGTTTCCCTACTGGTCTAATATGTCTACTGTGGTAATATCTTAATAATATTAAAAATGCAACAGTTTGTGGAGATGTAGGTTTCGTTTCTTACACTTCCACGCAAAACTGCAGGTCAAGTTTGGCTGGAAAGCACACATATAGTTCATGACCTAGTTTAACTAATTTCTTAGGAAGACGTGATCGAAGCCAGTGAAATCGTAGGAATAATGTTGGGGGTAAATATTTAACATTTTACCCGTATTTTTTAGCACATAGAACAATTGATGGTAAGTGATACGTGATATGTGATATTTGATAGGTGTTAGAACCAGTGTAGTACGTCCGGGGAAGTACCACCGCTACACCTATTTCTAGCATGAAGCAGTTCTTGCGTTTTGATGGAAGGGTGTGGTTGCTGGCACACTTTTATATGAGGGGACCAGCTTAATCCTCGGGAGTAGCAACGCATTTGTACTTGACTTTAGATAGAACTTCATATTCTATATGGGGTCGCTTACATGAGTCCATGGGCGGCAGTAACCACTTACCATCAGGTGGACTGCATGCTTATAAAAAAGTAGCCAATGACGTTCATCGACATCTGTGAGCAACTTCATCCAGAACACGGGTTCGATCTAAAGGCATTCACATATGTGTTGCAACTCCCGAGGAATAGGATGTCTCATATAAAAGTGAAGTGGAAGAGTATGCTTTAATTTTTATATGAGGAAATTATTTCAGTCTTTGGGAGTGTCAATGTACCTATAATTTACTTTAAGTAAAACTGCTGTTCTATATAATGTTGCTGACAAACGTCCATCGGCGGTAGTGGCTACAGTTCGTTTGCTTACTTGATTTACGTCAATCTTTTGTTTTATTTTCAAAAAAGTGTAAAACGCCCGTAAACCAAGATCCACGTAAAAGTATTTATGTAAATTGCGTTAATGACGGCGACATATTGACAGACTTAATAGGACAAGTCCGTCTAGTAACAACTTAACTGACTTAAACCCTTTTTTGTACTATACCACATTATAAAATTTTATTTAATTTGCCACTTTTATTAAGATTGAAGTAACAAACGAGCGCGCCGTCCACCTGGTCAGTGATTACTAAATTGTTAGAATACTTGTCATATCATTCGAAGGGGTTAACGTTGATTTGTGATTTGAAATGTGTTGTAAGAGACACATACGTTAATGTCCGAGTTGATTAAAATTGGTCCTCAGAGGTAGCAACGTATGTGGCTAACCACAAGTATGAGACAAATTCAATCTAAGTTTGGGTTCAGATGGTTATGAGCAGTAGTGAAAGAAAAAAAAACTATCTGTGTGTCAAATTTACTGAAAGCTGACCAATAGATTTTGACCACTTCTACCGTGAGGCAATTCTTGGGTTTGGGTGAAAGAATAAAGTGGCTGGCACTATATATGACGCGATAATCTTAGTCCTCAGGAGCAGCAAGGCATGTTTGATGGACTTCACATAAAACCCTGTCTTTATAAATTTGATGTAGCTGATGAACATACAATCCACCTGATGGTAAGGCTACTTACCATTATGTGTACATGCTCACTTACTAATTCAAATAACATGTAAAAATCGGTTTATAATTATTTCTTAATTTGCCTTAATTTTGGCCCTTTCAAACATTTCTTTGTAGCAAACTTCAAGATAAGAAACAATACGAAGTGTCTAAGTTAACGCTTCGACTTGAGTAAGCTTGAAGTTATTAATACACACGCAGACGGAATACCGTGAAATACACCGAAACAGACGGAAAAACGACAACCCACAGACAGACTGGCAGACTGGGTATTTATAGATACATTTTTAAAATTACACTCACTATAAATGTGTCATCCTGATCTTTTCATTTACAAACTTGACGGAAATGTAAATTATGGTTTTGTATCAGCTATTGAATATCAAAATATAAAAGATATCCAAATAATATATTCAAGTAAATATATATGTATAGGATGATAAAAAAAAGAATAATATTTAAACTTTATTACTTTATTTATTTCATGAATACTACTATTTAATATTATTTATTTACCTAAAAAATAACATTAAAGCAAAAAAATAACAAATAAAATTTGGTATCGGATTTGGCATAGGTAGTTAATGTAGAGAAGGAGTCTTCATGTATATGGACGGATCCCTTTAATGGATGTTTTCTTTTTAATTCTATAATTAATAAACAGATAAAATTATATTAGAAGTTTTTTGTAAAGTTTAAATTAAAACTGTATTGAAATATGTAAGTTATCAAAAACAAATTACAATGTTCAAAATTGAGGATTATTCACGTTACTATTCGATGAATATCAAGTTTTTTATTTGTTTTTTATTTGAGTACAACCACGTTAGGGGTTGCCAAGTTAGGGTTGCCAAGTTAGGGGTTTTCCCTAACCCTTAGGGGTACTTTTAGGGGTTTTTATGGAGGCTTTATAGGAATACATTTTGAGAGTTGGTAACTCTGGAATTATGACATGCGAACTACTAATAAAACTAGTAATATTAATAGAACTATGTATTTTTAATATTATTACGGAGCAATTGCGATTTAAATGTATCTAAATACAACTTAAAAAAAAAAAAAAACGTTTTCTACACTCATAGCGCCACATTAGGATTTTCTCCTGTGTCGTGGGTACCATGGACACATACAAGACGAATACACAAACACCCAGACACAGAATATGAATCTAAACTCATCACTCAGATACCTGTCTGGCCAGAAATCGAACCCGGGACCCGTTGCGCGTCAGAAAGGTATGGTAAACGCTCCGCTACGCGGGTCGTCATACTATTTTGTGTAAACTTTCCGTTTACATTAAACAAAATGGTACTCAAGTAGTAGCACTAATAGTAAATTAATATCTTACCTACTAATTGCATAATTAGTATTTAATATAACATATTAATTAGGATTACCAAGCAACAAATTGCTAAGCTGTGTAAATTGCCTTACTCAATAACATGTCTCATAATTATTATGTCGCAATAATCTTACAAAATAACATTTCCAACTGTATTTACATCCGAAATTAAAAGATATTTTTCATTTTATTAATCAATAACTCCTTTATATGTATTTCGATTGAATATCGAAATTGTCGTCGCATTTAATGCAACACCGATTTCACCGTTTGTTTAAAAAAAACTTTTAATAAAAATAATAAAATAACTTTTAATAAGTTAATAAACTTTAAATCAAATTATTAATTCCAATAGTTTTGGATTGATGCTATTTGAAACTATTATTACTTATTGTATTTTTTTATTTATTTTTAGCTCTATTCTATTTATTGCTATTCAATTTAGCACTATTATATTTATTACTTATTTTGAGCTCTCCAAACTATTTTGCATGGCTCAAAACGCAAAACATTCTGGAAGTGCTCTACTCTCACCGCGTCAAGTTCAAGCAATTTTCTCTTAAAGCTCTTCTTATTTTTACAAATATATGTGGTGTACAGACACCCGATTTTATTTTTCTATATATGTAGATAGATGTGAGTTATAAATGCTTCTGGTAATTAAGGTTAACTCCAATGTTTATGTGTGTTTAATAAAGATTTATTAATCACACGATTTATGTTTCAATACATAACTGTACGGAATATTACAAGATTTTAATTCTTATTATTATGATAAGTTATGATATGTTAAGCATGCAATCCTTAAACGTTTGTGTAATGTAGAATCTATCTAGGCTTTCCTCTTTTTGTATGTGTTTACGTATTTTCATCACCAATTCGCGTCATCATTTTGCACTTGGCCAGCGCGGTGGACTATGACTCTCTCATTCCGAGAGAAGACCCATGCCCAGCAGAGGGACATTGATGGGTTGACGATACGTATTTTCTTAAGAATGAGCCTTGTCATTTTGACTACATTTTATGTGATATTAAAAAAAGATAGTGTCAGATCGGCTATATTTTTGTTTTTCTTACTTGATTACTCATTCACTGAACAATTTCAATGTTTTTTTTAATTTTCCTGAGTTGTCTGATATCTTTTCCTAGATAAATACTTACTGTAAGTGAGATAACGAGGAATATAGTTACATGTGTACTTGGCCTTAATTTTAAATTTTAATTACTAATAATTATACTTTTAAATTAGGTTTTTTCGCATCGCAATTGCTTCAAATTCTTGGTAATATTTCAATAAAAATATTTTGAAACGTGGTAGCGCTATAATATTCCTGTTCACATTAGTAAGTTTAGCAAAGTGCTAATATTTTATTAGAAAAAATGAAAAAATCTATTAAAAATTAAATTTGAATAAAAAATATAGTCGATTTTTTTTCGGATATAGTCAAAATAGTTTTTCAGGTTTTTTGAATACTATTTTTTATAAAATTACATACCGTACAATTAAGCGCGCATAAAACCATTTAAAGAGAAGCATACAAATACAAACGATAAAACAACCTCTCTCTCGAAACCCAGTGAAATATCAAAAGTATTAACTTATACATCAAGGATATGGATACCGATATAGGTATATGTAACTGAGACCAAAGTCGTGAAACAATTTTAGCAATATAAGACGGATATTTCGGTGTCACTCCTTTTTATTTACTTCTGTTTACATCCACGTGACATTTATTGATATATCGAGGTAGCGCTTGAAGTAGCGTGTAAAAGGATTTTTCAGTTCCCCGCCTCTGATGACTAAATTTATGAGCGTCAAATTGACATTGGCATCTGTTCGTCGTTTGTGGATTGTTTCCAGAAAATTGTCGTTTTAATGAAAGGTCATTTTTTGGTCATGATCCAACGCGTAGAGGTCAATTGTTTTATCCTAACTGTATAGTGTGTGGATTCTTTAAGAATATAGTAATTTGTAAAATTTTAGATAAATGTCAGATCATTAGTATTTTTTTTATCTGATTGAAGTAGCAAACGAGCATGCAGTCCACCTGATGTTAAGTGGTCATTGCCATCCATGGAATGGGTTTCTATCTGAAGTCAATCACAGATGCGTTGCTACTCCTGAAGGCCAAAATGGCCGCCTCATAGAAAAGTGTGCCGGCAACCACACCCTTCCATCGAAACGCAAGAAATAATTCACGTTAGAAATAGGTATTTAAATTATTTTTTTACTTTTTTGTGACATGGAAGTCGGTTGTATTTTTTGTTTTTTTTTTTTGTTTTTAAATATTCTCGTCAACCCATTATTGTCCCACTGGTGGACACAGGTCTTATCTCAAAATGAGAGAGTTCAGGCCATAGTCTCTCGCGGTATTTTTTAAGAAATTCTCTTCTTTTTTAAGAAGAAAGAAGGCAGTGTAGGTTTTCTCATGATGTTTTGCTTCACCGTAAAGCAGTGATAATTAATTTTTAAAACGCATATAATGTTATGAAAACTTAGTAATTTTTTATACGTTTCGGTACAAGGGTGTGGTGCAAGTCTTTGGGAATAGAGACAAAATCCGTGTTGTATACGAACTGTTATTACTTACAAGTCTGTGGTAGGTTGAGACTATCTCCCATTTCATCTCTCACATTTAAGGAAAATGTTATTTAAATAAAAAATAAACTTATTGTGATTGTTTTTCTTGTATATTGTAAACTTATAGCTTTGCGTTCGAAGGTACATATGTAAAGGCATGTCGTTTATGTTAACGCAATAACTGCACCCACAGTGTGGTAAATAACACATCTGAGTCAGCCGCTAACAAGAACATCAGAGTCACGTATTTTTCTCGCTCCAACTAATTTATTGGGCATTATTGTCGAGGATTGAAAGGGTCATTACTGTACGCTGTACTGTAGACTTTACCTGCGTAAAGGTTCGTTCGAAACGACGCGATTGAATCGCTTGCAACAGTTTGCGTATTGTTAGTATTAAAAAAAATTTAACAAAACATACAACCGATTTCCTTAGCGCAAAGAAATAAAAAATAATTTAAATACATGTTGGTTTAGAGCATACACAGTACTTAGTACATAGTCCCGAAGTCGGCGCTTACCATATTTCACTGGATCGAGACGAAACTACATGCGTCCCATATTTCCTTTGGGAAGCCGGTTAAAAAAACATACGCAATGAAAGCTGAAACTCGGTCACGTACCATTGATTTTTCTAAAATGGTGTGCGTATTCGAAATAATTTATACTGTTGTGAAAGAAAACATGAAGGACTTACTCACCTCACATTCTTTAAAAAGAAAAGTTCTCAAGGGTATGTAACGTCTACCGACTTGTACTTGGCTAGAAAGGACTTTGGCTTAAAACTCGTCCATTCGAAAAGAGTCGTTTTATAAAGATTTTTGAAATTAATTTAATTTAAAAACTTGGTGAAATATTACTACATAGTATAAAACAAAGTCGCTTCTTGCTGTCTGTCGCTATATATGCTTAGATCTTTAAAACTACGCTACGGATTTTCATGCAGTTTTTCTATTAGATAGAGTGATTTAAGACGAAGGTTTATATGTATAATACATGTATAATATAGTAAGAAACACTGATAATTTTAGATTTTTGGCTTATTAGCCGAACAAAGTTTGCCGAGTTAACTAATACACAATAAAAGGTAATAAACAATAAATGTCTAGCATGTTTCAGAAGTGAATTAAAAAACATAATACAATATTTTTTGATAAATACTAACGCGTAGTTCGAGTCACATTTAGCCAGTTTTGCCAATAATGTCACTTCACACTAGCGTCAATAAAAATCTCTTCCTCTTTGGTAACTTCGTTGATTTGAACGGAGTATTATAATGTAGGACGACCAAAATTAAAACATGATTAATACGTAGAAGTATGATAATTTGCTGCTGTGTTTGTAAGCTGATAATTTTCTAGAACTGTATAAGTCTTTTTATTTAAAGTCATGTTTAAAACATTTTTAATAGTTAGTTCCGGGATCAAAATAGGGCTACGGTATCCCCTGCCTGTCGTAAGAGACGACAAAAAGTGGCCTTCAGGTTTAAGAGAAGCAGAGGAAAAAAAAAGGTTGACAGTCCAAATTCAAAGGCCCTGGGTGGAAATCGCCCTGGGGTTAGCGGCATGACGTTTTTATATACGAAAATGTACCTATATTACTAACAATACTAACATAATTCATAGGCCACACATTGTTACTAAAATTCAAGTAACGATATTTGTAACGTATGAATTATGGATTTTTATGAATTATGGATTATTATTATAAACCACCAAATTTCCCCCACATTGGACTTAATTAGGACATTTTGCTTTTTTTCTCCATTATCAAGGTTTTTAATCTTGTTTATAGAGTCATTCTAATTGAATAATACATAATATTTTATAGGATTATATCAATTGTATTGTACAGTACACTGGTACTTAATGTCACCGATTCGCAAAGTTTATTTTATATGCTCTATGGTAGTCATTGCTAAACTAAACCGTGTATCCGGAATACTCAAAACTATGGTCACCCCAAACAAAACTCATTAGCAAGGTAGTACTTAAAAATAATTATTGCCTATATTTCACCCGCAACAAATGCGTGAGCAAACTTCACGTCGGTTGCGGTAACCGTTGTTTTCGCATTGTTGACTTATATACCTTGCTTTATGCCTTTAACCCGTTAATTAGTATGTCAATCCTTATTTATTTAATATAAAGGTTATGCTCATCTGAACACCACATATCCTTACAAAAAAGACCAGAGACTTCAGAGATGTAAAATAAAAAAGGTATTAAAAGATTTTATAATATTTTAGAACATCTGTTTGCTTAAAATACGAGTAGCATAGATTTTAACGAGTATTGTTTTAAATTTAAAGGATTAAAAATATATTATATTAAATCAATAGTAAATTTGTTTTTCGCTGTTTGGAAAATGCTGGTGAAAAAAAGAATATTTTGGCAATTATCTATATTTCTAAAATATATAATATAATTTGACAGTATTTTTAACAGTTAGGTATATGTCGGCGCGACACCGCGTATTTATGAAAAACACGTCGCCGATAATAATTATTTTAGCTAGTTTAAAGATCGAAAATTGTTTGTTTGTTGAATTAGCAATATTTAATGATTTTTAGAATTGTAATTTACTTTACCCTCCATAAATTTGTTATTGTCACACCACCAAACATTATTATAAAAAGGCGAGCGAACGCCAGTAGAAAAAGATTCTTGTTTAACCGTCGAAGCGATCGGACCTCCTAAACTGTGAATAAATCGAAGAAATTTACTCCGGTGTTTTACTTGAAATCTTCAAGAATGGACAGTAATGAAGACTCCTGGCCTTCCTAACGTCACATTTCACCTCTCATTTCGTTATATACAATTGAATAGCTTAAACGTTGCCCAAATTACTCCGAGCCCTTCACCCTGTGTAAGCCTCTAGGACCCACAAGAAAGTGTTATCGCACTTTTTCATAATTTGGAAGGGCTAAACGAGCATGCATTTCACCTGTGGTAAGTGGCAACTACCGTCCATTGACATCTGTAATCAATTCTAGATAAGATCAGTCTTACCTGAGGTTAGCCACAGACGACCTACCCCTTTTTTTTTTTTGTTTTCGAGGGGGAAACCTTTTATTTATAAGTTTTGTACACGGACACATAATAAGGAAACATATTTAAAATAGACATAGTACAAAGGGCTACTTATTCCAATATGAAATTTCTTCCAGCAGCCCTGTGAGAGGAAAGGGTATATAAAAGCAAATCCAGTGTGCACAAACTAGATATAATATATAAATAAAATATAAATACTTGTTTAATAAACATATATACCATATATAACATATACATATAACATATAAATATATATATATATATATATATATATATATATATATACAGATATATTAAATATACACATAGGTATTACATATATATTATGAAAGGGACAAGAAATGCTCTTTGACTCTTCTTTTAAACAGAGAAATAGTTTTAGATAGGCGTATTTCTGGTGGTAGTGAATTCCACAGTCTAACCGCATGAACAGAGAAGGAGTGTGAATAGTGGGAGGTTTTGTGGGAAGGATAGTTAAGAAGGGATTTAAGGTGCGATCTGCAGGGTGCTAGAGAAGGTCGCGTGTATGAAAAACGATGTTTCAGGTATGAAGGAGAGGATGGATTTTTAAGTACATTGTAGAGGAGGCAGAGGATTCGAGTATTCCTGCGATAACGGATTGGGAGCCACTTGAGATCCTTGCGAAAGTGGGAGATACGATCAAATTTCCGTAAACCAAAAATAAATCTAATAAGGTACCCGACCCCTTCCAAAGGTACCCGACGCCGTGGGAGCGACGCAGGGTTATGTGGGATTTTTACCGCACTAAAATCCCCCCCCGGTGGCCGTCCTCGGCGCTGAAAAGGAGGACTCCGGGATCTCGAAACGACTTCAACCGGAATCCTCGAGTGCGCTGCCCCATCGGGCTCCTCCCAGATGGGCGGCTGGGCCCACCGCTCCGTCTAATCTTTACAACGGTATGCGACCACACACACCGCCGTCCTTCCCGGGATTGCCTGACCGAACGGTTCGAGCTCCCACTCTAGCTGTCTGCAACCCCGGAAGCCCCTTTTAGTCGCCTCTTACGACAGGCAGGGGATACCGTAGCCCTATTCTGACCCCGACGCTACAGGGACGAGACGACCTACCCCTAAGGGCTTAATTTTATTGTCTTGGGTATATATGGCTTACCACACTCTTCAGATCGGAGCACAGCAGCGCATAACACTAATATTATTAAACAGAAATAGTTTAGCCATTGGTTTTGAGGTCTGTCTTCAAACCAATACACATCATTATTAGGTATTCGTTATATAGGTAAATATGTGGCGGTAGTGCTTCCAGAGTCGAATCACAGACTTTACCAAAACGTGATAGCGCACTTTGAGAAACACTGGTCTATTCGTTCCATTTGCACAACAAGCACTAGTTGTGTAACTCCATCCTTATTCCTGACCAATCCGCTTAACTGACACCTAACCCCGACACTACTAACACGTTTCACTGAACTAATGTCATAACACCCATTTAACAGGTGTTGGGTTACGAGTAACTTAACCTCGCTTTGTTAGTCCCTGAGACACTGTTTTTGTTGTTCAAGTGGTTTAGTCAGAATTTGGGGTTTAGCTAATGTATATCCCGTTATATGCAAGTGAAATTATAGGGTGTAACATCGTCAGTGATTTTTTTTAATTCTGGAAACGAGTCGGGAAGATATGTCGTAGGACCGTATGAAATTATGGTCGTATATTGCAAAATCTACCGATTTCAGACAGTAACAGTCTACATGATAAAACACAAAGATACACTTTGTGTTATTATCAGATTCATAGATAAATTGCAAGTCCCTGTAGCCTCGGGGTCAGAATAGGGCTACGGTATCCCCTGCCTGTCGTAAGAGGCGACTAAAAGGGGCTTCCGGGGTTGCAGACGGCTAGAGTGGGAGCTCGAACCGTTCGGTCAGACAATCCCGGGAAGGACGGCGGTATGTGTGGTCGCATACCGTCGTAAAGACTAGACGAAGCGGTGGGCTCAACCGCCCATCTGAGAGGAGCCCGATGGGGCAGCGCGCTCGGAGGATTCCGGTTGAAATTGTTTCGAGATCCCGGAGTCCTCCTTTTCAGCGCCGAGGACGGCCACCGGGGGGGTTTTAGTGCGGTAAAAATCCCACATAACCCTGCGTCGCTCCCACGGCGTCGGGTACCTTTGGAAGGTTTCCCCTCGAAAACAAAAAAAAAAAGATAAATTGCAAGGAAATTCATCAAGAATAGAACAAGTATTTATTGCTATTGACTGCTTGAAGTGGTTTGAAAATCCGCCTCCCAATCTTGGAGTCCGAAGTCCCACATGATGGGTCCAAAAGGTCCAATAAACGGACTAAATAATAAGTTACTTTCTTGATTTTGTTAGTTAAATGTTTTGGATAACATCAATAATTATGAGAGAAACATGTTTTATTTCATCTATAAATTTATCCCGGAAAATAAACGAATAATAACCTGACACCTCCTCCCACATTCAAGACATTTGCTTAGATTCGACTCCATCCCCCTTGTCCATCCTAAATCACTCATGTAATGAATGAATGTTCTACCTTGTATCTAAGACATATACGATACAGCTTCAATTAATCTTTGTAGGTGGTACTCTTCACGATTAGGCTGGGCAAATACCACATAATTATATCATGCTTGCTCCATTAATATTCTTGTATAATAGCGATGGCGCTAAGTTGTCTTCTTCTATTTTTTTCTGTAATGACAATTGAACGTGTGCTTCAAACTGCAGACTATTTGCGGATCATATAAGAATTTATGATATATAAGTTGGTTTGTTCTGTTGGTTTGGTTTTGGTTGTGTAAGTCCACCAATTCGCCAGCGCGGTGGACTATGGCCTAAAACTCTCTCAATCTGAGAGAAGACCAGTGCCCAGCAGTGGGACAATAATGGGTTGACGAGAAGTTGGTTTGAAGACCTTTGTTTGGTTGGTTAGTGGTTTGAAGAAAAGTTTGAAGAGAATTTCAGGTATCTACGTGGCACCGAGGAAGGCCTTCGAAAAACTTTTGATTCGTTACAAACCACACATTATCCAGTCTCCCAAGGTATTTATAAGACATCATAAAACAATACTTCATAAGGTACCTTATGAAGGTATCTTCTTTCAACGAATAAAAGGACTAGAATATTTCGTGCAATCGTATTTTTTACGACGGGGAAATCGGTACCGTACACCGTGGGAGTGACGTTTGGGTTATGTGAAATTCTTATCGCACTAAACCCCCACCCCTGTGGCCATCCTCGGCGTCACAAAAAGAATTCCGGGATCTCCAAAGGAGCCCTCTAAGCGCGTTGTCTCATCGGCTTCTCCCACGTGAGCGGCTGGGCCCACCACACCGCCTGGTCTTTACGATGATATGCGACGACATATATCGTCGTCCTTCTCGGGAACGCCTGGCTGGACGGTTCGAGGCCCTACTCTTGCCGCCCGCAATCCCGGAAGTCCCTTTTTTGTCGCCTCTTGTTGCAGGCAGGGGATAACGTAGTCCTATTCTGATCCCGGAACTACAGTGACGAAAAAGATAGGATTTGCCTTGCCGTACACACTAGAACTACACTCTAAAGTATATTCATGATGATGATGAGAGGACAGGATGGATTACAACTTTTAATTGATTGTAGGAATAAAATGGATTAAATTTCATAGGACGTAGTAACTTCATTTGTAACCCATCCTACCTCTAGGTGCATCCAGCGTTGCTTTTACATTATTTCTACTACAAAGTCAGTCATTTTTTTAATATTTATATTCACAAAATACTAAGTATATCAATCAAAAGACATAATAAAAGTATTGGTCTAAATCTCGCTATAGTCCATCGCTTGAAGTGTGTACAAGTCCCAATTACCATATTAAATTTTGCCATCGTACAAGTAGCGTAATGACAGACAAGCAAGATTATTCGCATATTATTTATTATTTATGGCCCTAAATAAGCCCATTACTATGATCCCTCAATCTGATCTTTCTGATGAGAATAAATCCAATCACGAGGCTTGGAGATGCAATGTGATTTATTTATGCCGCGGTTACGCTGGCGTGACCGCGCGCGTTTTTCTTCTATTTTTATATAACCTAAATAGGATCAAGGTCAGATAGCTTTTTTGTCTGATTGAAGTAGCAAACGAGCATACAGTCCACCTGATGGTAAATGGTCACTGCCGCGCATGAACACCTGTAAGCAACTTCAAATAGAACATGGGTTCTATCTGAAGTCAATCACAGATGCGTTGCTACCCCCGACGACTATGACCGTCTATGAGACGTCTTTAGACAAAACCTTTGTACTGCACGAATTATCTTACAGACGACAATGGGTGGCAGTGGCTATTTACCTACCATCAGGTGGACAACATGTTAGTTGGCTACTTTAACCTTATAAAAAAATAGTAATGAATCTGTAATTGTCATTAGATAGAACCTTTGTTCTGTATTAAGCTTACAGATGACGATGGGCGGTAGTGGCCACTTACCATCAGGTGGACTACATGTTCATTTGCTACTTCATTCTTATAAAACATGGCCAGAAATTAAGGTACCTTAAATGTGGTCCAAATCTTTAAGGCTTCTTTTCAAGCGCACTTCCCGGGTTCGGAGAGTACTTTGTCCTTTGATCCTGGTATCAACTGGATGGCCTTGGTTATGAATCTTACCTTTAAATCTGCGTGCACGTTCGTCACAATGGTGATTTTTAATAATATGGAAGTCGCGAACCCACCACCACCGCACCAGAGGCAGTCCACCAGATGGTAAGTGGTCATTGCCAATGCACCTCAGTTAACAACTTCAAATAAGATCAGACCCTGAGATTGGCGATAAATGCATTGTTAAGTAACAATGCATTATACCTGAAGAGTCATCAAACGTCTCGTGTAAGTCCCCATTCACTCTGCTAAGACACAGCAACGCTTAAAAAGCATATTTTTAGGCAAAAATAGTAGGTACTTATCAATTGTCCACCAATACGTACTTGGCTAGCGCGGTGGACAATGGCCTAAAACTCATTCTGAGAGAAGACCCGTGCCCAGTGGGACAATAATGGGTTGGCACCAACTTATCAATAGTTTTTTAAACTTTCCTTACGAAAGAAAGCAATTATTGTGTGTAAAATTGGTAGAGAATAGATGAGTTATTTTAAGACTTACCGAGAGATATTAAAATAATTGAAAATCTTAAAACACTATAAAGGACAAATTTATAAATCGTAAAATCGGTTCCATTAACTATTATAGCCATTAAATGGATAATTATTGGATAGCACCCTCATGCTGCTTGGATAATAAATATTACAGAATTGATTTTATGTACATAAACCGAGATATAAACAGATATAAACGCTATGTTTAGATTTTATATTCCATGGTGGAACTCTTTTTATTCGATTTCCTGTAGCGTTGAGATTAAATCTTACAGGTTCTTTCAAAAATAAGTTTTATTACTACAAATGCGAAACCTTGTGAGGATGTATGTGTGTTTGACAAAATTCAAGTAAATCTACAGATTTCAGGTCTTCCATGCCACAAAAAAGTAAAAAATAATTTAAATATATTTTAGTTTAAAACATACTCAGTACTTAGGACATAGTTCTGAAGTCGGTGCTCATATAGGACATAGTTATCGTCGTCCAGCGAAATATGTCGAGCAAGTAAGTACTGAGTATGTTTTAAACTAAAATATATTTAAATTATTTTTCACCTTTTTTGTGGCATGGAAGTCGGTGGATATTTTTTTGTCAATTTTTTTTTAATCTTTTATAAGATTGAATTAGCAAACGAGCATGTAGTCCACCTGAAGATAAATGGTAGGTGCCGCCCATAGAGCCTCATAAAGTACACGGGTTCTACCTTTCATCGAAAGGCAAGAACTGCTTTACGCTAAAAATAAGTGTGGCGGTGGTACCTCCCTGGTCGTACTACACTGGTTCTAACACCTCAAAAACTTGATCAACTGCACACTATCACTGCCACCGCCACAAAAATCAGTATCCTTATTGCGAATTCATTATTTTTTCTTCAAAATAATCATTGTTTAAGTTTCGACTATCATTGCAAAGTAAATCGCTATATAATATGACCAACGACGACCCGCGTGGCGCGGTGTGGTTACCATGCCGGTCTGACACGCAGTGGCTTCCGGGTTCGATTCCCGGCTAGGTATCTGAATGATGTTTAGTTTAGTTTCTTGTTCTGGGTCTGGGTATTTGTGTATTCGGTTTTGTGTGTGTCCATGATACACACGACACAGAAGAAAATCCTACCATGGGCTATGAGTGTAGATCTAGTCTACACTCATAGCCCATGGTAGGATTTTCTTGTGTGCGTGTTAAGCGTGTTAAGATTATTTAACATAATTTGTAATGTATGGGCGACGACGTAAACACTATTATTTCGAGAAATATTAAAAAACACGTACTAAGACAGTAACACATTTTAAACTCGTAACATGCATCCGCACACACATTTTTTCAATATATTTTAAACTCAAGCGCATCCGTACATAGTTGCAACGTTTTTTCTAAAACCATTACGATAAAAACGATAGCTAAGAAAAAAACATACGTTTTTATGATACGATAATTGCGCGATAGTTTTACTATAAAGTTACATCCATTAAGTAAATTGAACGAATTCCGAATGGATGCCTAGGTATTTTCACACGTGATTCCGCTCGCGATTGTAAGATGGCGTTGTGATAGTAATTATTTATGCGATGCTCTTGTTAGAATAGGGTTGGCGTAAATATTTTGACTAAAATATTTAAAATGTTTTACCCTATTGCGTTAAAAAGAGGAAAATGTTTTTCGAACGTTTGTATGTTTGTATGACACGCACTACATCCCAAACGGCTTGACGTATTATAACGCACTAGCTAAACCTCGCAGCTTCGCCCGAGTTAAAAAAAAATCGATGTATCGATCGTCCCGCGGTAATAAGATATTTTTCCACATTAAAAAGTAGCCTATATATTAATCCCGAGTATCACCTAATTCCCTAGCAAATTTTATGATAATCGCTCCAGTAGTTTACACGTGAAGAAGTACCAAACATACACACTTAAAATCTTTCGCCTTTATAATATTAGTACGAAGTATGATGATTTGAAACGACTCGGTTGTTAGTCACATGGGCTATATACTTTTAACTATGACACCTGCGATCAGAAAAAGGAGGGTGGGGTGTGCGTTTATTACCATAACAATATGGGTATTATATGAAAGCTAGTCAGTAGACCATTGCAAATATATATTATGCATTAAAGTATTAAATATTAATGTTTTTCGCTGAAATTTGGCACTTACAGAGCTTATTTTAAAGATTAGGTTAAATGATACTCAATACCTTTACAGAGGTAACCGAACCATCGAAGCCACAGAAATAATCTGGTTTATAAATAAATCAATCTTTTTTACAATATAAGTTATGTCACATTTAATCCCGGTAAAATCACGGGGTATTGCTAGGAAATAGAATGGATTTACAATTAGAATTAGGAATAAAATTAAATATCGCTGCGTACTCTTGCTCAAAACAAATAACAAATTTTGCCAACCCTAAATAAGAACATAAGTGTTGAACTTAAAGAAACATTGATAGAATCAATTCGAATGGAACGCGATGTTTCAGTATCGATATTCGGTATTGCTGTTTTATCGATATTACGCAACGATTCATCGCTTTATGCTCACTTAATGGAATTCGAACTGGTATGAATAAATTTATTGAGCTTACTTTGTAAATTAATAACTTTGAACGTGTTTTATATTTAACATTATTTAGCAAAAATAATACTAGAAAAAATAGATATAAAACAACTTTGATTGTTGTCTTTTTTATTATAGCGCTGACCTGAGCGCTTTTTACTTCACGCGGGTTTACTGTCTTTCAGCTAAAAGGCTATTTTAAAGGGTACATATAACCCTTTTACATTTATCCCATCAACCCGTTATTGTCCCACTGCTGGGCACGGGTCTTCTCTCAGAATGAGAGAGTTTAGGCCATAGTCCACCGCGCTGGCCAAGTCCGAATTGGTGGACTTCACACACCTCCGAGAACTTTTTTTTTTAAGAACTCTCGGGTGTGTAGATTTCCTCACGATGTTTTCCTTCACCGAAAAGCAGTGATAATTAATTTATAATACGCACATAAATCAGTGGTGCGTGCCTGAGTTTGAACCTCGGAACTCCCGATCGAGAGGGCAAGTTTCAACCATTAGGCTATCACTGCTCATATGCTGACTACATTTATAGTACTACAAAAAACCTACAAATTTGCTTATTAATGCCATAATAACTAAGGTGCTGTTACTGATGATTACTTATGTATTATTTATGATAACGCTGAAAATACGGATCATAGTGCTAGTACCTTCTACTAGTTGAAATGTTATAAAGTATAAATTACTGAATATCACAATGAAATGTTAATCACAATGAATTATCAAAATAAATTTTCATTTCTATTAACATTTTGAGCTTCAAATATTATGTAAGCCGTGTTCACCTAATTGTGGGTACACGAACGACTTATCTTACTTGTATTATATTGTAATAATGTTGAAATGTATTCTACGTTGGTGAACCTAATAAATAAAAAAAAATAAAAATGATGTTTCGTAAAGTGGTGAGGAAGATTGTTAAGACGATGATATTGATAATACTCACGAGGATCAACAAATCTATCATTTTGATACAGATGTTTATTAACTTATATGACTGTGACCATAAGTGACTGTGACGATAAGGACGGCGGTTATGAAAACTTTCTACACTCATAGCTCCACACTAGCATTTTCTCTCGTGTCGTGGGTGCTAGGGACATATACAAAGACGAATACACAAACACCAAGATCAAGTACCTAAATTCATAATTCAAATACCTGCCTAGCTGGGGATCGAACCCGGAACCTACTGCGTATTAGGCCAATATGGTAACCGCTCCGCCACATAGATCTTCATAATGATAATTCTTTTTCTTTTACAGCAACCTCATCAACCTATCGAGGTTGGCAGTGCTGGTCGTCCTCCACGCAGCAGGAGCTGGGTACGCCGCGCCCAGTGTTCTAGTCACCAGGCCCGTCTCCAGAGTCACCACTGAGTGGCTACCGATGGACAATCAAACGGTTTATAGGCTGGAGAAAGGAGAGAGTAGGAAGTGAGTAGATTAAGATGAAAATTACAAATTATTCAATTATACACTCATTGATCTACATAGTCGTAGGTTTTATAGAGGTTTTAGCCCTAATTTAGGTAATTCACTAAATGAAAGTCCACCCTTACTTCCTCCCCGGAGGAATCTGCTAGCTTAAGGCCGGATTCTACTCAAACGACATTAGGATTCAATGACATAGGTGCATGTATATATAAATCAGAATAGAAATGTTTACGTCGCCAAAAACTTAACTAAGAAAACTCTGCAGGTCAAATATTTTAAGTACAACTGGTAGGTCCAAAACTTTGTCCTTGTAGTTCCGGGACCAGAAACTTCCCAGACAGTATCCTTTGCCTGTCGTAAGAAGGCGACTAAAAGGGGCTTCTGGGGTTGCGGGCGATAAGAGTGGGAGCTCGGACCGTCCAGCCAAGTGACCCCAGGAAGGATGATGGCATGTGTAACCACATGCCGTCGTAAACACCGAAAGGCACGGTGAGCATCAATCGGTCACCGGGGAAGGGCCCGAAAAGGGGTATTGCGCTCGGAAGACTCCGGTTGTGTTCCGTTGGAGATCCTGGAGACCTCCACGTAGCACTGAGGACGGCCACCGGGGGGTTTTAGTGAGGTGAAAATCCCACATAACCCGGCGTTGCACGCATGACGGCGTGTACCTTTTGAAGGTTTCTCCCTCGATAGCAAAAAAAAGGCCTAAAACCTAGTTCTAGTCTAGTCCTCTAGGTAGTCCTCGTTTCGTAGGCAAGGGAAGCAACTTAACCAAGTAGAACAAAGAATAAGAAGTCTAATGAACAGTGCTATAGAATCACAAAAACTTATCTATGTATGTTCCATGTAACCGCTTTTCCGGATGAAAATCAATTTTCTATTTATTTTTTCGTAGTAAAGCAGGAAAAATAATGTTTGTTGAGGACAGGGAACCCTTTACATGTCTTCAAAGAACTATTTGAAGAACAAAGGGAAATTCTTGTTATTGTACGGGATCGTTTATTTGGAAATTTGGATGCGGAATTCGTAAAGATTGCTTTTTGATTTACAAAACAATGTTTAGCCTACAATAGTTAGAAATAAGTCTAGATTACTACACGGTCATCAAATCGCTTCATTATTCATAAAAAGATACTCAAAATTTACGTTTTAGGAGTTTCACTACATTCTCATCAACCCATTATTGTCCCACTGCTGGGCACGGGTCTTCTCTCAGAATGAGAGTTTAGGCCATAGCCCACCGCGCTAGCCTAGTGCGAATTGGTGGACGTCACTACATGGTATAAAACAAAGTCGCCTCCCGCTGTCTGTCCCTATGTATGCTTAGAACTTTAAAACTACGCTACGGATTTGAATGTAGTTTTTCTAATAGATAGAGCGATTTAAGAGGAATTTTCATGTAAAATACTTAAATATAATGGAGGAAAAATGATAATTTTAGATATTTTACGGAACGAAGTTTGCCGGGCTAGTATACCTACCATAAAACGAACGGACTAGGTTACGAACTCGCAAACCGAAAATTTTGAGTTATTTCTTGTTATAAATAAATGTGCGAAATTTAACATATCAATCTAATTAAATAATCGTCAAATTATATTTTGAAGTATAAAGACTTCAAAACAACGAAGATACAGCAACACTTTTTTGTAATTTAACTTGTTTTACAAAGTATCCTTTACCATATAACTACTGTGAATAAGGAATACGAAGTTTTTTTTATCTGATTGAAGTAGCAAACGAGGATGCAGTCCACCTGATGGGAAGTGGTCCATAGACATAGGTTCTGTCGGAAGTCAATCACAGATGCGTTGCTACTCCCGAGGATTATGATGGTCGCCTCATATAAAAGTGTGTCGGTAACCACACCCTTGCTTCAATGCAAATGCTTCACGCAGGAAAGTTTTCGATCCATGCGATTTTTTTCCGCTATCACTGTACAAAATTTTAAATTTCTAGTATTTAATTTAATAAATTTTAATAACCAACTTTGCAAAGCTTTGTGTCCGTCCAGGCATGCAATTTTACTGGCGGCTTAGCTGTAAAATAATTATGTAAAAGGGTTTAGTGCAGTTTATGCTTTATGAAACTTGTGATAACGTTTAATAATATCAGCAATTGGGTGCATTTTCATAACTAAGAATTTCATGAATAGGTACAGTGTAGTTCCTCTATGAGTTTTTTAAACTGGATTTTTAATATTTCTACTACAAAGGTAGGCATTTTTAAAGGTAATATACTTATACTAGCTGACCTGGCGAACTTCGTTCCGCCTAAAGTCAAAAATCTAAAATTATCAGTTCTACTATATTATGCATGTATTATACATAAAAACCTACCTCTTGAATCACTCTATCTATTAAAAAAAACTGCATTAAAATCCGTGGTGTAGTTTTAAAGATGTTTTGTTTTGAAAGGCAGCCATATGGGACTAAGTTATACCTTAAATGTGGCAACGTTTACGCGAGCTATTTTGGTTAGGACTTAATTTTAATAACAATTTTCTGCAGGCCAAGTAAAATGAATTCTTATCAATTCACTACATAGTATAAAGTCGCTTCCCCTGTCTGTCCCTATGTATGCTTAGATCTTTAAAACTACGATATGGAATTTAATGCAGTTTTTTCATAGATAGATTGAATCAAAAGGAAGGTTTTTATACATAAAAACCTTCCTTTTGCAAACCTTATACATAATACACGCATAATATACGCTGATATTTTTAGATTTTTTACTTTTAGGCGGAACGAAGTGTGCGGGGTCAACTAGCCAATAATAAAATACAGGTAAAACTTACTACAATGTTCTAATAATTAAAATTTCTAAGCATCTTTTTAATGCTACAAATAAACATACCCAAGACTAATTGGTATTAAAATAATGATGCTTGTTTTAATGAAACATAATAAACTCTTACTCGTAAAGTAAAATACAAAAAAAAAGGTAGTGTAATAATCATTGACGACCCTAAAATTCTTGACAAATCAATCTCTTAGCTCATGTCACGTCAGTCCCCTGTTTCCGTTGGCACGTCTCATGTCTCGTGTCACGCGGCACGCAGAGCATTCCCGGCACGTCATACGATCCGCCCTTACTGTGTAACTTGCAAAACTATCCCAAGTTCGAATCGCGAATGCTCCAGAATCCTAGTTGTGCTTGTAAAAATAGAATCGCTCGTCATACAGTTAAAACCCCAGGTCTCCGATTCAAAAATATTTATTATTTTAGCTATTTCTTGCATAAACAATAACATATAGTAAACTATGCGTCCGAAAATTGGAGAAAAATCTCAATGGTGTACAAAATCTAGCAATTTCGATTTGGCTAGTGCAGTGGATTATTGCCTAAACCTTGACTTAATCTGAGGGGGATGCGAGGTGTTAAAACTCTTTAGTTTGACTTTTTTAATTATTTTTTGTATTTTTATCTGTCTGAAGTAGCAAACGAGCATGCAGTCCACCTAATGTTAAGTGGTCACTGCCGCTCATGGACATTTGTAATCAACCTGATACAGATAGAATCTTTGTTTAGTATGAATTGCTTACAAAGGCGACAGTTGTCACTTACTATCTTGCATGATGGTGTGTTACTTCAATTTTGTTAAAAAGAAACGCATCTGTAATTGACAAGTAGAACTAAGGATTTATATATAGTTGATAACAGATTTCTGTCAGTTGAACTGCAAGGTTGTTTAGTATTTCGATCATATTAAAAGACTCCATATTGTAACGTTCAATTTATATGCCACATAGTTCGTAGGACCGATAACCGATGGGGAAGAAAGGTCCTCGAGTGGCAACCACGTTTAAGCAAAAGGAGCACAGGTCGCCCCTTCATCAGGTGGACCGATGACCTGAAGAAGACAGCGGGACACCGTTGGATTCAGAAGGTACAGGACCGGTTGAAGTGGCGTCATTTAGGGGAGGCCTATGTCCAGCAGTGGACCCCAAAGGGCTGATGGATGAATGATAACATATTTCTGTCAGTTGAACTGCAAGGTTGTTTGGTATTTCGATCTTATTAAAAGAGTCCATATTGTAACGTTCAATTTATATGTAACAAAAGTAATTAATATTATTATTTTCAGTCTAGAATTAAACACATCCTCAATATCTCAGACAATGGTGTATCTCACTGTGAGTCCATGTTCAAGAAACGTACATTGGGCTTTGTATAAGGGAAATGCAGGTGTTAATGAAGGTAAGTAATTCAATTCGTAATTAAACAAAATAAGTCATAATTATGAAAATACCATAAATAAAAAAAAAACATGCGTGCGTACAAAGTACACATGTCAGAAGTGAAACTTCTTTGGCGAACTAATTTATAAATCTTGTTTATATTTATAAAATCTAAAACTTTAAATTTCCAAGATTAAGAGGAAGGGAAAAAGGCGTGATACGACGTTCGCTCTGTCTCACTTTTTCTCTCAATCTTTCTCACTCGCTTGCTCCCTACTCTCACTCCACGGCTAGTTGCTCATGCTACGTTCGCCCTGTCTTACTCTCTCTCAATCGGTCTCGATCACTCTCTCTCTCTTTTCCGACACTTCCGTTGCATACCGGCGTGACGTTTCATCTGTAAAAATTTTACCCTCATGCGCCTAAAGAAGTTTCACTTCAAAAATTAATTTAACATTTTTCTTAGTATATACAAAACATTAATAGAAACTTAAAATTATAAATAAAATACACCATCTAAAATGGCCGTGTGAGGCATGGTTCCCAAAACACTGGCGGCATTACCTTGCTGTACGGCGAGACTCAAACGTTGTGCAAAGTAGCCGCCAGCTTTTTGGTCTCCGGAAGCTTCAACAATTCTGGTCGAAATATCTGATATGAATTTATTCATGTCAGATGACCATGGTCCCATGGTTTCACATAATTGTCTAACAGATTACTGTATTTGCGGCGCTTCAAAATCTGAACATGGTCGGCTGCAGCCCCAGCGCTCACAAAAATAAAATAAAAATATAAAAAATAATATGAAAATACTTTCTTTCGTAGACGCTTACTAAGTTTTTTTGGTGGACCACAACATGTTCACTCAGAGCAGATCTACATTCATTATTTAGATTGTCTGTCTAGGGGTGGTTATCTCTTACCATCAGGTATACATACTCGGACAAAACTTCACATATTAAATATGCACGAATACTCTATTAAGCTCCATTTCATGGGTAAATAAGGCAGCATAAGCAAATAACAATTGTACTAATAACGTAGTAGGTACATACTTACTTTTTGATATTCCGGGTTCGATTCCCGGCTAGACAGGTATCTGAATGATGAGTTTAGATTCCTGTTCTGGGTCTGAGTGTTCGTGTATTCGTCTTTGTGTGTGTGAAAATCCTAGTGTCGGGCTATGAGTGTAGAAAGCGTGTGTGTATTGAACTAGCAAACAAGCATGCATTCCACCTACGGTAAATGGTTACAGCTGCATATCGATATCTAAGTTGCTTAGGCAACTTCATATAGAACAGTTTACCTATCTAAAGTTAATCACAGATGCGTTGCCATTCCCGAGGACAAAGATGGTCGCCTTACATGAAAGTGCAAGACTACACCATCGAAACGCAAGAAATGCTTCACGCTAGCACGTGTGACGACTCACCGGTCGAACTACACAGGTTCTACCGTCTGTATATACTACAATCATTAACATAATATTCCATTTTTCTACATCTTTAACATATTTATTTCTGAGTATACTGTGTGTTACTCAGCATTAATTTATTTTTGCAGGGCTCAATCTGCTAAGAGAGTACAAAGGGGCAGAAATGATAACTCTATCAATAAATACATCAAGGCAAGAGAAATATATTTTACAGGTAACTTTATTGTTATGACAACATACGTAAGATAGTTTCGATGTATAGGCGTAGCTTTGTTAGGAGTGTCCAGTGGTGATAGTCATAATAATATCATCATAATATACAAAACATTTTTTTGTTTGTAAATTATGCTGAGAGAGGAGGTTCATAAAACAGTAGACCTCTAAACTAGAAAACAAAAAAAACATGTCCAGTTTAAAGATTTTATTTTTTCTCGACTATGCTAAATATTTTTATTATTTTCATGATACTTTTAATGAAACTTTTAAATAAAGAATTTTTTGAAAAAAAATCTAGCCATTACAACTTAAATATAATGCAATTAAATACTTATCTCATGCAATCAAATTGCATACATATGTGCGCTTGACATCTATCAATTTTCTTTTATCGATATTAATATTTTAATCAGTTTCATCATAACCCACATTGCTATCATTTTGATTATCATGAATAGGTTCCTGTCCACATATTTTGATAATGAATTCCTTTTATTAAACCTTCGTAGTAAGCTTTAGGAACAATACAGCGCTAATTAAACTCTTAGTGAGTCCTTTGTCCGTGTTTCTGAGGATTTACTTCCTTATTTACCTTAATGTATGTAATATACTTACTGTAATACACTTACTGTATGTACTGTAATAGTAAGCACTGTACTCATTAAGATATAAGTATTTGTACCTAATATACAATTTTGGAAATAAGGGAACGGTTGAAAAAATCATTTTCACCTATACGTGGTCTATTCTATAAACTATCACATTAGTACATAAATAACGAACTAAAGATGAGGAAATCGACGTACGAAATAGTTCACTAAAAAGTGTTCAAAAATGTACGAGGTCTACTCATTCGCACTTGATGTGACGAGATTGACTATCAGCAGTGGGCCAGTACAGGTTATAGTAATTTTTATGACGATTGGGCTTATCCAGAAAGGCATTTTTTGTACCATACTCATCCTCGGCGTTAAAACGTAGTTCTAGCAACTTAGTTGTAGCCACGTATCTGTGGCCAACCTCAAACAACATTATGATCTTAACTGTAATTGATGACATGTATTCAAGCTAAAGTGGCAATGGGCCGGCCACATCACTCGTAGGACCGGTAACTGATGGGGAAGGAAGGTGGCGGCCATGTTTAGGCAGAAGGAGTACAGGTCGCCGCCCCCCCCCCCCCCACCAGGTAGACCGATGACCTGATGAAGGCGGCGGGAAACCGTTGGATTCTGAAGGCACAGGACCGGTTTTAGTTGCGTCATTTAGGGGAGGCCTATGTCCAGCAGTGGACCTTAAAGGGCTGATGGATGGATGCATGGATGGATGATTCATCGATGACAGTAGCCACATACCAACAGATTGACCATGTGTTCGTTTACTTCTTTATCATAAAAATAAACTGTTTTTATATCTCTTACCAAGAACATATCACCTATGCTGTTCATGGTCTGGTGATCTCTAAAATAACGTCTTCTGAAATATTTGTTAAAATATTATGTATTTTACAGTTATCAACATCCAAAGGGGGTGCAATAGCTGTCAGCGTTCGAGGCGAAGCCACCAGATTAGTGCGCATGCGGTTGCGGGTTCGATCCCGGCGGAGGCTGTCTGCTAACTGGGATCCCAGGTAATTAATTGTAATAGTGCTTTCGTATTTAATTCTAGATTGAAAAGTTTGGTAATATTAAAAAGGTGGGTCGTTCTCCATATAAGTTTGATACATAGAGGTCAGTAGAGATGAGTTAAACAAAATTGGTTTCTGTTTCGAATCAGTAATTTTACCACAGGGTTATTACGTTTCCTGAAAAAAATCATTGCAATATTCATCGCACGTTTACGTTTTAATTTTTGGCCAATATAAATGGAAACGTAAACAATCATTGTTTGCATACTTTGTATACTTACTAAGGTTATTGTTTCTATACTTGTGTTTGTTGTGCACGGCAACGACACACCGAGACACCTCTCCTCCCGCGACCCCTTCCTCCCTGCAGAGGTCAGAAAACTCCATCCTCCGCATCCCCCTTGGACGCATTCAGAGCGGGCCCACGGCCAAGCCCACTCGAAGCGTCTTCTCCCTGGGATCCCTCTTGACTTCACCGTGGTGGTCCAAGCCACAGTTACTAAGCCCCTTCACCACGACAAGGTGGAGATTCCTTCGAGGGGGATTATAAAATTTACTATAACATAACTTCCTTTTCATTTTGCGAAGAAAATATACCTAGAATCTCTTTATTGACGGTCAAAATATAGCTTGAATAGATATTGGCCTAATTAAGCTCCAGTTTAGCACTATAGCCATAGAACCGTTAACCATAACTCTCACAGGCCATAAATCCGATCTGTCTGTCCGTTCGTCACAAGAACAAGTATAGATGAATTTATGATATGCCGTATATGGTCGTTCGATATGACTTGGTAAGGAGCGGGTCATATCGCACGGATTATTAACGGTTGTGAGACAGTGTTTTATACAATGGGGGCTATAGAAATTAGCTACTAAACGAGGTATTGGCTACTAAAAGCGCTATTGAAATTGAAGGCAGAAACTTATGTTGTTTGTCTCTGGAGACACTACTTACGCTTTACCTATTTCCACCTAATAAGAGATGTACTAAGAACTGATGTGATTTGGTTTCATTGACTTCGTAAGAGAGTCGCTCACAATCGTAGTATCAAGCGCTGCATGGTTTTGATTTATTTGTTTATTTTAAAACGTTACGCTAATAAGGAAAACACTAACAATAAGTACAGTTACAAAACCTTAAATGACATAAAATAAGTGTTACCTTAATTATAGGCGCAAAAATGTTATGTTGTTGCCCTAATACAATTAGGACAACAAAATAAAATGATCAAGAAAATTAGTTATTAACATAAATAACATGAATGATTGGATTTAATTAATAAATTCGATAAACAATTAAAATACTTAAAAATTAATAACAGGAATTTATGTAATTCGACAAAGAAATTGTAATTGAAATAAAAGCAATATTCAATATAACTAAGTCAAAAAATATTTCAACGACGTTGTAAGAGAGACATAGTTATCCGAGGAGTTCCAACTGAGTTCTCAGGGATAGCATCACATCTGTGTCTCAGGTAGAACTCTAGTCTAACTTAGGTTGAAAATAGTTGGTCATGAGCGGCAGCGACCACTTACCACCACATAGAAAGCATACTAATTTGTTTCTTTCAAAATATAAAACCACTCGTCACTTTACAAAAACCAACGTTTACCTTGATGCTTAAAAACAAAAATATCTAAACCATCAATTATTTCCTTAAGCAAAAGAGCGTACATGAAAGAGCCCTTAGTTTATAAAATCTAACACGCGATGAAGGTACCGAGTTCTGCTTTTCGTTCGCTCATTTTGCTCCAAGTGCCCGTGTAAGGGATATAATTGCTCAAGCATTCACGCAACCGTTGACTCAGGCGTGGATAGTGAGCTTTAATGCACGCAGGTGTGATACGGTGCACTAAAGAGAGAATTGGAAATGGTCAAATAATGGTCAATGGTAATGCTGTCTCATTCTTAGCCGCCCTCTTAGAGGTTGGTGAACAAAGATATACACTTAATAAAAAAATTGTTAGAGCCCTTGACAGTTTGATTCTGGAAGAACCATCACATACACGCATATCGGTTTCTGCCTAATAAAAGCAGTAGTGTACGCTGCTTTCTTTTGATTTGAAGTATGTGGTTAGGGAGGCTTAGTTATCCAAGACTTCCAAACTTGATCCCTAGTAACGTATCTATGACGAACCTCAGGAAGGCTTTTAATCCTATCCGGGGATAATTACAGATGTCCATGGGCGGCAGATACCACTTATTGTCAGATGGACAGCAGCTCGTTTGCAACTTATATAATTGTATAAACCTATGTAGGAAGTAAGACTTTCATCTAAAATTTGCTTAATTGACGCCTGACTCGTAGTGACTAGAAAGGTTGAAAATAAGATTTGAGTTTCATCTCTTGCCTTTTTTTTGTTTTTTTTTTGTTCTCGAGGGGGAAACCTTCAAAAGGTACCCGACGTCGTGGGAGCGACGCAGGGTTATGTGGGATTTTTACCGCACTAAAACCCCCCTGGTGGCCGTCCTCGGCGCTATAAAGAGGACTCCGGGTACTCGGTCCGACCGCAACCGGAATCCTCTGAGCGCGTTGCCCAATCGGGGTCCTCTCAGATGGGTGGCTGGGCCCACCGCTCCCTCTAGTCTTTACGACGGTATGCGACCACATATACCGCCGTCCTTCCCGGGATCGCCTGACCGAACGGTTCGAGCTCCCACTCTAGCCGCCTGCAACCCCGGAAGCCCCTTTTAGTCGCCTCTTACGACAGGCAGGGGATGCCGTAGCCCTATTCAGATCCCGGAACTACAGGGACGTTCATCTCTTGCCTATAGATGCGTTGCTAAACTTAATCATGAGTTACGAATGCATAGAGCTACAGAGATTTCCATCATATTGAGAAAATCATCACTTCTTTTCTTTTCTTTTGTTAAACACGGGTCTTCTGTCTATCCGGTTTAAAAGGGAATGTATTTTTCACTATGTGGGCCAAGTTTTGTCTATATTTTTTTATAGAACTTTTTGGCAGTAGGTTTTCTCGAAACGTTTTCTTTTACCCTTATGGCCTCTGACGATTAATTAGTATAGTAGTTACTTGCCTACTTTACTTTAATTCTAATATTTGAATTTCTTATGTAGGGTTGATCATAGATCACCATTTACCATCAGGAAGATTGCATGCTCATTAGTTGCTTCTATATTATAAAAAGAAATCGCTCAGGTACCTTTTTATCTGATTGACGTAGCGAACGAGCATGTAGTCCACCTGATGGTAAATGGTCACTGCCGCCCATAAACATATGTAAGCAACTTCATATAGAACATGGGTTCTATCTGCAGTCAATTACAGATGCGTTGGTACTCCGGAGGACTGACATGGTCGATGGTCGCCTCATAACAAAGTGTGCCGGCAACCACATCCTTCCGTCAAAACGCAAGAAATTCTTCACGCTAGAAATAGGTTCCGCGGTGGTATTTCCCCGGTCTAATTACACTGGTTCTATAACCTGATAAAACCTTATGTTTCTCTTATGCTACAATTATCGGTCTTGAGTAATTCAGTCATACTTCATAATAACCTGCAGCAAATTAATTTCGTGGCCCACGCTTAAAGCGGACATTTCGTGGCCCCTGGTTAGTGCAGATATGCCTCGATGGTACTCAACACTTCTTTTTGTTTTCTCGTAACACGTTTGTTATCTCATCCCCTGATTGGATTGACTTTCTGAGTAATTCAGTTGCGGTGTTAACTCAAAGACATCTGTCGTTTATGTTAATCTACAGTTTACGAGCTTGTGATAAAGTCCTACGAGATTTACATTTAACTTTTTAGCTTAAGGTGATAGAACTCCGGTTTATCTTCGATACGCATTTTCCTGCGTTAAAATGGCGTTTTAAAGCTCTAGTAGACTATGTAAAACACCTCTTCAGTGGGAGATAAATAACTATTTTGAGCAGTTTTAACTTAGTATTCTAAACTTGTCGCTTTCTACACTCATAGCCCCACAGTAGGAATTTCTCCTGTGTCGTGGGTACTATGGACACACAAGACGGATTCATAAACACCCAGACCCAGAACAAGAATCTAAACTCATCATTCAGATACCTGTCGGGCCGGGAATCGAACCCGGGACCCACTACGTGTCAGATTGGTATGGTAACCGCTGCGCCACGCCTGTCGTCTAAGACTTGAAATATAAGGTCAAGTTCTAGTAGGAATGAATAGGAACAAATTTCAATTTATAGGTATTTTACACACACTTTCTACACTCATAGCCCCACAGTAGGATTTTTTCCTGTATCGTGGGTACCATGGACACACACAAGACGAATACACAAACAACCAGACCCAGACAAGGAATCTAAACTCATCATTCAGATACCTGTCTGGCCGGGAATCGAACCCGGGACCCCGCGTCAGACCGGTATGGTAACCGCTCCGCCAGTCGGGTCGTAATTTTAATCACTTATGTAGTAATATGAGCAACATATAAATATAGATAAAACAGTTGTCCGTTATTTTATTGTACCCGCGTAACACATTTAGTAGTGACAATTTATTTCATAGTGAATAATTTTCGAAAGTTTCAAAGCAAGAGACAGTAAAGACGGTCGGAGCATTTTTTATTACAAAAAGATTTACATATAACCTACCGTGCATTATTTCCGTCATATAAATGTCTTGTATTTTAAAAGTTGATAAATGAAGAAGAAACTTCATCATGCTTGGGTCTCTACCCCTTAATGAAGAAGCTAGATGTCATAATGATGCGAAAACTCATTTTTGGTCCTTAATCCTTATTATATTTTTTTATACGAAAGAAAGCCGAGAAGGTAAGCTTTTACTACCTCCCAAGGACATCTCAAACCAATTCCATATAAGTTCTGAGTCTCATCTAACGCTATGCACATACGATCTTTGAATTATTTTTAAGTAAAAAAATTGTAACTTGACGACCCGCGTGGCGGAGCGGTTACCATACCGGTCTGACGCGCAATGGGTTCCGGGTTCGATTCCCGGCCAGACAGGTATCTGAATGATGAGTTTAGATTCATGTTCTGGGTCTGGGTATTCGTGTATTCGTCTTGTGTGTATCCATGGTACCCACGACACAGAAGAAAATCCTAGTGTGGGGCTAAAAAAAAGAAGTAATACCAAATGAACGTGCAGTTTTCTTGCTGGTGTTTGCTACCACCCATCTCTAATAATTTCATACGTGTAGAACAGAGGTCTTACTTGAAGTCAATCACAAATGAGTTGTTCCTACGCTTGAAAAACATAACTAACGCAGCATTCCAACGCAGTCAATAAAAGTAAAACAATCTTTATAAGTATAGTCTTACTAAATTAACGCATTGATATTAAAGACCACATTCTACGCTTAATATCACTCATATATCGCAATAAAAAACCAAAACATACACGTATAAGGCTTTGATTTATCATCTTGCAACACTGACACTAATCCATTTCTAGGTCCGTGTGAATTGCAAACATCCGAATTGACATCGTATAAATCGACTTGCCGTATAATTTAATAAACTGGCAATACTAGCGAATAAACTCATGTTCATGTATCATAACGCCATATTTGTAACGTTGGAATACTTTAAGGTAGATCATTTGACATAAGTAACGTGTGTATGTAATATTTCGTAAAATATAACAAAATATAATCGCCTGGTCTAGTAGAAGACCCGGCGAACTTCGTTCCGCCTCTCTCATCCCATTATTGGCTCACTGCTGGGCACGGGTCGTCTCTCAGAATGGCCATAGTCCACCGCGCTGGCCAAGTACGAATTCGTTCCGCCTAAAACTCAAAAATCTAAAATTATGAGTGTTTCTCTACTACATTATACATGTATTATACATAAAAACCTTCTTCTTAAATCACTCTATCTATTACAAAAACTACACTAAAATCCATAGCGTAGTTTTAAAGATCTAAGCATACATAGGGACAGACAGCGAGAAGCGACTTTGTTTTATACTATGTAGGAATTTTTATGCGACTGTATCAGAAAGAGGGTAATATTTTTCGGGACTATGAATGTATGTCGATTTTTTTTTGTCACACGCTACAGTTTAAACGTAATAGCGGATTGCTATGACATATCATTGGAATTGGCTGTCATTGAATTTTTTAATATGCGATCAGAGAAATAGGAGAGGAAGAAACGATGTTCTATCATAACGGAATGGATATCAAATTAAAGCTAATAAATAGATCACCAATTCGCACTTGGCCAGCGTGTTGGACTATGGTCTAAAAATCTTTCATTCTGAGAGAGGACACGTGCCCAGCAGTAGGACAATAATGGGTTGTACCCCAAATAGATCACTACAACAATGCATCGTAACATTTTTGTTGTAAAAAAAAATCTAATTAAATACAAACTTATAAGATTTAAAAAACCCGAATGGCTTATTAACTGAAACTAATGACAATAAGTCGTTTTTAGCAGTTAGGTTTTGTTTTAATAATTGAACAATATCTTCCTCTTTCTATTTAGGGAAGGTAAAGCCTGAAACCCCGCATTAAAGCATAATTTAATGTAATATAATTTCTAGAATGTAAGTACATAATCCATTTGTTCTGATTCTGTACATAATCCATTTGTTCTGATTTGGGTGTGTGAGTAGTTTGCCTACGCCACGGAAGTTAATATAGTTTAAGAGCCAAAGTCTATCTATTTTGATTTGAGTTTGAATCTACCACGCAAGTACAATGACCTATTGACTGACGGCAAATATCATCATACAAGATACACCCAGAGAAGTAAGAAATGTGTCGGTCTCTTTATACCGAAAATTGCGGCCTTGAATAGTGCCGGGCCACAAAACGTTAATAGCATTCATGGGTGTGGTTGCTGGCACACACTTATGTGAGGCGACCATCCTAGTCCTCAGGAGTAGCAACGCATCTGTGATTTTCTTCAGATATAACTTATGTTCTATGTAAAGTTGAAGTGGACTGCATGCTCGTTTGCTACTTCATTATAAAAGAAAAAAAAGTGTCCAGCAACTTCAACCGGCGATGGTTTTATAGCCAGACACATCTCGAGAAGGAGGGACTCCTCTCAGTGACGACTCTTTCGACTTGACTTCTGAAATTAGCGATATCTCGAGCAATAAATAAATAAATAAATGAGATCCCTCCAAATCTACCGGTGTGTATTAATGATACAAGAATAGAGAGGACTTCAGCACTAACTGATCTCTGACGTAATGTGTGGCTTCGACAAAGAAGTTGTGAAGATGCATCTCTCTCTCTGGTCCTTCTCCGGTATTGCTTTCGCGTGCGTCACTGGATGGATACAACCCATTATTGTCCCACTGCTGGGCAAGGGTCTTCTCTCAGAATGAGAGAGTTTCAGGCCATAGTCCACCGCGCTGGCCAAGTGCGAGAAGGTGGACTTCACACACCTCCGAGAACTTTTTTTTTAAAGAATTCTCGGGTGTGTATGTATCCTCACGATGATTCCCTTCGCCGAAAAGTAGTGATAATTAATTTATAATACGCACATAAATCAGTGGTGGGTGACTGGGTTTGAACCGCGGATCTCCCGATTGAGAGGGCAAGTTTCAACCATTAGGCTATCACTGCTCTACGTGCTCTACTTCGACTAAAGCGCGATACAGTTTTAAGCGAGAGTTCAGATCCCAAAACAGTACTGAGCGTAGTTTAGCATTACGACCGTCAACATATGCGGCGCCGTCTTGTCGAGATAGTCTACGGAGACTTAGATCTAACGGACAATCGACGTTGAATGATCGATTTTTCTATTCGATCGATTGATATTCGGGCACCCTTACGTGTGCCCGATGATATGACAGGATGTTGTGGGTGACAGCATCAGGTTCAAGCGCCACTTGTCAAGGACAAAGAAACGCTCGATTCCTGAACAGAAGTCCAAATTTATTATTAAGATGACCTAGCAGAGAAGCATACCCCGAACGCAATTTGTCAAACCAGTTACAAAGCTTAACTCCGTGGAGCCAAAAATGACCTTATTTTGTACTTCATACATACATGTACATACATTATAACATACATTCCGAGTTCGATTCCCGGCCAGTCAGTCAGTCATTCTGGCTTTGGGTGTTTGTGTATTCGTCTTGTGTATGTCCATAGGGCCGACGACACAGTAGAAAATCCTAGTATAGAGCTATGAGTGTAGAAAGCGTGTTATTACATACATAAATATGTAGATAATATAAAACATAAGTACCTTTGTACACTCAAAAATTACCCTCAACTAATCACAGATGCATAAAAAATTACAATAAAACGTTACTTTCAAATTGGTGTTGTCTTGTTTCCAAACGGATCTTTCCTTTACTAGAAACTGGCAACATTGTAAACACTATACTATATTTACTAAACGTTGACATTCCGAGTGTTTTAATTGTATACGATCATCGACCAATGCTGCCTCTGTTTCTACATTCCTCTGTATAATGGACTTTTCATGTATTGGCGTCTTGTAAAAAAAGTGCATGATGTAAATTAGTTGCTAGGCGAGTAATTGCTCGGCGCTAAATCTTGTACTGTTTTATTAAAATGATAATGATATTTATTATGCTGTTTTTGTTCTATCGGTACTATGAAACAGAAAGTAAAAGAGTAGTCCACCTGATTGCTACACGGGCGAAAAGCACATGAGGTAACTAAATCTCAAATAAGTTTTCAAAAAAAGTCTAATCTGTGAACTAACTGTTCTTTCTAACCCAACCTAACCACATTTTTCAAATAAGACCAGCGTTTAAAACTGCTGTTATTCTATATAAATAATCAATGGCAATGTTGCCGCTGCCGTGGAACCAGTGGTAGGTACTGTCCCCTTTTATAAACCAACGCTAACATATATAAAGTTCAATAAAATACATAAAAACTGTAAAATGTTGTGAAGCACGAACAAGTTATGTTAACTATAGACATTATGTTATTAAAATTCCTACGAGATAAGAAAATAATCGTATTTTTACGATTGGAACACTCGTGCAAATTGCGATAAGTGTCTTTAATACCTGCAATAGGTTTGTAAGTACATATTTAAGTATTTTAAGAAATAACTACTCACACTACTCATTTGCTACTATTTAAGGGTACGCGTAATGTTTTTGCCTTAATTTTTGTAAAATTGATCAACATTTTTCAATAAGTATAATTTCATAATAATGTAGATGTCCATAAAAGCATAATAAATACATTCCAATTCATACATTCTTATACTAATAAGGAATTAAACAAAAAATGTGAGTTGATAGTCGATCTTGTAATAATAAACAACCATTTCAATTATTGCATTGACACCATGCTGGTGACAATTTCCAATTAAACAGGATTCCATCTGTTTTGGTTATTATTAATAACATTTTTAACAACAATCGTAGTTTTTTTCAATTGGGATGATTGCCAGCTCACTTTTATATGATGCTACTACCTTAGTCCTCCGAAGTGACAACGCATCTTCGATTGTTTTTGAAAGAGTCCTGGCTCTGTTTGAAGTTGCATACAGATGTAAATGGGCGGCTGTGAACAACTAATATCTGGTGGACTGTATGTTGATTTTTTAAGTCAATTTTATACACCAATGACAAAAATCTTCATTATTATAGCTACATCTGATTCAAGAAACTAGAAAAGCTAGTAAAATCCTTCACTACTATTTTTGGTAAAAAAACTTCAGTTGTTTCGAAGATCAACCCGTGTAAATTTAAGAACAAACAAAAACTTTTTTTTTAAAAACAGCTTTTGCGATACTACCCTCTTCGGTCATTTACAACGATAAGGAGTATATTTTGTGTTCGTCCGGGTCAAAAACGATATGTGTCCAAAATTTCAGGCAAATTGAATCTATAATTTTTAGGTACTATAGTAACAAACACACATTCTCACGAGCTTTCACATCATCACTACATATCATAAAACAAAGTCGCTACACGCTGTCTGTCCCTATTTATGTTTAGATCTTTAAAAGTACGCTGCGGATTTCAATGCAGCTTTTTAATAGATGGAGTGATTCAAAAGGAAGGTTTTTATATGCTGCCATTATATTACGCATGTATTTATATAATACATGCATAATATAATGGCAGAACACTGATAATTTTCGCCGAACACCGATAACTTTTAAAGTTCGCCGGGTCAATTAATTTATAATATTGGTGTGATTTAAAAATTATGAATCTTATAAGTGCGAAGAAAATTAACCGCAAGAAGTATTAACTGTATTAGACTGCAGATTTTTGCATTAATAACTAAATATCTATTTCGTCTCAATCGACACCGTTACCGCACTGCACACTTCTGCCTTGCTTCAACTAAGCACCGTTTTGATTTTTTAATCGCCATAGCGATTTTTATTCAAAACATGGCCAATACATGATATGATCGCTACACGCAGTCAATGCTACTGGATGGCTAGTGTAAATAGAATAAAGAGTCCGTAAAGGCAAGCTTCATTCCGTCAACTTTTTGCACCAGGCCATCCACTTGTACGGCGATGGAACGTAAATCTTAACAGTAAATATTCAAAGTTAAATATCCAACCACGCGGCCAGGCGTGAAAACTGTTGAACGAAATAATTACTTAATCCTCATACATTGAGTTTAATTTGGGACGCCCGTACATTGTACAGATATTTTGAACTTGCGCGAGGTAAGTTTTGTGAAATATTGTTCTGTGCGAGGATTATGCAATGCATATATGCCAGTATCATACGATAGGAATGTTATTTTTAGTAGGTACTAAGCGAACCTATTTTAACTATTCTCGAAGTTAGTTTTCAAGGTAGTAGAAATAGAGTAGTTTGACCGGGAATGTATCGTTGCCGCAATTATTAGCATGAAGAAGTGGAACTCCGTTTTGGTGGAAGGGTGTGGTTGCAGGCTCACTTTTATATGACGACAGGCGACAGTCTTAGTCCTCGGGAGTAGCAACGCAACCGTGATTGACTTCATAGAAAACCACTGTTCTAAATAAAGTTGCTTACAAATGTCTATGGTTGGCAGTAATCACTTACCATCGAATGGACTGCATGCTCGTCAGCTGTCAAGGTGGTACCAGGTTTAGTTTGACCGTGGAAGTACCACCGCCACACCTATTTCTAGCGTGAAGCATTTCTTGCGTTTCGATAGAAGGCTGTGGTGCGAAATGCCGGCACACTTCACATGAGGCGATCATCACAGTCCTCGGGAGTAGCAACGCACTTGTGATTGACTTCAGATGGAACCCATGTTCTGTATGAAGTTGATTACAGATGTCCATGGGCGGCAGTGACCACTTACCATCAGGTAGACTGCATGCTCGTTTGCTACTTCAATAATATAAAAAATGTGGCCAACCTCAGAATTGGCTCTAGTTTTTATTAGAGTTGACAGATATCAATAGTCCCAGTGGCTACTTACTATCACATGAACTGCAAGCTCACTTTCTACTTTTATAATATAAAAATAAAGATTTTAATGCTGTAGTAGCTTTAGATAAGTTATTTAAATGTACGACTATGTTTACAACATACTAGTAGATGTGCGAAACAAGTATGCAGCAGCACCTGATGATAAGAAAACACTGTCATCTATGTATATTAAAGAAGCCCTTAGTGATTCGACTCCAAAAAAACCACTGCTGCAACTGTCTCTGCCTAAAAAAACAGTGTTTCTGCCTAATAAAAGTACTGTATTCAAGGAAAATCTCACGAGGAAAACTACACACCAGAGGGTTCTCTAAAAAACCATTCTCAAAAGTTTGAGAAGTCGAAGGCGGTGGACTATGGCCTAAAAATAATAACATGATTCTTAAGTTAAATAAACATACAAACAAATCATTTGTCTATCTGTTTTGTCTTGAAAAACTATTTCGTTGTGCTATAATCTAACTATTATTAAGTGTCATCGGACTATTAATCTTCTCAAGTATGTAGTTGGTTAAATTAATAACCAAAAAATCTCAACTCCATAATATTTTAAGGAGTAAAACTGCTACTTACTATTTGCAATCAATTATAAAAAAAAACTATTGAAATAAAAATCTTACTATTTTGACATTAAAAACAGAACTTTATCTTTGCTATGAAATCCTAATACCCATATAGATAATTGCGTTTGTAGAATTTTTCGAATACCTCCCTTATTTACCCTGATGCTCTCATAATGAGCAGAACATTAATTAATTTAATAGCGGCTTCTTTTACTTGTTTCTTGTTCACGTGTAATTGTATGGATGCCATCACATGCGCCCGCGCATCGAGTGATAACTTAACCATTTAGCTAACTGGACTCGACTGGGGTATATTCTGCAACCGTTCGTTATTTACATTGTAAGACGTGTCGTCAATCCTTATATAAAGAGGAAAACTTTGTATTTTTGTATGATTGTTATGAATTAACTTAAAAACTACTGAACCAATTTTAAAAATTCTTTCATTATTAGAATGCTACGTTATCCCTGAGTAATATTGGCTATTTTTATTACTAGACTACATAAGGGGTCCGTGCTAAAACTTCAGTAACGTAATTCAAGGTGTAAAAAATTTAAAAAAAAACTTTTATCGCATACGCTTCGATACCTATTAACAACAGAACAAAAATACATTCTACAATATAAGAGAACTTATCAATGTCTACAAAAACTTGTACGCAAAGATTTTTGGGACTTCTATCGGAATAGCATCAGCACCCACTCTTGACTGACTAATGCCCGAATCCTCATTACGGATGAGGGGAAAAACATGGTCCAGGAGTAGATCTCAAATGTATTATACATTTGAGATCTACTCCTGGACCCTGGTTGGATAGATTGCATTATAGTCTGCACGAACGAAGTCGTTTCAGTTCATTTATCACTACATTGTATAAAACAAAGTCGCTTCACGCTGTCTGTCCCTATGTATGCTTAGATCTTTAAAAGTACGCAATCGATTTTAATGCAGATTTATTTAATAGATAGAGTGATTCAAGAGGAAGGTTTTTATGTACAATTTATATACAATGTGATAGAGAAACACTGATAATTTTACATGTTTTACTTTTAGGCGGAACGAAGTCAACTTTCTCCGGGTCAACTAGTAATATTATAAATTGAAAAGTTTGTGAGCAAGTATGTTTGCTTGTTACTCTTTCACGAGAAACTTGGAATTCGCTGAAATTTAGCAATTTTTTTTTTTTATACACTTTATTAATGCGATCTGTTTCATATGAACATTAAGCATAGGGTTATGAATGGGTATTTTGTCTTGGAGGGCAGTGAGTCCAGTGACATACGCCCTTTATGTATATTATTCCTTATAGGTCTCTAGGGGACTTCCTTTTTAGCCTTTTGAATGTTGAAGATGATTTCATTAGGTGCATAGCTAGCATGTTAGGATGGGATTGTAGTCTATTCCTGTATGATTTAACGGAGTACTTGATCTCTTCTTGGACGGTTGGGATTTCAAGGTCGTGGTGTAACTGTTGGTTTGTTACAAACCATGGAGCGTCAGTGATAATTCTTAGCATTTTGGATTGGAACCTCTGGAGTATTTCCAGATTTGAGTTAGCAGCTGTGCCCCAGAGTTGCACTCCGTAATTCCAGATTGGCTTTAGGACGCACTTGTATAATAAGAGTTTGTTCTTCATAGACAACTGCGATTTTTTTCCAAGCATCCAGTACATTTTTCTCAATTGGATCCCCAGTGCTTTTCGCTTGGTGAAAATGTGTTTCCTCCAGGTAAGTTGGCGATCGAGATAAACCCCAAGGTATCGGGCTTCATTTGCTTGCGGTATCTGTACTCCGTTTAACTTTACAGGAGGACATGTATCTCGTCGGGTCGTAAAGGTTACCTGCACTGATTTAGCCTCATTTGCCTTTATCCTCCAGGTAGTTAGCCATTCCGTGATGCTGTTTAGAGAGCGCTGCAGCATACTACTCGCTTGTGCTGGTACATCATGGGCTGTTAAAGCTGCCGTATCATCAGCAAAAGTACCTATTATGACGCCATCTGTTGTCGGTAAGTCTGCAGTGAAGACCAGGTAGAGAATTGGGCCTAACACACTTCCTTGTGGTACTCCCGCGTGAACTCTGTGTAATTTAGTCACTTCTTCCCCTTGCTTAACGTAAAAAAATCTGTCAGCAAGATATGATTTTAGAAAGATATAATAGTTGACTGGGAGTTTTCTTTTTATTTTGTATAGCAAACCTGTGAGCCAAACTCTATCAAAGGCCTGTGATATGTCGAGAAATGCTGCACAGCAGTATTTTTTATTTTCAAAAGCCTTGTGTATTTCTTCCACTAGTCTATGCACCTGCTCAATAGTGCTATGTTTCTTTCTAAAACCGAATTGGTGGTCAGGTATGATCTTATTTTCTGCAATAATGGTGTTTAGTCGCTTTAAGAAAAGTATTTCCATAACTTTTGAAAATATAGGCCGTAAACTAATCGGTCTATAGGATGAGGTGTCTTCGGGTGCTTTACCAGGTTTAAGGATCATTTTAATTTCAGCTACTTTCCATTGCGGTGGGAAGATGCCTCTGGTAAGTATGCAATTGAATAGATGCGTCAAGAATCGTATTGCTATTTCAGGTAATTCGCGAAGTATTTTTGCAGTTATCAAGTCGTATCCTGGGGCCTTATTCAGTTTTAGGTTTTTAATTGCTTCGATGACCTCGTACTTCTTGATCCTTTCAATTGGCAAGTCTAGTTGATAAGGTTGATCAAGGAAGTCTGTAAGTTCTTCACTATTGATATTCGATGGGTTTGGTAGAAAGACGTTTGTTAGAGGAGAGGCAAAGGCTTTACTTTTCTCTAGGTCACTTTTTGCCCAGGATCCGTCCCTCCTACGTATCGGCGGATTGGAAACAGTGGGTCTTTTAAGACTTTTGGTTGCTTTCCAAAGGGAATAATCACTAGCAGCCGTGACGTCTAGATTACGTAGATGGTTCTGCACATTTCCATTTCTTTCTGTTTGGATTAGTTTCTTAATTTTGGCTGTTAGGTAGTTCAGTCGTGTCTTGTCTATGTTGTATCTGGTTATTTGCCATAACTTACGAGCCTGTCTTTTTTCTGCTACTAGTTCACGGATGGGCTTTGAGCATTCTGGTTCTGTGTGTTTCTTTGTAGCTGGGGTGCTATCCCAAGCAGCACTTTGAACACATTCATTAAAGTGTTCTACGGCTACCAAGATATCCCTTTCTGTTTTAAGAGAAATATTGATATTAATCTTGGATTCTATTATGGAACGGAACATATCCCAATTAGTCCTATGCTCATGTAGCCTTGCCAAGGGTTTGACATATGTTAATTTCTGAGAAACCTCTAATAGTATAACACTGTGATCTGATGAAAGGTCTTGTAGGGAAGTACATTTGAAACAATTAGCAGGAATCCCCTTAACAACACTAAAGTCTACCAAGTCTGGGACTTTTTTCGGGTCAGTGGGCCAGTACGTTGGTTCTCCGTTCGATATCGTGTTCAGGTGTAGGTCATGTATAGCGGCCTGTAGTTGGCGTCCTTTGGGGGTTGTTAGACGAGAGCCCCATTGAGTGTTTTTGGAGTTATAATCTCCACTTGCAATAAACCTTGGTCCTAGGGTTTTGAAGAAGTTGATATATTCTTCTTTTTTAAGCACATGCTTTGGTGGAGAATACAGTGCGGTGATGGTCAGGTGACCCCGCCAGTCCTCAACAACAACACTTGTGGCTTGTATCTTAGGAGTTCTAAATGGATTGGTCTCATGGTGTTTAATGTTACTCTTAATGAGGATAGCCGATCCT
Organism: Spicauda simplicius; assembly: GCA_949699795.1. Classification (NCBI taxonomy): domain Eukaryota; kingdom Metazoa; phylum Arthropoda; class Insecta; order Lepidoptera; family Hesperiidae; genus Spicauda; species Spicauda simplicius. The sequence goes on along the minus strand of OX453073.1, from coordinate 4,375,058 downwards.
CCATGGGCCGTACCGTCTGGATGCATAGTTTGGTAGAATTTATAATTGTTGATTCTTAGGTAGTTTTTATTTGTAAAATGGGTTTCAGACACAAGCAAGATGTCAATTTTGTTTATTTTTAAGAATGTCTCTACTTCTAGGACATGTTGTGAGAGCCCATTGGCATTCCAGAGGGTTATTTTTAGTGAACAGAATTTGTCAGTTTGGTCATGATTTCCATTAGGAGATTTGTCATTGTGGTTAATTGTTGCATTAATTGTGACATAGCATTTATGATCGCTTTCATATCATTGTTGTTTGTGTGGACTGTGGTGGATTCATTTGGGCTCTGCTTGTTTGCTGGTGTGAGTGGATGTAGCGGTTTGTTGGACATTAATACTTCCTTATATGATGGTTGGTCTTGTTGCCTAGTAGTATTTTCAGTATGGCTAGGATGATGCACGGGGCGCGTTGTCTGTCGATGTTTTGCTGGTTGGGATGGGTATTTAATTCTCTGGAGCTCTTTATAAACTGCGCAACCCTTGTAATTTGCAGGGTGGTTGCCATCACAAAGTATACATTTTACCGATTCTGACCTTTCTTTACGTTCACATTCTGATGATGCATGGTCTCCAGCGCATTTAATACACTTAGGCTTCCTAAAGCAGTATTTTCTTGTATGCCCATATTGTTGGCAGTTGCTACATTGTGGAATATCCCGCTTAGGTCTTGGTGGTTCGAATATAACCCTGCAGTGGAGAAGACTTTTGATGTTGTAGATATCTTTATTATTGTTATTGGGTTCTATTTCTATGAAGTGCATAGGTAATGGTTTTTTTGTAATCCTTTGTTTGACATTCCAAATGTTAGTGATTTTATGTCCTTGTATTTCTAATTCAGCTTTTATTTCTTCTGTATTTGTAGAGGGGTGAAGATTTTTGAGTACTACCTTGAAGCAACGGTCTTGCTTGGGTCTTTAAGTATAAAATTCTGTGTTTTTTTCTTGCAGGTTTTTAACTATTTTTGTATAGGATTCAGTAGACTTGGGCTGTATTCTAACTTGGTCATTACGAAGGACTTTTACTTCATAGTTATCTGCTGCTACCTCATCAAGCATTTTAAGTAGTGGTTGGATATTACTGACCCGGTCAACATATAAGGGCGGAGCTTTGGCAGGTTTTTCGACAGTGTCATTGCTTTGTGCTAATTCCGTGTCATCGCTGAGCTCAGAGAATCTATTTGAGGTTGGTATAGGTTGGCTTAGCCAGTAGGTGTCAAGTTTTTTTTGTTTTATGGCTTTGTTTATTGCAGGGCTTTCACGTTGTCTTTTCCTTTCAGGTGCTGTCTTCCATTGATCGCCATCAGCTGTTTTAGCCATTTCCAAGTTAGTGTCAGCTGGTATGTCATCATCCAGATTGCTCAGTGACTGTGTTCTTGGCTTATTAAAGAAAGATTTGTGAAAAATCTGTTGTGTGAGTCTGTTACTTGGGGTTTCGTAAGGTTGAGAGAGGAGGGGTTTTTCTTTTTCATTATTATTCATTTTGTCCCCACGAGTAGGGTCGTTTAATACCGGTCACACACAGGGTCACGCCCATTCCTGTGTGAAGGCACTATACAACAATGTGAGCCAGATCCATTGAAGTTGGCGCTCGCGACTGATAACCCATCAGCCATTCATCCTTTTGACGCGTATCCCATCGTAAGATTGGGGTTAATTTTAGAGAGGCGTTCTTCCTCTTGGTTCGGGCGGTGAAGCCAAAACCCCCGTTCTCGTAAGACATGACTACGAGGTTACGAGTTGTGCCAGTCATTTCCTACTAGCACGGAACAAGGCTTGTTAGGCCAAGTGAGTCGGGTTAATTACCGCCGCCCGAGGCTCGGTGTTGTTACTCGTTTAGCACCACCCAGGGGACACGTGTAGGGTGGGCCTAGAAAAAGGTGGTAATTACTACGGACGCGAGTAACACCGTCCCCCTAAAATTTAGCAATTAGCATACACAAATTTAGCATACACAAAGTTTATGTCCTACATCAACACATAGGTTATCATTACCATAGATTGGTGACCGAAGCGATAGAGATGTGGGAATAAACTAGTAGTAAATAAATCTTTACCTTGATTTTTGATGAGTGTGACGTATCGATTTGGACACTAGAATAAAATCTGAAGAGATATTCGAAACACGTCGTCCGACTGCTGTTTGTAGACTGTGATAAAGAATACAGGGGGTGGGTCATTTGTGAGCGAGTTTTGTTATAATAATAATAATAATAATAATAATAATTTTATTGACACAATATAATAATTACAGTCATTTGAAGCATCTGGTTCCTGAGGCAGTCGAAACTGTGTGTCAAGGTCCAGTGTCTGCTTCCATTTTCGTTTTTACTATATAACTTACATTAAGAGACAATCTTATGATTCTGATCCTGTCTAAAATTGATTATAGATGTCAATGGACGGCCGTTCTGTCTTACAATCAAGTCTGTTGTTTGAATATGCGCACGTTTGCGCTACATGTGCAATCTATATATTAATACGTGAAGCGAAAACTTGTGGTACATTTTTAAGTAATATGCAATGGATGGATTACTATGAAATTTGTCACGACTATAGTGGACATACAGAAGGAGTGCAGAATGTTAATATTTTTTTCAAATAATGCATTTGTCACAAACACATAAATAATAAACGAAAAAGAACATTAAATGTCTTACTATGAAGACATAACGTCAGAAATGTCAGTGTCTTTGTCAAAATACCCGCTATTGATTTTAAATGCGGCTAAGCTAAATAAACCTCTTTTTATATTTAACGGGTGCGTTCAAAATTACTTGATAGTTATTACATTTTATTTGAATTCGAGAAATATTCGTACTACTTTGGACAATGTAAAGTTTAGTTCTATAATTTAAAATACGGTCGAATATCGATCGATGCCATGTGACTAGTATTAAGAAATGTTGCTACTTTAATTGCAATGTTTATAAGAACAAGTTAGCTACATTACAACGGTAGAAGTGTCGGTATTGAGAATAGTACCCCGCTGTGAGCTCAAGCAACTTTTTCATTATTATCTAGCAGGAACCAACAAGACTCATCTTACCATTAAAGTAATTCAATGGGATTTTTCGCAACGTTTTACCTGATTCGATCATTGCCTCTTATTCCATTAATTTAACCTTGACAATTAACCTCTTTTGGATATCACCAATACAACCTTTTATGGGAAAATAAGCATTTTTATAGTTCTATGAAATAAGAGAAAACTGTATTTATTAAGCTTTAAGGTGTAAAAGGTGTGACTTGGATAAGGCAGAAGTTGATTTGTTTTTGTTCTTTATTATTTTAATTAAAATACTTACCTATAAGTATGTGAACCTAAGTGAAGAGGAGCGTAGTATAACTTCGTAATTCGTATATTAACCACACATAGTAAGGCCTATTTTACTTGAGAATAAGAAAATTAAGTCTCAGTATCGTAATATTATTCATCAGTATCAGTATTATAGGTATATATGCAAATATATCTTAGATTTTCATAAAAATAACTATTGTTTTGGCAAACATAAGTACTTTTTTGTATTTTAGTTCACCTGAAAATAACATGATAGTTTACAATCAAGTAGCAATCGATTAAAATTAATTATGATTACCTTTCCAGTCCCATAGATCCGCAAGAAACAAACTACTGTGTGGTGGCATCTCATAAGAAGAACTACACATCCCTCTGCGCCGCTCAGTACGATGTGAAGGCGAATCGTTTGGAGAACAAATCCAATCGTTTCAACTCCGGAGAAGATGGAGAAACCGAGCGGTCTAAGGCAAACGATAGTTCCGATAACGCCACAAGGGTTACCGAAGTGGATAATAAAATTGAAATAGATACAGACAGTTTCAGCTCGTACGAGAATTTCAAGAGTGTTTATAGGCGGAAGAAATTTGGTGAGTACAATGTTATCGGACTTAAGATTAAAAACGTTGTGGATAAAAAAGGTAAAAAAGAGTGAAGAAAGTATGAAATTGTAATTGAAAAATGATTAAGTACGAACAAAAAGAATAGGAAAAGGTAAAGGTTGGTTCAGTGAAAGTAAATAAAGTGTTATGGATTAGATTCAATAGGAAATAAAGGATATTGAAGCTACCATCGCCATAACTTTTATGTATGGCGAAACTACTGGCATAAAACAATATTTTGGATTCTTTCTATTCTGGTTTTATATTCCGCAAATACCCATTTGGTGTCCGTCGTCTTAACCATCACACGTAAACTACGGAGAATCCTAGAAACTATGAGTATAAAAAGCGCCATTATTAAAAAAAAATAGTTCTTGATAAGTTAGTTATTACCGTATAACGAATAATCTTTAATTTTAAAGGCTTTATTCAATTTAAAATTATTTCTAGATACAGCAATTCGTATGCATCTATTCAAGCAATTCGTATTATATTTAGTTTGATAAATTGACTCTTTCACATATATTTTTACACCTATTATTTTTATACCAAATATAATTGTACAACTAAGTAGTTAATAATTTGTTACTTTAAATTCTTTCCGCCTAAATTTAATTTTCAAATTGTTTTATGTTTTGATAGTATCGTTCATGTCGATAGCTTTAGCATTAATTATTTTGTTGCATTATGATTTTATCGATTACAAGGATATTGAAATAATATATATTGATGAATCAATCTAAATAGGTCCGTGTGTCAAACCAGGTCGAAGTACAAGAGTGACCAATGAAGACCCAGTAATAGCATGCGTCGGGGAGCGAACGCACCATCTAATTGAAAACCTGGACCCTAGTATCGTAAGTTTTTTGATTTTTAATGGTTCAAAATTTAACATATTTCTCACTAAAAGTACTTTATCGTCATTTTGGTAGTTGTATCTAACATTTATTAAATTCTTGACAAATGGATATTTCGAAATACTATACAATATTTAGCTAACTAGTTACGCTTTTTGTTATTTTCCTTATGTGTTTTTTTTTTCAAATATCCATATCCGAATGTCTGAATTTCTTACATGTCTTATATGTATGTTAAATAATTATTTGTTGGAGTGTTTAGATCATTTTTATTGATATTATATTTTCCAACTGTACTTTCTTTTTTCCCGTTTTATACTGTAGTCTTTCATAATAACGTATCCCAATTTTGCAATACCATAAACTCTGAAGTTTTAAAACTTGCTTTTTTATATTTGGAGTTCCGTAAAACGCTGTAATTTCGTAGTTGTCGCATTATATTCATTTTCTATTATCAATATCTTCATTGTCATCATTGCAACTGTTTATACTTACGACGTTAATCTTTATTTTTTATTTCATTTTTCCTCAGACCTACTTCGTCAGTGTCTTCGGTGTTGCCAGAGACCGTCGGGCAGGCTCCTTATTGGCCATTGGCAACGTAAAACCTCGCACTTCAACGGCGAAACGGTTACGAGAAAATGTATCCCACAAATCTGATATTCGTGGGAAAACAGTTTATTATTTTAAGGTACACTCATTACTTTCATAATTAAATCATCATCATACTGATATTATGAAGGCGAAAGTTTGTGAGTGTATGTTTTTTTACTTTTTCACGCGTAAACGGCTGGAGCGATTTTCATAAAATTTTGGTAGGGAGTTAGCTGATCCTCTGGATTAACTGAAGGCTACTTTTTACTGTGGAAAAATATCTTACTCCCACCGGGACAATCGACTTTTGTTAACGCGGGCGAAGCTGCGGGATTCAACTAATCTAACGATAAGGCAGACGGGCTACCTACTCAGAAACACCAGGAAGTCACCAAAGTGTCGCTTGTTTTTTAACTGTAGTCTTAACTTTCGCCAAATTGATGAAGTATTAGTAATAACGTGACACAAAACGTACAAAAACTAGCTTTGTAAATTAAAATGCGCTAACTTTTGATAATTCAATGATATCGAATAAACAGCTACTGGCGCGCATAATAATGTGTTAGCAGTAGTTAGCATTATTGCATGGGCGTTCCCTCATACTCTGCAATACTCAGTACTAATTAACGTAGACTGCGTGCTAAGCGGTCTTATTTCATCTCGTTTCTTATATGCATCCATTGGACATTATCTTCAATTAATATCAGCTAGCTTGCATACAACAATTACATCAGAATTTTTGTTAAAATGCGCCACGATATTTATTTTTTGTTTCTTATCTCTAAGTCATACAGATTACTTATTTTTATACCCTTAGTATAAGTTTATTGCGAGTCCTCAAAACATACCGTGTTTAAGTTTTCGCTTTTTTATCTAATTGAAGTAGCAAATGAGTATGCAGTCCACCTGATGGTACGTGGTCACTGCCCCCCATGGACATCGGTGAGAAACTTTAAATAGAACATGGGTTCTATCTGAAGTCAATCACAGATGCGTTGCTACTGCCGAGGACTATGATGGTCACCTCATATTAAAGTGTGCTGGCAACCACACCCTCCCATCGAAACGCAAAAAATGCTTCACTTTGGAAATAAGTGTGGCGGTGTTACTTCCCCGGTCGAACTATGGTAGTTCTACCACCTTCATACCGCTTTACATTGCAATATATATTAAAATAACGTGTGATGACATAAACGATGATTGTTTTGACGAATCAGTAGACTCGTAAGGGTGGAGATAATATGAATTGATTATAAAAATGAAACTTCTCGTTCTTAGGCTACAATCAGTTCAGGAGGTGGTCTATGGTTCTCAATAACAACATGTGGCGGCTCTGTGGACGTAGAAGTATCCGTTAGAGGCAAGAGATTATATTTAATCAAAGACATAGGTAAGTTATATTGTACTATTATTATTTTCCAAGTTAAAGGTTGAACATGGCCCTCACCCAAATGACACCACTCCAAAGAGTCTTGGGTCTTCTGAATCAAACAATTTCTCGCCATCTTCTTCAGGTCATCGGTCCATTTGATGAGAGAATGTTTTTATGCCTTTTTGCGTTTTTTTTTTTGTTCTCGAGAGGGAAACCTTCAAGCGGGCGACGCAGGGCTATGTGGGTTTTTTTACCGCACTAAAATTCCTCGGTTGCCGTCCTCAGCGCTTTAAAGAGGACTCCGGGATCTCCGAAGTAACACAACCGGAGGCCGAACGAGTCAATCTCCCACTCTAGCCGCCCGCGACCTCGAAAGCCCCTTTTAGTCGCCTCTTACGACAGGCGGGGGATGCCGTAGCCCTATTCTGATCGCAGAACTACAGGGACAATGGCTTTTTTGCCTAAATATAGTGGCCACTCGCTTCCCTATTAGTTATCAGACCTTTTAGCGATGTGGCTGGGTCGTTGCCACTTCAGCTTGCTAATATTTTATATTGTGTTATGGTACCAAATAGCAGATTAAATATTTTTTCTATTTTTTTATAGAACCACACTCCAAATTTTTCGTACCAGCACCGGTACCAACGTCATCAATCCAGGAGACGAGTGACGAAGGATCGGTACAATTTGATTCAAGTTCTGAAGAAACAAGAATGAGATACGTTATTCGGGTAATCCCAAACCGTTGGTACAGGGACGGTGCTGTAAACGTTGAGGTTAGGATTTTTTTATTTATTTTTTACTTCTAAGATTCTTATTACGATGTTTTGACGACCCGCGTGGCGGAGCGGTTACCATACCGGTCTGACGCGCAATGGGTCCCGGGTTTGATTCCCGGCCAGACAGGTATCTGAATGATGAGTTTAGATTCATGTTCTGGGTCGTGTGTTTGTGTATTCGTCTTGTGTGTGTCCATAGTACCCACGACACAGGAAAAAATCCTAGTGTGGGGCTATGAGTATGGCTACGATAAATACGGTAGTAAACGTGTTTGGTCCGGGAAGGTGTTTAAAACTACGCTTCCGGTCTCAATGCAATATTTTTAATAGATAGAGTGATTCAAGAGGAAGGTTTTTCATGTATAATACATGCATATTATAGTGGAGGAACACTGATAATTTTAGATTTTTGACTGTTAGGCGGAACAAAGTTCGCATCAACTAGTTATACATAAATTAATTTTATTTTTCAGGTCACAGCATCAACCACAAGATGGGGTGCGAGTACTCCAGAACTTTTAGAAGACGGAGGCACTGTGAGGGAACTGAGACCGAGGAGGTCTTGTAAATCTGTCGAAGTCGCATTCTTGCCAGCCAGCCACAATGCCACTAATGTTATCAGGTTGGCTATTTCTGTTTCATGTTCTTAATTATTATCATTTTTTTATAATGCAATTCTTTGTTTGTTACTACCTTTCATATCTTTTTCCAACTAAGAATCCAGATAACCTTTTTGGGAACCTTTCTGGAATTCTTTCTGGGAACCTTATTCTGCTTCTTCCTTTTTATTGTGTAATTATATTTTGTTCAATCGTAATGAAATATAGCCTATAGCACTCCCGAATAGTGTAGCCTTGTGATTCTGAAAGAATTTGCACGATCGGTTCACTATTTCCGAAGATTACCCCTTATAAACAAACAAAGTTACAAACTTTACCTATTTATATTATTAGTATACATAGTATAAAATACTTTTACATCTAGTTTTTACTTAATATGAGTCTGAGCAATACACATTCTACTTTACTTGACGACCCGCGTGGCGCAGTGGTTTCAACACCAGTTTGACAGTGGGTTCCGGATTCGTACCCCGGCCAGACAGATATCCGAATGATGAATTTTAATTTCTGTGCTGTGTCTGGATGTGTGTGTATCCGTGTGCCCATTACACCCACGATACAGTAGAAAATCATACTATGGGCCTATGAGTTCAGAAAGTGTTATGTTAAATTTAGGTCAGATTAAAAATATTTAATATTTCCAGATACTGCATTACCACAAGGGAAATAGTGAACAGTGATAGCTATGTATGCTCGAGCCGGCGGACGCACATGAGAAACCAGTGTGTGAATCATTTGCTACGACCACCGTACGTATGAGGATAAAGGCTATTAACGCCTTTGCTCTTTTTTGAGTTTTGTTCATGGGAGTCATTGCTTCGCTATTCTGCAGTGTTAGAGAAGGAAGTCTTTTGGTAAATATGTTGATAGACGATTTTGCATCAAGGGGGTATCTGATGTTAATTTTAATTTCAAATGATAAATCCTTAAGCCTATCTGAACAGCAACTTGAATTAAAAACATAATCGTTGTAACGATTTTTAAAATCACGATTATATACTTTTAATAAAATATATTTAGTTTTACTTCGATTTTTGAACGGAAGATCTTGATTTTCTTGTCTATTAGTTAATGTAATTATTTTACTAGCCTAAATAAGCAACTACTAATGAACGACATTTTTATTGTTGTTTTTTTTTTCATAGGAATTTTATTTAATCCAATGTATTTTTTTCAGAACACGAGTAATAGTTCAAAAGGTACTAGGGCTTAGAGCTGGAAAAAAGTATGCCATACAAGTTACAGCTTGGAATAAAGAAGCTTCCGTGCCATATAACATGCTGTATGTTGATACCAACGCGTCTTGTAAAGAAGGATAACGCTTCTGAAAAGCTAGTTAAATCAGTATTATGATGAACATAATTATTTTATATTTACAGTCATAAAGGATGTTTAAATAACTATCCTTTGTTACGTTATTAAAAATTAAAAATAAAATCTGCTGTCAATTTCTGTCATCTGCCAGACTGCCATAGTTTTAGGGTTGCCATCTTTTTATTTAGTTAAATAAATTATTTCCTTTTTTTTCGGAAATACATTTTAAAAAATACGTTTGCACCAAAGAATTCATGTAGAAAAGTCAACTGCGTTAAAAGAGAAAAGAATACATTACCTACTCTTCTGATAAATTAATTCTTTGCAATAAACATTAAACCCAAGAAATTTGTTTTTGTGTAATGGAATTAGTACGTTATTGTGGTGTGACTTAGGTATCTTTCTTGTATCAATTAAAAAAAATCCCCCACATGTTTTTTATACTAACGCTTTGATTGAAAACTAATAAAATGTCATTTCATTATATACAATATATATTTTATAGTTTTAAAAATATATTTTTATTTTCTGGTATGTATCGCAATCTTTTTACTTTTTTAAATAATTGTCTTTGCAAACATAGATAAACTTTTTAGGTATTTATTTTTATAATAATAATAACATTAGATATAATATAATAACCAATATAATTATAAAAAAACATCTTTATAAAATGTATTACGTAGTTCCTATAAGAAAGGTCGTGTATTATAAATAATAAATTTGTGTTGAAATAATAAATACATTAGATTTTGTAATTATTATATTATTATGAGTCTAAGAAAATGTTCAATGCTTTGCCGAATATGTGATGATTATTATAATATGATACATAGGCTTATGAATAATTTAATTTTAGTTGAATATTATGTTTGTGGTGCAATTTAAAGGGATATAATTCGTAGCGATGGAAATAATGAAATTTTAATGAAACGATAATTTGCATGAATAGTAGTTAGTGACCGACCAAACGTGGTTTTATAGCAAATAAAGAACTGTCAGCTTTTATCACAGTTTTGGGTTAAACCGAAACTTGATAAACTCATCAGAAAGTACACAATTCCCTGCATAAATTTACTGAATTATACGCAACTTACCTTATTTATTACAAAAAATAAAATACTTTTTTTCGTTGTTGGCATAAAGTTAGAAAAACCTAGGAATACAAAATTCAACAACATGTTGAAAGTAAAGTGCATATGAGACGTCTGCTATCTGCTATGCAACGGCAAGAGTACAGCTCTTCGACCCGAGAATATACTTATCTTTCGGGTCGGTCGATTTATTGTTGAAATCAAAAATTTGTTAAAAACTTAGCTGAAACCAAAGCTTTGGTAGGTCACTATTATTTACGATTGTAATACAAGTTTATAGAATATATAGTTTATTAAGTATCTTTACGAATATTATTTAGTGATAAGTAGGTATTCATACTATATTTCGTTATAATTCTAATAAATTTAATTAAACAATACGTGTGTGAAAATATGATGGCATTATAGGTAGGTATAATTATTGTAAAATTTTGTAGGTACTTATTTACTAATACGCTGATTATATTTTCTTATGGTAAAAATGGTCTATAAAACGAAATTTTATATTAGTTTATGTATAAAGAAGCTGAATTTTGTAAATTCTTTTCTTTTAAAATTGCTGTTATAAAATGTGTATTTTATTATCGAAATTCCTTAATGTAAAAATAATACTTTAATTAAACTGAACCTTGTTTAAGTTACTTGTGGCATTTACATTTAATTACAAACTCTACTAAGTTCCTATTACATTTACGTAATAATGTTTAATTTAGAAAATAAGAAAACAAAATAAATAAAATTGAATAGTAAAACTGTGTAAGTTTTTAATTTACTATTTTTCCCTGGAAGTAACTACAATCGTATTCTTATAAAACTGAAAAAAAAAATGAATTTGAACTACTATCGGGCAACACTTAATAAACAGTACAAGCATAGATGGCTGAATGCTACGAATACTTTGTATTTATAAATCAAAAAGAAAATTTTAACTCTGTCAAAGTCATTAAGTCATGTCATGTCATCAGCTCAGTGTCAACTGTCAAGTAGCATGTCTGTTTTCATAATGTGATATTTATCATTTAGTTGTGATTAAAAAGTAAAATAGCTAGCTTGTTAGTAACTTATCTAGATTTTTGTGGATATATACAAAATTGAAAATGACTACAAATGAAAAACAAATCCTAGGACCGCTAACATTACATCAAAAGAATGAAGCACCGACAATTTTCAAAAGTGATGAGCCTGTGGAATGTTTTTGTGTTTTGTGCGACGAAAAATACACTTTACCTGCATTGGAAAAGCCATTCTTGACTCATATATTCATGGAGCATCGCCTAGTAATAGCTGATGTTAATCAGATAGCGGATTTGGGCGCCTATGTGAAGTATTGGCGACTAAGATTTAGAGGTTAGTTTGTTTACATAAAAGACCGTTTTATTATAATTTCTTTTTTTAATTGACTTAGTAGCAAACGAGCATGCAGTCCATCTGATGGTAAGTGGTCACAGCCGCTCATGGACATCCGTAATCAACTTAATACAGAACATGGGTTCTATCGGAAGTCAATCACAGATGCTTTGTCACTTCCGAGGACTACAATGGTAGGGTGTGGTTGCCGACACACTTTTATATGTGCATCAACCCATTATTGGCCCACTGCTGGGCACGGGTCTTCTCCCAGAATGAGAGAGTTTAGGCCATAGTCCACCGCGCTGGCCAAGTGCGAATTGGTGGACAGTGCGAATTGGTGGACACTTTTATATGAGACGATAAAAGTGTGTCGGCAACCACACCCTTCCATCAAAACGCAAGAAATTCATCACGATAGAAATAGGTGTGGCGGTGGTACTCCTCAGGTCAAACTACACTGGTTCTACCACCTGTTTTGGGGTGACCTCAACATCTTCCTTGCTATAAAAACGTTGATAGAGTTGCTGTGCTTTGGCGTAATAGCTTGTGAGGATTTAATCATTTCTCAGTTTGGTAATGTCTATAATTATTTATTTCAAAATACTTAATAAATGTTAACTATACAACATTTAAAGTTTGAATTCATTGTGGCTCTACTCAGTCCGTCTACAAAACTGTCTTCTTACAATCAGTTATCTGACAACATACTTATCTGATGTGGTGTGAGTTAGTCCTCATATAATGTAGATATAATGTAGTTGAACTCTGAAATGAGAATGCAGTCCACCTGATGGATGAATGGATTAATGCTAAATGTAGGTTTAAAGTAAAGCAAATAATGTTGTTTATTTTGTTCTCAATGCCAATCAATATTGTTATTTTTTGTTACAGACCAAAACCTACCATATTTTTGTACAACAATGCTTTTAGACAACAAACCAGATGGCACCAAGTCTAAAAATGAAGAGTACTACCTATTAAGCGATGTCCTTCCAGAAGACAAAGAGTTAAGGACAAACCTTCAACAAACAAAACTAGAGAAGCTATTAGAAAGGCATGCGTTTGAACGGGAAGATAAAAACTATGTTAGAGAATGCTTATTCTGTAGATACATATCAAATACTACGAGAGCTGATTATCTTAATCATTTGTACGAGAAACATAACTTTCATATTGCAAAACCTGATAACTTGATATTCGTTGATGAATTGGTTGATTTATTAGCAACAAAACTAGAGAAATTACAGTGTATTTTCTGTGAAGGGTTTTTCAAAGACCGTAATATCCTTAAAGAGCACATGAGGAAGAAGGGACATAAACGGATCAATCCAGAAAACAAAGAGTACGACAAATACTACATAGTTAATTATGTCGGAGATAAATATCCAATAAGTAAGCGACCTAAGCCCAATAGAAAAAGAATTAAGAAACAGACACACAACAACACAACAGATGATTATGAACAAGAGTCTAACATAGACAGTGATCCGGAATGGTCAGAATGGACAGAAGAAAATGGTCCTGTAATAACATGTCTATTTTGTGAACACACGGAAATGGATTATGAGAACATATTAGATCATATGGAACGAAAACATGAATTTTCATTCACGAAAGAGACAACAGGCTTCGATTTTTATCACAAAATCAAAATAGTGAACTACATTCGTCACCAAATACATCTGAAGCAATGTTTGGGCTGTGAAACTAAGTTTGATGATTTGAAAAATTTGGAAAAACACATCAGAGATAATAAACATTTGGTTCTTGTTAAGGAGAAGTGGGACCAACCTGAGTATTATTTTCCGACTTATGAAGACGATTTATTTTTATGTTTCATTCAAGATGATGATGAAAGTTGGTGGTCGAGTGATGAAAAAGAAGTTGAAAAGAGGAACTCTATGTCAGATAGTATATCGAAGGAAATGGCCATGGCTGTTCTTGGGGATTAATTGATTATTGCTATCTTATGATTCGTTGTCAGGGATGTGATTAACCTAAGAATATGCAGAACTGGGACAGAGATCATTTAAATGTCTGCATTTTAGTCCCTCCATAAATATTAAACTATCAAGAAGAATGACTGTAATCATAAAAATGTATAAAGAGCTTGCCATCCATCCATGTCGGGAACTTCGCCCATTGATGTCTGTAAGCAAGTTTACACCTATACTTGAGTGTTGTGATAGATTTTGTATAGAATAAACGAAGATCATAGAAATCATATTGCAGGTTGTATAGTTGTTTAATGATTTTGATGCTTTAAATAAAAATGAGATATTCTAAGAGCGCTTTCACATTAGGTCGCGAGTAGCGCGGCCACAGCACGGCAGCCGCGCGGCTGCAACGGTAGCTTTCTTATTATTGAAATAATTGTTCAGTATTTATTATTTTTTATTATTGTTTCCATTATAAAAATACAGCGCATCACACTAATCAAAAAAAATTCTCGCGGGTATATTAGTAAAAAGAAAGCATTCTCAGCAGTCGCGCTGAAGCCGTGTCACTTGCGACATAATGTGAAAGCGCTCTAACACAAGTAGTATGGAGTAATGTTACTTTATAGTTTACACTAAGTCCTATAAATGTATATTATTTTGAAATCTGGTTATAATAATATGTACTTTGATATTGTTTGTTTATGTTTTATACTGAGATAGTAGATTCTGTATATTTGTAAACAACATAGTTTTTGTAAATACTTATGTCTTACATAACCGACCCAATATATTAAATATGGTGTGTATATTACAATAATGATGCATTGAAATTCATTGTAATATAGTCTAATAAATCTGCTTGCAGTTATGATGAAATGTTTAAAAAATAGACTTTTCTTTGAGTTGTATCAGATAATAAAAGTCCTTTAATCCAAAGTTTACTGTTATTTCTGAAGTTTATGCATATCCCCAGTTACCCAAATAACACTTTAACTTAATTCATCACAATATATTTAAGTTTTATTTACACTTGACTCAGTCGTTAGAATTTTCCTGAAATCAATAAAAACAAATATTCTCAAACAAATGAGTTTTAAAGGACATTATTTTTAAATTAGTAATTGAGTAGTAAAAAATGAAAATTGCGAATAACCTTTACAGCTTGTTAATCGAAATAATGAAAAACACCTGAAGAACAGTTCTTGACATATGTTGTTTCTGTGAGAAATAGGGTTAGTGGTATATTATTTATCCAAAACAATCGTAATAATCATATTTTAGTTGCCTATAATTGAGAATAACACGTAACAATAATCTTATTAACATTCAACATGTATCAATTTGTCTTGTTTTAATATCTTTACGGTACATACTCATATCCTCTGTGATTGACTTTATATCGAACCTATGTTCTGTATGAAGTTGATTAAAGATGTCCATGGGAGGCAGTGACCACTTACTTGTTTGCTACTTCAGTCAGATAAAAAAACACTGTGAAGCATTTCTTGCGTTTCGATGGAAGGGTGTATTGCCCGCACACTTTATCATGAGGCGACCATCATAGCCCTCGGAAGTAGCAACGCATCTGTGATTGACTTCAGATGGAACCCATGTTCTGTATAAAGTTGATTACAGATGTCCATGGGAGGCAGTGACCACTTACCATCAGGTAGACTGTATGCTCGTCTGCTACTTCAGTCAGATAAAGAAAAATAGCTATATTTGTTAAAAAAATAGCGGGGCTGAAAATATTATCTAACGCAATGTAGGTAGCTGTTGCGTAGAAAAACATCTAGATTAATACCTACATAGGATACTTATTAGCGTAGTAAGCATGACCGAATGATGCGGAGCCAGGGGAATAAGCTAGTTCCTATATTACAATGGTTCCCAACCTTTTGGTGACGAAGGACCATATGGCAAAATATCTTTCAACCCATGATGGACCACCGGAATTAGGATGTAATTAAAGATAAAAATAAATCTGAAAATTAATATGGGATTTTTTAAAATAAATCACGCGTACATTTGTTCAAAGCAAACAATATTTAATGCGCTCTCTGTATACTCTTTACTAATTGCTGATCCTTAGTTCAGACACGGCTGTCCGCTACTCGACTGTCATTGTGAGAACTTCTCGGACCACTTCAGGTGCTTCCAGGGACCATCAGTGGTCCGCGGACCACCGGTTGGGAACCACTGCTATATTATAAAACATCTCGTACATTTTGAATGTAAGAAATCGCTCTTAAATTAGTTTGTTATTACGCTCAAGTGAGGTCCATTGTCACCCAAATTCCATTACCAATATCGAATTTGAATAGATTAAGTATGAATTTGTAGCAAATTTACGAGTAGACACTTAAATTTGAATATTGTAGGTAGATGATTATCAGATTAGAGCTGTTGGAAAAGGGTTATCATTGGAATGATTAATGAAATCTGTGAAGTGATTAAAAAAGAATTGGATACATTTTCTCTGAGATATCCATAAGTGGATAATTTCAATTAATTTTATTAATCGCATGAGTAGGTAAGTAGGTCCCTAGATGTTTATTTACAAACTTGTAGCATTGTGCAACAATTACGTAGGTACATGTCTACAACTTAATGTTACATGTTTCCTTTTCTTTTTTTATAATATTGGAGGATCAAACTAATATACAGTCCACCTGATGGTGAGTGGCCGCTGTTATCAACTTAAATCAACCCCAAAAAAGCTACAGACGCTTCGATACGCTTGAAAAATAAGCTGGAACGGCTCTGATAAGCAGGTATGTGTCCGTTAGCATGTCCGTCATACTAGAAGTACCAGAAAACAGCAACGCTTAACACTGGGGCTGCCAACTTCTTTTTACAAGCAATAAAATATATAGGAGAAGAATAAATATTTTTTAATACCAAAACAGTAGTATTTTAAATACATATTTAGCTTAGCTGCACTGAGCGTCCTCTAAATAAAAAAGTGTGAGTGTCTCAGTGCAACGCTTATAGGTAGTGATACCTAACCGTTTTGATATTAAGAACAGTATTTTGAATAATTTCTTTTTGGCCAACAGTAAAAAAATAAAGTTTTGAACAGTTTTAGTTGGCAACCCTAATAAACACTAGCCGTACACTACCCTACTAAACACTGTATGGTAGTCCGGCTGCAGAATTACAGTGAGTGCATACGCCCTTTACAATATCAATGGAATCAAGGAACGAAAATGATGGAAAGTACCTTGAAATACCTATTATTCGGTTATCTTAATATACTGATCTAACCAAGATCTAAAATTGAGTTGTCCATTTACAATAAAGTCAATTATAGCGAACAAAATCGGAAGCAAACAAATTAAATCGTCCATTTGTCATGGCTCTTTCAAATTAACGACCGCCTATGATAAGGTAATTTGAAACTGAAAGGTCACTCGTACAAAGCCTTGGTTTGTCCCGGACGTACATCCTAGAGATGTTGTATATTCTTAAAAAATATCGATTTTTTTATATCATACAAATATATTTTTGCACGTTTATTTATATTATTCCTGCTCCGATATTTTATTTAACACACGCTTTCTACACTCAAAGCCCCACACTAGGATTTTACTAGGTCGTGGGTACCCTGGACACACAAGACGAATACACAAACACCCATACCCAGAACATGAATCTAAACTCATCATTCAGACACCTGTCTGGCCGGGAATCGGATCCGGGACCCATAGCGCGTCATACCGGTATGGTAACCGCTCCGCCACGCGGGTCGTGAATAGGTATAGGTATCTATCGATGAAAAATCTCACCTCTTCCGTGCTGTCCGGAAAAGTAGACGAAAGAAAAATATCAAAAATTACCTACACTTGTATACCAAAATTATTACCCAAAATTTACGTAGTATCATATACCACATATTATGGATTTATAGAATCAATTATACTTTCATGTTATAACTGAAATTCAACACATATGATAATGATTACAAGAATCGTTGCACCAATAATTTCCTCCTTAAAGTAGCGCGCCTTAAGAATTTTCAAGTCAAAAACGCAATCGCAATGTTTCGATAAATTCCTTCGAACAAATCGAATGTTCATTATCTGATATCCAAGATTGAATCGCTAGATCCATGCCATCCCTATTCTATTCCCATGGACTATTTGTCGCACACGACTTGTATGGGAATTGCCTCTTCTGTATTCATTTATCTGGGATCTTGTGGATGTGTCCTTGAATGAGAGGTTAGTAGTAATAAATAACCATAGCTTTCGGGGCTAAGGAATTGAAGGAATGTGTGTTTCTTTTTGGAGAAGAATTCAAAAACCAAAACGTAAGCGTGCAGAGCAATGGTTGAAACTTGCCCTCTCAATCGTGAGGTCCGAGGTTCAAACCCAGGCACGCACCAGTGAATTATGTGCGTATTAGAAATTAATTATCCCTGCTTTTCGGTAAAGGAAAACATCGCGAGGAAACCTACACACCCGAGAGTTCTTTAAAAAAAAGTTCTCGGAGGTGTGTGAAGTCCATCAATTCGCACTTGGCCAGCGCGGTGGACTATGGCCTAAAACTCTCGTATTCTGAGAGAAGACCCGTGCCCAGCAGTGGGTCAATAATGGGTTGTACCCCAAGCGTGCAAAGTTTGGACGAAAGAAAACTTAAACAGTGATTGTTTTGAGAAAATTTAATAAACTCAAACTAAGGGCAGAGTAGTGTGTAGTTCAAGCTTTTATTGGAAAGGTTTGGACGGGGGCTGATTTAAAGTCGAAAATTACTCACTCTTCACGAGTGAAAAGCCTTTTCTAGTTGGTAACAGGTTGAATCTCCGTTTTATGTGCAATTGGTTATAGATGTCCATGGGCATGTCCACCAATTCGCACTTGGCCAGCGCGGTGGACTATGACTCTCATTGAGAGAAGACTCGTATCCAGCAGTGGGACAATAATAGATTGGCGAGAGAGTCCATGGGTAGCAGTGTTCACTTACCAGATGGATTGCATGTTCGATTGCACTTGGATTTAAGAATAAAACAAATTAAACAACCCCTTTAGTAGTGTAGAGATACTGACTTGAAGAAGATAGACCTCCCTTATACACTAATTGGTATTATTATCCTCTAAGTAACTTTAATACAGTTTTCCTGCGTTCGTCGCAAAGTTAATATATTGGCAAAGTGTGAGGATGGCTGACAGGAAATTGCGGGGTCCGGTTACAGAGAGCTTATGAGTTTAGCAAATATAACTTGTTTTAATAAAGTTCGTAAGCCGAAATGGCAAATTGTATATTTATTTTAATGACACTAAATAGGTACCAAGTAATCATTGTTTTTATCGTTTAATGTATATTTTAATGTATAGGCGTAAACGTACCTAAATATTTAATGTTTTTACGAATCCTAACAAACTTGAATTACTGTAAATAATCATACATGGAGTTAATTGCAAATATCTAAGACCATCTAAGCTACATACTCGTTTGCTGCACATAAAATTAAACACCTATACATTCATACAAAAATATAAAAAAGGAACAAGAGAGAATCACTTATTTTTGATGACACGTATTATTGGACCTAGTTGTAAGTGCATATAGCTTAATATGTACTTATATTGGTTATTATGGTCTTTTTTTCCTATTATAATGAGTAAAATATACTTAAATACCCATTAATAAACTGGTCATAACAGCAATCTGATATTGTTAGTCTTCAATTCGATTCTCGACCATAAATGTAAATGTATAAGCGGCAAAGGCTATCATGCTGGTCAAATGCAGAATTGATTTTGTGGTGACCTCCCGCAACTCATCAATAGATGGCGCTACTAGTATTCTGAAACACGATATCGAAGTATTCTCAATACCTTGCATATATACAAGTTCCGAACAACGACTGTCGGAGCACGGCCGCTCCCCAGACATGATCACCTATAGGGTGGCGCATCACCTGGCGGGAGACCTTTGCCAAAATTTCTTCAATTGCACCTGGACTTCGAACGCTATACCTCCAAAGTGAGAGGCTGACATTCCTACTAGATTAGGTACTACTAAAACGTCACAAGAAATTTACAAAATATTCGTTTAGTATCCAATGCATATGACGTAATTGAAGGTTAATAAAGTGTCCTAAGGTCACACGCTTAGTCGCCACTTCCAACGGATATGAGTGTTCGCGGCGCCTGAGAGGAAATTGGGTCGGTGTCCCGTTACACTGAGTGGCAGAGGCTCAAGTGTAAACATGTACGGCCTAGAACTAAGGTCACTTATGAAGTGACACTTCTTCAGTGTTTGCGAAATGAGGGTAAATATTTAAACGCTTTTGCAGAAAAATATGGGTGATTTTAATGTCGCCACCAACTTCAAACTACGATAGAAAGAAAATTATTGTTAACTAAAAAATTCATCATCGTTGCGAACCCATTATTGTCCTACTGAGCGCAGGTCTTCTCTCAGAATGACAGAGTTTTAGGACCCAGCGGACCGCTCCGGCCAAGAGCGATTTGGTAGACTTCATACACCTTTGAGAGCTTTTTTTAAAGAACTCAGTTGTGTAGGTTTCCTGTCGATATTTTCTTCCGCCGTAAAACAGTGATAATTATTTTCTAATACGCACTTAATTAGAAAAATCAATAGTGTGTTCCTGACATTTCAACGTGGGACCTTTCTATCGAGAGAGCAAGTTTCAACCATTAGGAATCTGAAAATACTAGTCCACCAATTCGCACTGTCCACCCATTTGCACTTGGCCAGCGCGGTGGACTATGGCCTACACTCTCTCATTCTGAGGGAAGACCCGTGCCCAGCAGTGGGACAATAGACAATAGTGATATCCTAATGGTTGAAACTTGGTCTCTCTATAGAAAGGTCCCACGTTGAAATGTCAGGCACACACTATTGATTTTTCTAATTAAGTGCGTATTAGAAAATAATTATCACTGTTTTACGGCGAAAGAACATATCGACAGGAAACCTACACAACTGAGTTCTTTAAAAAAAGCTCTCAAAGGTGTGTGAAGTCTACCAATTCGCACTTGGCCAGAGCGATCCGCCGAGGCCTAAAACTCTCTCATTCTGAGAAAAGACCTGTGCTCAGCAGTGGGACAATATGTGTTAAGCTCTTATATATATGTGTTAAGCTCATTTATTACATCAATATTATTATATCTATAATGATACAAAAAATATATTCTGACTAGTCTACCTCACGTGATTTTTTTTCACGAGGAAATTTATCTTCAATATGCTGACATATTGCTTGCCACTTACCAACGGACATAAGTATTAGCTGTGACTTACACGAAATTGACTCGGCATCCCGTTACCCTGAGTGGCAGAGCTTCACGAGTAAATAAACAGCTAGCCCGGCTTAAAATAGTCACTTGCGAAGTGACACTTCTTTAGTATTTCGGATATAGGTGTTAAATTATGTAGGTAAGAGTGTGTATCAAAATATTAATATCATTGTTAATAAAGTTTACTTAATACTTTTGACAATATAGAAGTAATTTCAAAATAAATTTGAAGAATAAGGTTAATTTTTACATACATATATATAGCTTCTAGAGAACTAAGCTATAGATGTGTGAAATCTGCTAATAGGGTTGCTTGATTTTCATTGTATATTTTTAGGAGAGACTCCAAAAATATTCAATGAAAATTAAGAAGCTAAAAAGTTAGGCCTCTTCGCAGACCTAAATGCTTATAGTGAGCGAGGAATTCAACTAACAATCTAGGTGGCATGAACCCATGTCACGTCTCTGAATACCGTCTTCCGCAACTAAACCGGTTATATTTTCGGAATAAATAAGTAAATTCACTTCTCGGATAGTTTTCCATTTGGAACTCCCGCTAGACTCATTGTATACGTGTGATTTATTAGAAACTAGATGACCCGGCGAACTTCGTTCCGCTTAAAAGTCAAAAATCTAAAATTATCAGTGTTTCTCTATTATATTATACATGTATTATACATAAAACATTCCTCTTGAATCACTCTGTGTATTAAAAAAAATTCATTAAAATCGTTAGTTTTGAAGATCTAAGCATAGGTATCGCAAGAAAAATATTGTATAAACTACTTATTGACTAAGATTTTAATTGTAGTGCAGTATGAAAACACCTTATGATGGATCATCACCCCCATGTGGATAATACATATCTATCCCCACAAAAAAAGGTCTAAATAATAATAGTCATAACGTATGTAATTATAAAAATTGTGTACTATAATTTCTCGACTTTACTTATTAACATTTTGTTGGTATATAATATTTTGATAAGTGTAGAATTTGATGCCGTAAAATTACAGTTTTCAAGGAAATTTAATGTATAGGTATACCTAATTACAATATAAAGCTCTTGTAAATAATCTGCTCAGCTTTCCCTTTTATTTAAAGACAGTAGCTAAATTTATAATAAGTATTTAGGTCTTAGAAATGTCAAAGAAATAATTGTTATGCTCTGTTACAGATTCTAAATTAGACTTGGCCTCATTGAGACCTTGAGTTACTCTTTTGCGCCTGTACTTCGTCCTTGATATACTTACACAAAATATAATCAAGTAGTACTTAGGTATCTCAACTATTTTGAAAATAGTTGTAATTATATTAATAGCTATTATTGTCTCAAGGTGATAGAACGAATACGCTTCGACCTTGAAGGTACCGCCGCCATGCCTACATATTATTATTATTTTTTGTTCCCGAGGGGGAAACCTTTCGAAAGGTACCCGATACCGTGAGAGCGACGCAGGGTTATGTGGGATTTTTACTGCCGTAAAATTCCCTCGGTGGCCGTCTTCAGCGATACAAAGAGGACTCCGGAATCTCCAAAAGAAAGCAACCGCAGTTCTCTAAATGCATTGCCCCATCGGGCTCCTCCCAGGTCTCTCATTTCTCGTCTGATCGAACGGTTCCTGATCCCACTCTAGCCGCCGGCAACCGCGGAAGCTTTAGGCGCCTCTTACGACAAGCAGGGGATACCGTAGCTCTATTCTGATCACGGAACTACAGAGACGACATATTATATCTAGGGAAACACTGTTCTTGCGTGTGGGTGGTAGGGTGTGGTTGTAGTCCTCGTGAGTAGTTTCTTAGTTTTCCAGTTAGTAGTATAAGTGAAATTCGACTGCAGGTACCACTGCCAAAACTGTTTCTAGCGTGAAGCATTTCTTGCGTTTCGATGGATGGGTGTAGTTGCCGGAGCAGTTTTATTTGAGGCGATCATCTTAGTCCTCAGGAGTAGCAATGCATCTGTGATTCAGAAGAAATTCAGCGAGTTTGTCTTTTTTGTTGACTTTAGACTTTACATTGACTATAGATAGAACCTGTTTCTAGGTATAGGAGGCAGTGACCACTTACCATCAGGTGCATTTTGCAGGTTTGCTACTTGAATCAGATAAAAATATAATAATAATAAAAAGCAACGCATCTGCGATAGAATTCAGATACAACTTCTGTTCTATATGACGTTGCTTACAGGTATTTATAAGTGACAGATTCTTCAATCTTCAAGTACTTCAATCTTATACAAAAAGAAAATGTCTTGTTGTACTCATAAAAGGTGTCTTTTACGCCAGAGAAGAGATGTCTGGGTAATTTCTAGGTAAAGAACGCAAATTACAAAGTAATTGACAGGATACTATTCTTTGTACGAATGAATTCATATCGGCCTATTTATATTCCACGTTCTTATTATAGACAGTGACTACTAGTGTGACATATATCATTTACATCTCTATTAAATCACAGCCATTTCATCGACGTCCTTTATTTGGAACACTCTGTGTTTCATTGAAAGGCCATCATGTCACCAGTTTCAGATTACGGATATTATAAGTCATCCATGGTCTAAGTGTAGTTCTCAATCGCTTATCAAAATCAAATTAGGTTTTTCGGGTCAAACACATCTAAATGAGTGTTTAAAACCAACGATCACTATCAGTACACAAAATTTATATTAATAATGAAAAACGTAAGCTTGTGTAGACGTAAATTTTGTGTTTTCCCTATGAAATTTTTACAATCGAAAATGTTGTCCTTGCAGTATAGGTAATTCTAGGTTCCCAACGTGGGACTTAGTTGTTGAAGTTTTTTTTTTGTTTTCTAGTGAACTTTCAATGGTCACCGAAGAGCGACGTCGGATTATGTGCGACTCTTACCACTAACTCTCCCCCCACCTCCCGGTTTCCATCCTTCAAGTTGCGAAGAGGAGTCCGGAATCTCCATAGGAAAGCATTGCCTCGTTTGGTGTTCACGACAGTATGCATATGTGATGTGTTGTGTGTAAATGTGTGGTCACACACAGAGCCACCCTACTCTTTCCTCAAATCTATGGTCGCCGGCCTCCGGTCCTCTGGGCCCCAACACCAAGTCTTTTTGTCTGTGTGTCCCTGTATCGCCGTCTCTTCTATCCCGCTTTTGACTATGAAGTCCCACTTTTCCCTTAAAAAAAATTCTAAACCCTGACTTGATCAAAAAGAAATAATGCAACGCTGGTGATCAGTGACTATTGCCTATTACTCTCCGAGTCTTTTACGATAGGGGATAAAGAGGTCCTATTCTGGTACTGTAACTAAAGGCACGACCAAGTAAGACAACTGTGTCTTACTTCCACTAATAAATGGTTCTCTTTGCACTACAGGTGCTGAATCCTTAAATTCATTTCCATATACGCGACTTTGCAATTTCCTGTCTGTTATCGTATTCTCGTATTCGTATCCATTTATATATCATAGCTCCTGAATAATGTCATCTTTTTCCTCTTTCTATAAGTGTCGAGGTAGCTAAATGTTTAAATCCGAGAAACAAGTGATAGTCATTTTATTGACGATTCACGTGGCAGAGCGGTTACTGGGCAATGGGTCCCGGGTTGATTCCTGGCCAGAGAGGTATCTGAATGATGAGTTTAGATTCGTGTGCTGGGTGTTAGTGTATTGGTCTTGTGTGTGTCCATGATACTCACGACACAGGAGAGAAATCCTACTGTGGGGCTATGACTGTAGAAAGCGTGTGTATATGTAATTAACTGCAATTTCAAAATATTTGAAATCGTCTTTTATCTTCGTAGACATCACCTCCATACAATTCGGTTAGCACATACACAACAACATAAAATAGCAATGTTTTACTTTGCTGTGTTTGTGTCTTGATAGGAAGTTATGAGAGAGACTCTTATGGAAGGCGTTCAAACATTATTCTCAGAGATAGCTACGCATTTGTGGTTGACCTCACATCATCACAACCTGGTTCTACCTAAGGTACTGAAAAATTAATTCCTTGGTCAGCGGTAACTATACATAGATTGACTTCATGTTCGTTTGCTGTTCTATACTATAAAAATATTAACCCAGAGTCTAGCGTGACATTACGATTAAATCCTAGAATACACCTCATTTTGAGGTCTATTGCTGGACATAGGCAGGAGATCAATAGTCACCTTGGCTGACATGTGTGATTACCTCAGTTGGTGTTAATGTCACATAGGAAAACGCTGGAGCCGTTCTCCTAATTTTTTTTCCTTAGTCGTCTCATCCGACATCTACGGGAAGACATTTTTTTAAATAGCAAACGAGCAGGCCGATTGCATAACTGATGGTAAGTGATCATTGCCACCCATGGACATCCGTTAAAAATTTCGCATAGGACACGGGTTCTATCTGAAGTCAATTACAGATTGCTTGCTACTCCCGAGGACCAAGTTATGAAAGTGTACCGGCAACCACACCTTTGCGAAACGCAAGGATTGCTGTACGCTAGAAATAAGTGTGGCGTTACCGATCCGTCGAACTGCACTGGTTCTACCACCTGGTATTGATGCTATTCATGATCGACACACGTCAACAGAGCAGCCCTATGTCTAAGAATAGCTTCATATTTAAGATAATAAGATATGATGAATAAACGATGTATGTCCAATTAGTATACCTTTTATTTCTTACCTTTGATCTTACGACCTTTGTCGCGATAGTAAAACCCATTACCTCGGAAAATGTTAAAGCAATTGTAGCATTAAATCCATAATATAGAAAAACAACAGATAGGACAAAACAAAAAGCGTTGCCAATTTGAAAACAAAGCGTTAATTGAGTGGTTTTATAATTTTTATTATTGTAAAACAGCTTATATTGTTTATGTACACAAATAAATAAAATTTAAATGTTTGTTTGCGATATCAAAATAACAATTATTGACTGATTGCATATTAAAATATATACATACATATAAGGTACTCATAACAAACATATATTTTTTTTCTGTCTATTAGTTTGTACTGGTTAATGTCTGAAATAGCTTAAATATATCGGATGACGGGGAGTATAAGGTGTCAATTCAAATCCAAAAAGGTGCGCGATCTCAAAGCACATTCAACCGACTTATAAACTGATTTACTTTTATAACTTCAGTTATTAGTAAATAGGTGTGTTAATAAATGTATAGTATCTTATGGTATTATCATGGTATTTTTAATAAATTACTGTTTATCCAATTATCATTAAACATTCCTGTAGTGTATGTGAATGGTTTTGTCTCCAGCACTATTCTGAGAGCCAAGTAGCAAGGATGTAAGTGTTATGTGTATAGCCGGGAGCAGAGCCTGATCAAGATATCGTGGGCGCGCTGATATCGTGTTTTCGCATACACTATTAATTTAACATCATTGCATCTACCCTACATATTTTAACTAGACCAACCAACTAGCCAAAATACTAACACACCAGAGGATGTAAATTTGGGGACCTTTTTTTTTGCTCGACAAGCTGTACATAATACTTTAAGCCGCCTGTAACTCACCTGGTGCGGCCGCGTCCTTATAATTAGCCTAGAGCGGTCATAATTCTTGATCAGTCTCTGGCCGTGAACTGATAATTTAACAATACGTGAAGTACACATACAGTGTAATCACCATGAAATCATCGACATCCTCATATCTCAGTTCCTATACTACGCGACCCAGTCACTATACTACCCATTTATTAACAGGCAGCGCGTTTTTGATTCTAAATTTAATTTTGCTCCATCTGAATTGGCACCAATTCTTTGGTATTTCAGTGCAATCGTTGAGATGTTCTTGAAGCACAAACCATGACTGTCACGAACATTCACTGAAACTTTATTGGGTCGGAATAATAGAAGGCGGGGTCAAATCCCATTGTTTTCTCAAGGATTTTCCGTATCTTTTACAGCGTAAGCGGATGAACTGGCCCTTTCGTCTTACCGGATATACTTATAGTTATGCAAACTTGTGTCGACATCAGGAAACGATTACTGGATATTCTTAAAGTTATGAATATAATGTTTGTTTTCGTAACGTTCAATATTATGACTACACTACGCTTTACACACAAGGATTTTTTCTACGTTATGGGTATCTTGGACATATCCAGACAATAACACCAAAGAAAACAGAACCTTCTGCAAGACTTCTTTATAGTGACCGGTCAGCCGCGTCGGTCGCCTAATATGATACATTTCAAATATGCAATACAATATCACTACATAGTATATAACAAAGTCGATTTCTGCTGTCTCTATTTAAGCTTAGATCTTTAAAACTAAGCTACGAATTTTAATGCAGTTTTTTAATAGATAGAGTGATTCAAAAGAAGCTTTATGGGTATAATACATGCATAATAAGTTTGGATTTTTTATTTTTAGGCGGAACGAAATTCGCCGGGTCACCTAGTATAATACAAAGAAGAATTTAACCATTTCCGTTAAATATTAACACAATATTAGACTTTTGAAAAATAAAATTAAAGTACCATCGCGTGGTGCACGCATATAGGTATGTGCAAATAGTACCTACTTTAATCTAACTTTCCATAAGCAGTATTTTTGATTTTAAACATAAATAGATAACAATAACCTACGTTTACCTACAAGACAAACCAAAGGACTTCAAAACTTACAGTAGCCAGCCACGTCTATTCGGATTACAATGATCTCGCTGATTTGTTTCGGTGTACCTAAGCCGCTTGTACTACGGTGAGCGAGTTACGAGAAGATATCTAGCTAGGAGTAGGAAATTATAATTGTGTTATAATGAAGAAATGTTTCTTTACCAGTTTTTCTAGTTATGAATAAATGCCATTGTTTCAAGAAATCTCATATATAACTGGTCATTTCTCTTCATCACTACATAGTATAAAATAAAGTGCTTCTCGCTGTCTGTCCCTATGTATGCTTACTACTACTATTCTCACTATTACTGTTCTCCGGATCAACTATTTAAAAAATAATTAAGAGTGTTCATTACTAACGTGTATTATTGAATTGCGTCATTTAAATAGCCGTAGATAAAAAAAATGATGCATGTACATAATAATAATTCATAATAATAATATACATAATTATTATACATAATCATTATACTTTGTCGTATTTTTCGGGCAAATAAGATAGGTATGTAACATCAAATCAATAAGGTTTATTATTAGCCCTGCAGCTTCTATACAATTGAAGTAGCCAGCAATCATTCTACTTGGTGATTCATGTGTTAATGGTAAGTAGACTGCAGCGCATAGGCATCACTAAGCGACCTCTATGTGAAGTTAGTCACAGATGCGTTGCTACTCATTACTAAGATGGTCACATATAAAATTAAGCCGGACCCCACTCTTCTAGCCAAAGGCAGGAACTTAGCTTAGCGGTACAAATTGTCGTTCTAACATCTTTGAAACTATTTTTAAATATTTGAACGCGGATGGTGAAACAATCAAACACCATCCTAAAACTTAACTGTCGAAGAAAACTAATTTCACTCTGATTAGTTTGAGAGTTAAAAGGATTAGATTAATGTTTTGGTATTGTTTCACGACAAGTTTAGGACCACAGGAATTAATTTGAAATTCCATCTAAGTGTATAAACGGCTAATGCTGGCGAGTGACGGTCTATTAAGGAATTTTTAATTCGAAAATGTATTTTGTTATGATATTGAAAAATTGTAATTTGTTAGCTCTGAGGCTTTTGTCACACAACTGCCTTTTAGGTTTATTTGTGTCTAGTTAAAAGTCAATCAGACTTATACCAAATTGTCTTCCTCTAAAAATATTGTCAGAAGTTTCTTTAATAAATCTCTATCCGTACTATCCATACTAATATTATAAAAGTGTGTTTGTTTGTTACTCTTTCACGTCGCCACATAGCTATTATATGATATCGTTTATATGCTGGGAGATAGTTAGGAGGGCGGAGAGTGACAGAGGCTTCTTATTACCGCGCTCTGTCATTCCCATGAGAATAACGATGTTTTATTAGTTGATACATATTTAGTAGTTCCAGATGTTGTTAATAGATGGCGTTAGTAAAATTCATTTGCAAGTTTTGAATCACGCTATCAAATGCTAATGTTAATTCCCTTTGGCCGTGCGGGCGAAGCCGCGGGTAAGAGCTAGTTTTTGTATTAATATATTGCTTAAAATGTAGTCCTGGAGAGGAAATATAAAATTACAACGAATTTCTTCTTTAAATTTAATATGTTAGAAGTATTTACCGATGTCAAAAAGTATCGTCCAAACCATCAAAACAACAACAAAGAGATACCTACACACCTACACATTATCCACAACTTTGATCCCTTAACTTCAGAGACTTCAAAATTCTGCGGGTTTCATTGTGTAAATTGATGTTTCGGTATCTATTTTTTTTCTTATTCTACTAAGTTTATATTGGTTATTTGTATCCTCTTTATTTTAAATAACGTAGGTTGATGGATAGTTTGGTAGAAGATTTGATTTTGATCGGCTATAACGATATTGGGGTAAGCCCCTTATGGTAGGGAGGTGTAAGGACTTTGATTCCTTTGTAATTCACATCTGGCAATACCGCCTATACACTTATTTCTTATACCAGCAGTGTTAAGTGCTTATGAATTCCTGTTCGAAGAGTAAAGTGAGAGAGAGATACATTACAATTTCATTGTACCACTTCGTTCTCAGAAGTAGCAACGCACCTGACAGGACTTCTATCCTATGTAGAATTCAAGGTGGTAGAACTAGTGTTATTTGATCGGGGAAGTACCACCGGCACACTTATCTCTAGTGTGAAGCATTTCTTGCATTTCAATAGAAGTCAAGTGTGCCGGCAACCACATGTTACCGGCACACTTTGACATGAGGCGACCATAATAGTATGAAGTTGTTTGCAGATGTCCATGAGCGTCAGTGAATACTTACCATCAGGTGGACTGCATGCTCGTTTGCTACTTCAGTCAGATAAGAAAATGGTATCATATATTTGTGGATGGCTGTAATTATTAACTAACAGATAAGCCACAGCTCCTTTCTATAATAATAGCTGTTTTTTTTTCGGGATAAAGATAATATATGTAATATTCTAGTCTATTATCTACTTGTGTCCAAAATTTCATATACATCTATTCAGAAATTATTGTGACATTAAGTAACAAACATTAATCCATACATTTATTAGAGTAGTAAGATAAAAGGCGTGAAAACTTAAGTCTAATGGTTAACAGGCTTTTGCGTAAAAAGTTGGTTACTTTTGTTTTTAGTAGGATATTAACTCCAATTCATTGAACTAGAAAGCGCGATAGCCACTGTGGCATTAGTTGAAAACAATTTATTGCATGCTCTTCAGCCTACTAAGGCACCTCATTGTACCTCTAGTACAAGGGAGTAAGGGCAAAAATTGATCGTCTGAAGTTTCATGAGAAAACGCAAATAGGCGTATCGAACCCGGCTACTTAGCGGAGTTCTACAAGTAATTCAAACCGTTGTAGCCCGATTTATTTGAACGATTCCGTTAGAGCCGAATTTTATTAGTGGTTCCACAAAGTGAAGGAGTAAATTACTTCAGGCCTCAAGCGAAAACGAGACTTTGATACTGACAAATGGAATTTTCTGCGAATGTTAATAATGTCGGCTTAAAGTTTCAATACCTTTCCAATCTATCTATATCATTGGAAACAAAATTAGTTTAAGTAAGGGAACAGGGAACACGGATTTTAAATAGTAACACCGCCAGTGGCAAATTTTCGATAGCGCATCTGACCTTCATGTCGCTAGTAGCAAATTTTATCAGCGTATCTGTGTTTTATGTCGCTAGTAGCAAATTTCTGTGAGCGTATTTAAGCTTTATGTCGCTAGTAGCAAATTTCTGTGAGCGTATTTAACCTTTATGTCGCTAGTAGCAAATTTTATCAGCGTATCTGTGTTTTATGTCGCTAGTAGCAAATTTCTGTGAGCGTAATTAAGCTTTATGTCGCTAGTAGCAAATTTCTGTGAACGTATTTAAGCTTTACAGCAGTAGCAAATTTTATAAGGTATATAAGTGCATGTAGTTATTAATAGATTTTCATGAGCGTTCCTGTGCTTTGTAACGCCAATGATGTATATTTATTTGTGCGTTTATCGATTATCTTGAAGAGTTCTTTAACGATTCTGGGTGCTACTGGTCACATTTCTACTTTATTTTATTTCTGACTTCTGTTATCCATATAAGGAATGAGATATTGAAAAATATCACTTCACTTTTCGAAGAATAAAACAAAGTCGTTTCGCGCTATCTGTCCCTATGTATGCTTAGATATTTAAAACTACGCTACGGATTTTAATGCAGTTTTTTTATGAGTAAAGTGATTCAAGGGGAAGGTTTTATGTATAACACGTGTACAACATATTAGAGAAACTCTAATAATTTTAGATTCTTGACTTTTAGGCGGATGTTAAAAAGTATCATCCAAACCATTAAAACAACAACAAAGGGATACCTACAGGCCCACATATTGTCCACAACTTTGATCCCTTAACTTCACTGACTTCAAAATTCTTCAGGTTTTATTGTGTAAATTGATGTTTCGGTGTCTATTCCTTTTACTAATACGTGTACAATATAGTGGAGAAACACAAATAATTTTAGATTTTTGACTTTTAGGCGGAATGAAGTTCGTCGGATCGGATCGGCAAGTTTAGTTATGTTCCAAAATGCTTGTATATCTATTACACATCAAGTTGAAAATAGTTGACATTAAAAATTTAATTTAACTTTACCGAGAGTCAAGCGAGAAAATAAAACCACTTCTATTTTTGTATTTTAAGAATTTAATTATCTTTCTCTAATCTTTTAATCGTCCTCTTTGAAGGCCTGTATGTCCTCTCGATCAAAACACGGATCATGAAACATTGCAAACTCATTATAAAGTCAAGAGAAGTCGGCCAAAGAATCTGTTTTAAATGAGGAGCCAATGAAATAAGAAGATAAATGAAATTTATATTCTATAGGTATATTAAGTTTGATTAGTACAAAGGCTAACTCCGTTCTATCTTACTGATAAGAAGTTAAATTGGAAAACGATCATACTTGGATTATGGTCACTGCCGTCCATATAATGGTGGGAGCTGAGTCCTTTCTGATGTCAAATACTGAAACGTCCTTAGATCTGAGAACTAAGTAAATATGACTTTTTTTATCTGACTAAAGTAGCGAACGAGTACTGTCCACCTGATAGTAAGTGGTCACTGCCGCTGTAATCAACTTCAAACAGAACATGGGTTCAATCTGTAATCAGTCACAGATGCATTGCTACTCCCGGGTATGATGGTAGCCTCATGTGAAAGTGCGCCTTGTCTTGTCTTTTTGACATCACCTTTCATATTAGAACACAGAATTGTTTGACAGTGTTGTAATAGTGCAGAAGTAGTTATCAGTCATTCCACCTAAGTCGCTCTAAAATGATTCCTACGACCTTTACCACTTTATAAACTTAATTGGTAATTATGTTAGTTCTATCTGCAGTGTATTAGCAAAGATGTAATCTTGATAAGTGGAGCCAAAGATAACAGCCTAGATATGCAATACTAAATTTCCTTGAAACCCATTGACTAAATTGGGCCCGTCTAATAAAGCAAAGCCTAACCCAGACGTGCGGTGTAAACCCAAAACTTTGACACTTAGTATCGCAATATTCGGCAGATGTACGTCATAATTTTGGCAAACACCGATATTCAAGGCTTGTACTAGACAGCTATCGTGAATAACACGAACTTTTAGGTACGGAATTCGGCTCGAAGGACCAAAAATATTTCTTGCTAAGGATATAACATCCTCATATAGCGGCAACCCATTATTGTACCACTGCTGGGCACGGACCGTCTCTCGGAATGAGAGATTTTTAGGCCATAGTCCACCGCGTCGGACTTGACGAATTGGTGGACTTCACACACCTCCGAGAACTTTTTTTTTAAAGAACTCTTGGGTGTGTAGGTTTTACTCGCGCTGTTTCCTGTAACCAACAAGCAGTGTTATTAATTTCTATTACGCCCATAATTTTTAGAAAAATCCGCGGTGCGTTCCTGGGTTTTAACCTTGGACCTTCCGATTGAGAGGACAAGTTTCAACTATTAGTTTCAACTATTGCTGCTCATAATCAATTCCATCTCATCTTGTTCCGCAAATTGGAACTTGACGTATTCGATAACCAATCCTTTAATCTAACGGCAAATTACTTGTAATTGCGGAACCAATTAATTAACTCAAAGTTTCTGCTTTCCCTTTGTGAAGCTTAATAACAAATTGTGTTATTGTGGAAGTAATATTTCATTGTATGGTTTGATTTGGATTATTTGTAGAAAATATATTTTAAAATACAGTAAAAGCTATGTACGGTTTCCGCATTAGCGTTTTTCAGTATTTGTGGACTAAAAAAATAAGCTTTTTCTCGTATTCTCAGTAATTTTTTTTAATCCTCTTCGCTCGTCAGCTTTTTTTTATTCTTTTAGTACTACTGGTTATTCACGGTTTCTTTATTTGCATTGTTGCATTATTGGCATATGGGTGGAATATAACGCCCGCGAATAAGGATTAGATTCTAGATAGAATTTCCGTATTGTCCTTGTAATCCCGGGACCAGAATAGGGCTACGGTATCCTTTGCCTGTCGTAAGAGACGACTAAAAGGGGCTTACGGGGTTGCGTGCGGCTAGAGTGGGAGCTCGAACCGTTCAGCCAAGCAACCCCGGAAGGACGGTGCCATGTGTGGTCGTATACCGTCGTAAAGACTAGACGGGGCAGTGGGCGCAGCCACCCATCTGAGAGGAGCCCGATGGGGCAACGCGCTTAGAGCTTTTAAGGCAGGGGATGCCGTAGCCCTATTCTGATCCCGGAACTTTTTGAACCGGAGGAAATAATTCTATTATTATATTGTGCTCTTGCAATACGTTTCCTCAAACCAATTATTGTTTACGTTTTAACCCATATACTACATTGCACGTGGTTGACCAATTTAAATGAATCCGGCATTTTATCAATCTAGAATTTATTATTTTATGCATTATCGTTATTGTAGACGAAATATTTTCTAACAATACAATTTTAAGAGCTTGACCTTAATTTTGTTGTACTGAAATATTAGGATTTTGTCCAATAATGTATTTTTTACAGATAAAGTTTGAATAACTTTTTTACTGCTTATAAAAACTTTTTAAATAATATATTTTAACAAACAGCTTTTTAATTAACTTTGTCTCTGACCTTTTAAACTTAAAAAGTTATAATTAACGTAAAAAAATAATTACCACTTTCTAACTTAAACGGGCCAGTATTAAATTATAAGCCCTCTGAAGTTTTGAAAAAATATTAACGACATAACAGGAAAAACTTCTGTTTTTCATCTGACGACAGGTGTAACGAAGCGGTTATCTTGCCGATCAAATACACAGTGTGTTCCGGGTTAGATCCTCGTTTAGACAAATATCTGCATGATAAATTTAGATTTACGAGCTGCGCTTAAAGGTTTTTGAAAGTGCGGTCGAACAACACTGATTCTACTACCTGGTAAAACTATTTTATGTAAATGTTATAGTTTTAGTTGTAAAATGTAGGATTTTTTTTTGTAAAATGTACAAAAAAGATATAGAGTAAAAAGAAAATATAAAAATGTTCTTACTTTTTTTGCTTATACCTGCTTTAATTTTTTACTTAGCGCAAAAGGTATATGAATATATTTGTAGGCAAAACAAATTGCTCCAAACTATGACATAAAAAAAAATTGATAACATGCATAGGTTCCGAGATATCACGAAAAAAGAATTTTCATCCCTTTTTCCAAGATGGCGGCGGGGGGACAAGAGCAGCGACCCCACAAACTTGAAGTTAAGCTTCTATTGACCCTCCCACACATATATCCCAAAAATAAAATTGCGTCCTCTAAAAATGCAAAGCTCATGTAACATTTCAATGGACTTCAATGGATTCTAGCTTTAAGGTGATTTTTTTCAACAGCGTTGTCAGTAAATTGATAATTAATTACAGATGTCACGTTATAATGACCTTTTAATATTGTTTATTGAAGCTATACAAATGTTGCTGCGAGTGCAAATAATTTTAATTAAGCTCCGTTCATCTCTACTTAATGAGCAGATGTGTTAATGGATGGACTCATTCATTTTCATTACTGAGTCAGTCAATCATGTTAAGAGGCATGATTTAAATCTGTTAATTATTTATATATTAAATAGCAAGCATATGATGTAGTATGCGCATATGTATTAGTTATAGTTTTAATTTAATGTTTATTATTTTTGACGACCGCGTGGCGTAGTGTTTACTATACCGGTCTGATGCGCAATGGGTCCCGGGTTCGATTCCCTGCCCAACAGGTATCTGATTGATGATTTTAGATTCATGTTCTGGGTCTGGGTGTTTGTATATGCGTCTTCCATGGTCCATGTACCATGTATGTATGTGTCCATGGTACCCACGACACAGGAGAAAATCCTAGTGTGAAAGCATGTTATTTTATTTATGACATTATTATTAAGTAGGTATAATATAATAAAAAAATCGTGCAGTCGTGATTGATCTTTCGCGTTCCATTTTAAAATGAACGTACTTTCATATCTTCTAGCCACTTAAAGTTGGCTGTTAGAGAAATATTTATATTTTTTACTATAAAAGTGCAACAAATAAATAGAATTATTTCGTAAATCATAGTTATGATGAATAAAATTAATTGGTACGTGGTTTAACTTGGTATCTTGGTGTTATTTGTTTTGACTCGACCGTTTGTGAATGTTGAATGAATGTGAATGTTGAATGCAAAATTAACCGCCTACCCACTATAATGCTCACAAAAATAATGTCATTATTAAAAGTACTTTCTCAGTAAGCGATATTTAATATTTTAGAAAAATAAATAATGTTGAACCATATATTGTTTTATGATCGTAGTTTAATAAAGCTTGTTTTAAATTAAATGATTTTATTCTCGCTGTTGGGATTAGCAGAGTATTATTAAAAATGTTCATACCGTCCCTTCAATCGGAGGGTAGTACTCGTATGTAGTATGCCTAACCGTGTTCCATAAGCAGTATGGCGGTGCGCGGTGTGAGCGTTGTTGAATCAACCGCCGCTAACCGTTTAGCTCGAAATCGAATGTATGTCACTATCTTTAATATGAGTTAATTGTGTAGATTTAAACTATGTATTTGTGTGCTAAAGATTTGTGGTCTTAAGTGAAGCCTTCATGTTCATCTCTGGTGTGTGTGCACGTATTTTGTGGACTGCGTGAAATTTTGCTGGGATCCTGTAAGAAAGAGGAGCCACGGAAGGACCGTACGTGACTAACCGTAAGTAGATTTTTTTTAACAGCATGTTAGGTAGCCGCCAAATGGTGTGTGTCTATAATCAACTGGAACTCTCGTTGACTGTCTTTTATATCCACAGGGCCTAGGGAAGGCAATTATATTTAGAATAGTGCATCACCACCGCATGAACACAACTTAGCACTCGTGAGGCTGTGTCTACTACACAATTATGCTTGAATAGGTGTTAGAACTGTACACTAGTGCTTGACCATCTATTACCGTGCTACAGCCCGCCGCCCCTATTCCTAGCGTTCTTGCTAATACCGTTTCCGTGGAAGGGTGTGGTTGCTGGCTGCCGGTACTTTTATATAAGGTAGATGTCTTTGAGAGTAGTAACTTATCTGTAATTAACTACAGATATAGCCCTCGTTCTATATGAAGTTGCTTATGTATATACGCATCTAGTGGACTGCTCGCTCGTTTCATACTTCAGTGAGAAAAAATCTCTCAGTACTTTTATATTAAGCCTGGTTTTAGTCGGCATCTAAAGTAAAAGGTTAATCAACTACACGTAAAGGATTTTGACATGTTTGCAGACGAATGAAAGGAAGTTCTAAATGGATCTAGAGTTCAATGAGTTCCATTGACATGGTTCAATTTACTTTACACAGTTATTGTCTTGACTTGAATTAAATTTAATCTAAATTCGAATTTAATTAAATACGTTAATACTTTTATTGGATTTGGATTGAATTTACATACCAATTAATATCTAAGAGTAACTGGTGTATTACAAAAATTGTGTCAGTCTGAATCGCCCGTATGCAACTAGTAATAAAAATAGTTCATTATAAAAACTTTGAAATGCAAGATAATATTTAAAATGACAGAATGATAGAATAGTATGGTTTGACTGAGACGGTAACACCACCATACGTATTATAGCGTCAACCACTGTTGTGCTTCTTTGGAAGAGTGTGGAAGCCGGCTTACTTATATATGAGGCAACCATCTTAACAGCAGTAGCGGTGTTTGACTGAAGTAGCAAACGAGCATGCAGTCCACCTGATGGTAAGTGGTCACTGCCGCTCATGGACATCTGTAATCAACTTCATACAGAACATTGGTACTCAAGTCAACCACAGATGCTTTGCCACTCACGAGGACTATGATGGTCGCCTCATATAAATGTGTGCCGGCAACCACACTCTTCCATCGAAACGCAAGAAATCCTTTACGCTAGAAATAGGTGTGGTGGTGGTACTTTCCCGCTCGAACCACACTGGTTCTACCACCTTCAAGATTCTGAGTGATTGACTAAAGTTAAAACTCCTGTTCTAAATACATGGAGTTGGTTGCAAATAATGACGGGCGCCAGTAACCACCTACCTGTTATAATATTTCAGTCTAACTAAGAAAACTTTACAAACAACTCGACACTCCAAAAAAGACAGAGATTTACACCGTCTTGAAAAACTTTCTCTTTAAGAACTAAAAGCTGAAAGATCACTAAATTAAGATTTAATTGAACGATGCTTCTCTTAAAGGGGAAGTTCTCGTCGGTGTGAAGACGAAACTTACAAACTTGGCCCACTAACTGCTGTGCCCTAAAACTTTGATATTACGTAAAGTAATATCAAACTAGTTTAAGATAATTATGATAATTTGTCCCTCAAGTAATCATGCACAGGTGTACCCATACCACTATTTGATGAATATTTTATAATTATTCGTAAATATATTTAAAATATATGTCGGCGGGACACCGCGTATTTATGAAAAATACGTTGCGTTGAAAATAATTGTTTTAGTCACTTTAAAGATCGAAGAGTTGTTTGTTTATTAAAATAATAATATTTAGTGACTTCTAATGATGTTAATTTAGTTTACCCTCCATAAATTTGTTATTTCTCACCTCACCAAACTTTATTATAAAAAGGCGAGCGCTTGCCGGGAGAAAAAGATTCTTGTTTAACCGTCGAAGCGATCGGACCTCGTCAACTGTGAATAAATCGAAAAAGAATATCGCCTGCGTTTTACTTGAAATCTTCAAGAATGGATAGTACTGAAGATCACGACCATCCTGATGTCACGCCCACTTCGTTGTATATAGTTTCTGATAAACCGACATAGCTATATATGTAGAATTTCTGACTTGAATAGAGGAAGCGGTGTTATAGTACAGTAAAGTATTCAACTATTCAAGAACATATTTCTCTCAAAAACGTTTTAAGTCGTAAGAATCAAGAAATTCCGTAACGGAAAGACCTAACCTCCCCCCACTCCGTCTACTATGTAGCGTGGCCTAGCGTTCGCTTAACGTGTATGTATATGGTACAACAGTACAAAGCTCGCACGGATCGAGACGAGCTGCTCGGAAATCGCACGAATATGTAAGTAGCTGTTTGTGAAAAGTATATAGTATTAAAGAAAAAAACTTGAATTATTATCAAAGCAAAAAAATATTGCTTATATATATAAATAATTATAATTGCATAAGTTGATAAAAAATGCTATGCAATAGCTTTACCGCGGCAGTCCCCGAGTGTCGCACGTTTTTTTTTTGTGCCGGGTTGGAAACCTTCAAGAAATCACCGAAGCCTTGGGAGAGACTCCAGGCTTTGTAGGATTTTTACCCACTAAAACCTCCTCGATGGCCTTCGTCAGCGCTTGTAGGGCACCCCGGGATCTCCAATGGAACGCACCGGTGTCCCTTAGCGCGGCGCCTCTCACAAGCTCGTCTCTGGGGACGTGTTACTGCCCCCTTTCACCATCCGGTGATGACGACAGCTGTCGCTTACGGTGACATGCAGCTACACATACCACCGTCCTACTCGGGTGTACTTATTGGACGGTTCGAGCTCCCACTTTACGCACCCGCAACCCCAGAGGCCCCCTTCTAGCTGGCTGTTACGACAGGCAGGGGATACCGGTAGCCGTATTCGACTCCCCAAATACAGGAGGATCATTTAGCTCTCCAAACCTAACATTAACCTATTTGAAACCGATGTCACTTCAATTGGTTCTGTATACTCTTTGTCCACCCATCCTACTCTCTCTTTCAAGTCGTTAGTCCACCAGGTCGAAACTGCCTTGTAGTAAATTAATACCTATGTTTTTTTCTGCCTGTCCTTTGAGCCATGCTTTTTATTTTAATAATATTGTAACCCGAAATTTCTTAAAAGAATCAACTCATGTAGACGAAATAAATCAATTGTAAGAATTACACAGAAAAAGAATGAATCGCACACTAATGTGTAACAAGCGTTAACCTCTCAACAATTAATCATCGGGGTGAAAGCCTTTTATATTTTTCGTATTATATTTTAGCAACGAAGAACGTAAACGAATAATAGGCGTCTTTTGTAGCCTATATATTTTTTTTCAAAACCTATTAAACGGTTTAATATGCGAATGACTTACACCAGCAAAACATTCCAAGCAATACTTTGTCTTGAACATTTGTGGTCAATCGCAGTCTTTACTGACCTAGAATGAATTGAAATAAAGATATTCTGTATAAGCCTACGGAGGCACTTACATGTTCACTAAAACGCAGGAATAGCTTTACAGTAAAAATAAGTGTGACGTTGATACCTCCCCGGTTGAAACATTCACGTTCTACGGCCTTGGTAACTTATTGGTCTTGTAATGAAATGTCTTTGTATAGGCCTGTTGAGGCTCAGTTTCTGTATATATTTTTTCACACTACGATTAGATTGGAGCACAACATAATTTTTTATGTCATCCTCTACTTACAAGTACTTCTTTTCTTACATCTTTTTAATTTCTTGCCCCACATGGGCCTAAAAAAAACGCTTATTTTTCTTTATTGTTTTCACTCCTAATATTTGATGGTTAATGGTTAGTTGGTCTCAAATTTACATATTTTAGATTATCCAAGAATATTTAATTATATCTCGTTAAAATACTGCAAATTCTATGCATTTATCTCTTCAGTTGCATTTAAATAAACCTCTTAACAAAAATCATGATCGACTTGTTCTATGTACATATGTTTCGCCGCTCCTGCGTGTACCTATAGTCCATTACGCTTTTTGAGTCCAGTGGTTGATATTTTGTATCTTTATCAGATTTGAAGAGTATGGCTCTTGATGTACTGAGTTGGATTTGAGCACTACTATTATTAAACAAAACAGAGTATGGAGCTCAAATCGCCGTAGTTCTACTGAAAAATATTTGACAACCTAGAACACTTTTTTTTTATAAGATTGAAGTAGCAAACGAGCATTTAGTCCACCGGATGATAAGTGGTCACTTCCACCCATGGACATCTGTAAGCAACTTCATACAGAACATGGGGCTCAATCTGAGGTCAATCACAGATGCGTCGCTACTCCCGAAGATTAAGATCATATACAAGTGTGCCCGCAACCACACCCTTCCATCTAAACGCAAAAACTGCTTCACGCTAGAAATTGGTGTGGCAGTGGTCCTTCCCCGGGCGAACTACACTGGTTCTACCACCTATATACATTAACAAAAAGAAAAACATTTTCTTGAGCAAAATGTGATGTTATATGTTATCACTATCATGCCGGAGGATTCTATACATTCGGGACTAAAATGATGACAAAGGTCAAATTACCGAGATAAATCTAGGTAGGTACAAGTACCCAACGATTACGTAAGACCTTTACGTGCTTCATCATCATTCAATTAATGTCTAGCACAAATCTTATAAGAGAAGGGTTAAGGTCACAAGTTCACATTCATCCATCTTGGAAAATTAAAAAACTGAATAAAAATACGCGCGAGAATACTAACAAGAAAATCAAGCAACGAAAAGAGAAAAATATGATTTCCAACTCTTTTCACAATTTTCTGTGAAGGCGTATTTGGAGATCGATCCATTTATCCATAAAACCGTATGAATTCTAGAGATTACCCATTCATCCATAGAACCTTACGAATTTATCGGTTAATATCCTATCTATAATATGTACAATCGACCAAATTGAATCATGACATGAAAATGAATCATCACTTATGACGTTTTTAATATTAATTAACAACAGAAACATCACTCAGAATAACTTTTTAAGAAAATTAAGGCGCTCCCTCACCGGGAGCATTCGCGTGTAATGTAACATTATAGATTCCACTTGACCATTACATTACACACTCCTTGACCGTATCAAAACTAGCGCATTGATGTTACAAGTTGTATCAGGATACTACATATTGTAACATTACAATGTTCGGTTCTGCTCGTTCATTAATGTATAACGTTACAATCTGTATAACGTTACATTCCATGCGAATGCTCCCTATGAGGGAGCGCCTTTAGAGTACGAATATTTATTTAATTTTTGAAGGCAAGGTTAGCGACAAACCCGGCATAAGACATTTCAGGAAATTACCAAAATTTTGTAAATATTATCAATCTAAATATTATTATTAATACATTACAGCAAAATATGATTAGTGGGATGAATAACGATAATTACGGATATTTCACAATTGAAAATGACTTGGGAAATCTTCCCAACAGTAAGTTACATATTTATAAAGGTAATTATTATTGGGTATTGGCAATGTTAACTAAATTTTCATTTTAATGGTGGCATACAAGACAATAAAAATATTTATAAAGAAAGCACGGTCAGTGAAATCAGTAACTGTCAGTGTCATATAAAATAATAACAAGTCGGTTTCCAAGACAACAAATAATGAGGCAAATTTCGACCTAATTGCGTTTGAATGGCTGGAGGAAAATAAGCATAAGGTGGGTCATGAATCAATTTGTTCGATAGTACGTCTATGTACGTTTTTTATGTTAAAGCCAGTCATGCAATATACACATAATTATAGATATATTGTATCAACATCCTTTTATCTATTCATTTGATCATATCAAAATGTTTTTCTTGCGTTAACATTTTCTTAGACACTAGTTGCAAGGGCCCCTGTGTCGTCAACCCATTATTGTCCCACTGCTGGGCACGGGTCTTCTCTCAGAATGAAAGAGTATTAGGCCATAGTCCATCGCGCTGGCCAAGTGCGAATTGGTGGACTTCACACACCTCCGAAAACTTTTTTTTGTTTTTGAAAAACTATCGGGTGTGTTGGTTTCCTCACGATGTTTTCCTTCACCGAAAAGCAGTGATAATTAATTTCTAATACGCACATCATTTTAGAAAAATCTGTGGTGCGTGCCTGGGTTTGAACCTCGGACCTCCCGATCGAGAGGGCAAGTTTCAACCATTAGGCTATCACTGCTCAAGGGCCCCTGTGATAATCTGTGTTACTGGGTACCCCGCTCATCCACCGAGACGAGTTGTAGTAAAGAATAAATAAAAATAACAACTATCACATAACAAACATAATGTGTAATGTTAATAGTATGTATCTTTGTGATATTAAGGAAAGACAACATACATACATACATAAATAACAACTTCAGTTTTCAAATAGCACCTCTCCTTGTGCTCTTACCAGTGCATGTAGATGCAATATTTAGGCAAAACAAAAGTTATGTGATAAAAAATTAAATCTATATATTAATACGTGAAGTAAAAACTTGTGACCCGCTTTTTAAGATACTTGCCGCAGACGGAGGAGTACGCAATGCTAATATTTTATTTAGATATCGCATAAAATATACATAAAATCAACTAAAAACACATACATAATAAACGAAATAGAACATTCAATGTCTTAGTATGAAAATACACAACGTCAAAAATGTAATAATTAAAAAATGTTCAACATCTTATTATCTCATACTAAATTTAGCTCAAATTCATTTTTCAGTCGTTGCTTGGCTACTTATAACAAAGAGATGGGCCATATTGACCCATTCTGTAATTCAATTAGTACATTTAAAAGCAAAATTACTCAATCATTATTTGTTAAAATTTAATTACTTAAGGAAAAAATCTGAATATACATTTAACTGTAATTAAATAACTTTTCTGTTTATTATCATTACTTGTTTAAACATTTCTCTTTAATCTTGTCTAATGTATTTTATAATAATTGTTGGCACTCTAAGTCTGTAATGTTATATTTATGTTATATTAAGACCAATATTATGTAATATATGACTGTCTGTGTCCAGAATAAAATAAATAAATAAAAATAAATAAAATAAACATTTTGTTCACTTTTTTCGATATATTGATTTTAGTACTTTAATTCGTTAGCCCTATGAGCATATAAATAAACTAAATTTAAAAAGCCGTTTTATATTTTTATAATAGTAATTACTATAGATCTAAAATAAGGTCAAGCTTCAATTATGTTAACTAATTGTTGGTATAGTTATTAAATTCTATTTTACTATAACACGCTTGGCTAATGGTCGAACTTTTGGGCCAAAACAACAAATAATTAACTGGGTTAATCATCGGACCTTGACAGTTCATAAATTAATTCCCAAATCATTTGCAAGAGTTAAAAGGGCGATTGTCGTCATAATTTTCAAATTATTCGAGAGTTAATTGTTAGGAAATGTAATAATATCAAGTCCACCAATTCGCACTTGGCCAGCGAGGTGGACTATGGCCTAAAACTCTCTCATTCCGAGAGAAGACCCGTGCCCAGTAGTGGGACAATAATGGGTTGACGACGACGTAATAATAATAATCAAATCTGATGTTTATGTTTACGTTGGATTCAACCATTCCTTGTTCATCTCTGACTCTATTATATATGTCGGCACGACACCGCGTATTTGTGAAAAACACGTCGCTGAAAATAATTATTTTAGTTAGTTTAAAGATCGAAAATTGTTTGTTTATTAAATTAGCAATATTTAGTGATTTTAAGAATTGTAATTTAGTTTACCCTCCATAAATTTGTTATTGTCACCTCACCAAACATAAAAAGGCGCGCGCCTGTCGGTAGAAGGAGATTCTTGTTTAACCGTCGAAGCGATCGGACCTCCTCAATAGTGAATAAATCGAAGAAGTTTCCTCCTGGCCTTCCTGACATCCCGCTCACTTCATTATATATATTCGTATGTCAAATCCGTTTACGTCTAAGTATCTAAAGGCCATGAAACAAATAAATAAATAAACATTCACTCCAAGCGTTATTCGCTTGGTCTACCAGAATCAGTGTTGAGTTCTATTTTTAAGTAAATGGACATGTTTGATATTATAAATATCATTAATATTATTATATTAATTAATATTAATTATCATTTGACTTACTTGTTACTCGCTCCTTTTTGCAAGCAGTCTTCGCCTATAAATGTAGTTTTACACTTAGCTTTTCCATATTGTATAATTGTGTTATTTTTATATTTTATTTGGTGTTAACTACGTAGGTGATCAAAATAAATACATAAATAAATAAATATAAAGCTTAAAACTTCGTTGACGATAGTACCGAAAATTTCTCGAAAATATTTGCTCCCCGCTAACTCTAAGATTTGGTAAGGCTTTGGTATGACTGCCGGCTAATAGCTGAGCGACAGTCCGTGTCAGTGACGATTGGTCGACAACCAGTTTGTTAGTT
Organism: Spicauda simplicius; assembly: GCA_949699795.1. NCBI lineage: Eukaryota > Metazoa > Arthropoda > Insecta > Lepidoptera > Hesperiidae > Spicauda > Spicauda simplicius. Next base: position 4,330,195 of record OX453073.1, on the reverse strand, counting down.
TCCTTAGTTTCCTTAAACTTTATATACTGGTAAAAAGCATTTAACAGAGAAACACTTTTTGCAACTTTTGAACTTTGTCTTCAGAAGTTCCAACGCGACTGTGCCTGGATTTAGGTAATCCTACTTATCGTTAATTGGAGCTATCTATAGTATTCACTATCTAGTGGATGCTTGTTTGCAACGCCAGTAAGATGAAAATAGATCTGTTTATATGGTAATTACATATTTTTTATGTTCTATTTATATCCAGCATTTAATCAATTACAAATTTACAACTTTTACGTAAAATGGTCTACTAGTATCATATTTTGTCGTCCCTGTAAAAGGGGCTTCCAGGGCTGCGGGCGGCTGTAGCACCCTGTAGTCGGGGAGTAGAATACGGCTACGGTATCCCCTGCCTGTCGTAAGAGGCGACTAACGGGGCCTCTGGGGTTGCGGACGGCTAGAGTGGGAGCTCGAACCGTCCAAGAAGCAACCCCGAGAAGGACGGCGGGATGTGTGGCTGCATCTCGCGGTAAGCACTGGATGGTGAAGGGGGATGGTACACGTCCCCCAAGAGATGAGCCCGTGAGGGGCGCTGCGCTAGGGGACACCGGTTCGTTTCGTTGGAGTTTCCGAGTCCCCTACTACAAGCGTTGAGGACGGCCACCGAGGAGGTTTTTGTGGGTAAAAATTCCACATAACCCGGAGTCTCTCCTAAGACTTCGGTGTAGCTTTTGAAGGTTTCCTCCCCGTAACAAAAAAAAAAGAGCTGCGGGCGGCTAGAGCGGGAGCTCGAACTGTCATATTTCATCATATTTTTTAAATATTGAATTTTAAACTTATAACTAACATATTTAATCTAGAAAAGCATTCTAATACTATAACATTAGGTGTTAATTTTATGTATATAAATTAAGTTCGTATTTTATACCAGATACGTTCGTTTTTCCGCATTATATTCAGCACTAACATATTAATATAGAAAGCGTTAACACAATGTGTTATATGTACTAGTGTTGTAGCAAATATTTACATTGGCATTTGCGAATAGTCGCATTCGGAAAAAAATTAGCAAATATTTTGCGAATTGCAATGGCCGGCCGCATCGCTCGAAGCACCGATAACCGATGGGGAAGAAAGGTCCTCGACGGCGCCCATGTTTAGGCAAAAGGCACAGGTCGCCCCTCTACCAGGTGGACAGATGACCTGAAGAAAACAACGGGAAACCGTTGGATTCAGAGGGCACAGGACCGGTTGGAGTGGCGCCATTTAGGGGAGGCCTATGTCCAGCAGTGGACATCAAAGGGCTGATGGATGGATCGAATTGCAGTGTTTTGCAAAAAGGTCACCTATATGCAAATGTAATTTAGCCGAAGTTTGTCGACAAAAAAAAATAGATCGCCAAAATTTACTCTTTCGCCCTTCACCAAAAACAGTGAAAACAAAATTAGTTCGCATTCGCGGATGTCGGTAATGTATGTTAAATAACATTCCTTACATCACTAATATATACACACAATTTACGTATGAGTATACAATACACTAAGCAATTACGAAGCTATTTGAAGTTCATTATCGCTTATTGTTGTTTGATATGAAATCATGTTTCAAAATCAAGTACAAATAATGTTACGTTAAATTTAAGCGCCGGCTTCAATTGAAATTATACGTAAATATAATGAAGCTTGTAAGGCTTGTGTTTGTAAATTATTAGATTGCTGATATAACAAAACTGTTTCCAAACTGTAACAGATAAATAATAATACGCTTTTTCACCTGGAAAGTCTACATAACATAACAAGAACATGAAAATTTAAAGAACAATCTTTCGTCTACCCATTATTGTGCCAGTGTTGGGCACGGGTCTTGTCTCAGGACAAGAGAGTTTAGGCCATAGTCCAACGCGCTGGCCAAGTGCGAATTAGTGGAATTAAAAAAAAGTTCTCGGAGGTGCCGAGAACTTTTTTTTTTAATAACTCTCGGATGTGTCGGTTTCCTCATGATGTTTTCCTTCACCGAAAAGCAGTGTTAATTAATTTCTAATATGCACATAATTTTAGAAAAATCAGGGTTTGAACATCGGACCTCCCAATCGAGAGGACAAGATTCAACTATTAGGCTATCATGCCTCAAAAAACAATACCAAGACATTTTTTTTTTGAATTTAAACAAAAGACTCCATTTTTAGAATTTCTATGTGATTTTAATCAATTGCGCGCTACTCAGCCTAGTCCTTTAACCTTTTAAGAAAGTTATTTAGTTTTACCCTTATTTTCATCTAGTGTTTATTCACTACCTTCTTGAATTAACTAGTACACGTGATCTGAAGACACCCTATACTCCTTTTACATAAACGTTTTATAATATTGAGTAGCAACGCATCTGTGATTGACTTCAGATAGAACCTATGTTCTCTATGAAGTTGCTTACAGATGTCCATGGGCGGCAGTGACCACTTACCATCAGATGGAATGCATGCTCGTTTACTACTTCAATCATATAAAAACAGGAAAAGAACTAGAGAATAGCAATATTAAAAATGCAAGGATAAGGCACAAAAGGTCTTTACAGAAATCTTCAATTAACGAGTTTATTAATTTCTTAAACCCCCTCATAACCCATTCGATAGGTATCTCAAGTACCTGACCACTACATCCAGCAGGACGGGTTACATTCATTAGCATTTGATCCTTTCCCTACCTATAATACCTATCCTTTGATTACCGAATGTGGTTCACTAATGCTTTATCGATGGGCAAGTTCTTATCCTAATTGATTCGTATCGGTTAATGGAAACCTATAATGGATTACTAGGAGTTTGTTTGAAGTACTTTTACTGGATTCATATTTAGTAATAGATTTTTCTAATAGGTTTGGTCTAGTTTGAAGAACACTCTGAAGTGTTTGTATTTAGGTAATAGGATTTACCTGTTGGTAGGCGGGTACGTTTTTAGTAGATATGTTTTGACTATGGATATATCGCCACAAATATTTAGATCTTGAAAAAAATATACGTTCAAACGGGACTTTGACTTCCATATCAGTTGACTGTCTTAATCTGTAGGAGTACCAAGGACCCGCGAAGACGGTGGCATGTGTGGCTACATGCCGTCGTAAACACCGAGAGACACGGTGAGCATCAATCGGTCACCGGGGAAGGACCAAAAAGGGGCATTGCGCTCGGAGAACTCCGGTTGAGGTCGTTTTGAGATCCCAGAGTCCTCTTTATAGCGCTGAGAACGGCCACCGGGGGGTTTTAGTGAGGTAAAAATCCCACATAACCCAGCGTTGCTCCCACGGCGTTGGGTACCTTTTGAAGATTTCCCCCTCGAAAGCAAAAAAAGGAGTACCAAGGTGTCTGTGATTGAATTAAGATAAAACTCTTGTTCTACATACACAAAAGTGGTGCTTACTTAACATTAGGCGAGTGCATGTTAATTTGCTCTCTAAATTTTACAAAGCAAGTAACTAATTAATAATAATAAAGCCTTTATTAACAATCTAACATGTTACATTTTTTTGTTTAACTGTGTATGTATTGCTAATATTATATATTTGTTCATGAAAGTAATTAAATGTTATCCGTTTTTTCTTAGCATTAGACTCCGGTTTCGTGATTGTCTTGCTCTTTAGCATAGGCCTCCCCAAGGGTTCTCCACAATGATCTATCCCTTGCTATCCTCATCCAACATGGTCCTACCTCCTGGATATCATCCTCCCATCTTCGATACTGCCTGCCTTTACTTCGCTTTGTATATTTAAAAAAATATATATACGTAACTAGCTAGTACTACATTAATAATAAAAACAAAAAATATGTAATATGTTTGCAAATATACGTGGGAGAACATATAATATTCATGAAACATATTCAGTATGAAGCTTTAGAGAGATTATAAAAAGCTGTCCCGTTTTAAGGTCAGTGCCAAAAAAGCTTCCGCGAAATTTAATAAAGCCTTCATATTTTAAATAAGTAAATATATATGCCCATATATTCAAGCTTCATCTCTTTGCAAATGAAATGAAAAAAAAATGCATAGGCCTATGGACAGTTATAAATGTCAGCTGTAGTATTTTTTCTTTCACTACCAATGAATCGGAGCACATCTTTAACTGAGAGGCCATGTAACTCATTGGGTTTGTCTTTCTGATTAGAATATTTTATTTTTACTGAAGCAAAGAAAAGCATTAGCTTGTGTTTGATACTTTTCTTATTTTGGGATAGAGCTCTTGGGACGATGGAAACTTTCGCAAGATTTTAATTATTAATTAACATTACAGGTGGTCGAACCAGTGTAGTTCGCCCGGGGAAGTATCACCGCCACACCTATTTCTAGCGCGAAACATTTCTTGCATTTCGATAGAAAGGTGTGGTTGCCGGCACACTTTCACATGAGGCGACCATCATAGTCCTCGGGAGCAGCAACGCATCTGTGATTGACTTCAGATGGAAGCCATGTTCTGTATGAAGTGATTACAGATGTCCATGGGCGGCAGTGACCACTTACTATCAGGTGGACTGCATGCTCGTTTGCTACTTCAGTCAGATAAGAAAAAATAAATAAATAAAAGAAATTCTTAATCGACATTTAACGTTAAATATCAAAGTAAACATGTTTGACGAACTGCGTGGCGGAGCGGTTACCAGCCGGTCTAACGCGCAATGAGTCCCAGGTTCGATTCCCGGACAAGCAAGTATCTGAATGATGAGTTTAGATTCATGATCTGGGTCTGGGTGTTTGTGTATTCGTCTTTTGTGTGTCCATGGTACCCACGACACAGGAGAAAATCCTAGTGTGGAGCTATGAGAGTAGAAAGTGTGTTTTTTAAACATAATGAGAGACGTGTTGTTGCTATTTTTATACTAGACACCTACATAAAAATATATTTTCTACATAGGTGTTGCTACATCATTTTCTGTTATCTACATACAATGAAAGGTTAACAAAGGGCTTATAGAATAAAGTAAGTTCAATTTACATTGCTTTTAAATCCGTCAAAATTTCTTAGAAAAATGATTTCAATTTGCTTACACAAAATGCTACAGCGAAATGCCTTTGTCATAATATTTTATTAACAATCTTTTCAACGAACTTATAGCAGACCAAATCAAATTTAAGCAAATCTCTTTTCAAATGATCACTTTCCTTGAATACCTTCTAACAGAAGTTCCCGAAAACAATCTTGAAATTGCTGAATGAAGAATGAACGAGTGAATGTTTTGGAGCGAAAGTAAATTTAAATACTTTTTAGTCCTTTTCTTTGAAATTATGATTCGGTGATATTTTTTGTTGCCGTTGAAGTAATGATCTTCGGAAAGTTCTTTTAAATCCGGAAATTGTTTAACTAATCTGTTTTTTCGTCTTGAAAAGTTTTTTTCGCTAATGGGCAAATAACTCAGATTTGTAAAGCTACCTATTTCATTTCATTTCAGAAGTACTTACTGTTTCCCTACAATTTTTATATCTAATATATAAAATTCTCGTGTCACAGTTTTTGTTGCCAAACTCCTCCGAAACGGCTTGACCGATTTTTACCAAATTTTATATGCTTATTCAGTAGGTCTGAGAATCGGCCAACATCTATTTTTTATACCCCTTAAGGGTTGTCCACCCTTAACATTTTTTTATTTTTTATATGGCAAAACAACGTTTGTCGGGACAGCTAGTATAATATAATATGATATTTCAGATATGATGCTGCTACACCTGAAGACATCAAGTGAGTTTATATGTTTTTTATTACTATTTATTATTTTTTTTACTCTTTACATGGTCAGACACATTTTATAACAAGTTTTGCTGTAACGACCAAACTAACACTAACTGCAAGCGAAGTACGAACAGTTTTGGCACATTATACGTGAACTTTGTTTCTAAATACTAGTGACCCGTCGCAACGGTCGAAATTCGAAATTTAAATGAAAAAAACAAAACTTCATATTGTCCAAAGTAGCACCATTATTTCTCTAATTTAAATAAATTGTAATAATTTTCAAGTTATGTTGAACGCACCCGTTAAAGGTAAAAAGAGGTTTATTAATTAAGCTGCATTTAAAAGTAATAGCGGGTATTTTGACAAAGACATCCGACATTTTTGACGTTATGTGTTTTGTATGTCATCTCTATGTTATGTCACATACATTGAACGTTCTATTATTGTGTATGTGTTTGTGTCAAATGCAAGGCAGTGAGTCTAATGTGTTTTTAGTTGATTTTATGTATGTTTTATGCATTATTTGAAAAAAATGTTCATCCATCCATCCATCCATCAGCCTTTTGATGTCCACTGCTGAACATAGGCCTCCCCTAAATGGCGCCACTCAAACCGGTCCTGTGCCCTCTGAATCCAACGGTTTCCCGCTGTCTTCTTCAGGTCATCGGTCCATCTGGTAGGGGGGCGACCTGTACTCCTTTTGCCTAAACGTGGTCGCCACTCGAGGACCTTCCTTCCCCATCGGTTATCGATCCTGCGAGCGATGTGGCCGGCCCATTGCCACTTCAGCCTACTGTTTACAATTTTGAGAGCTATGTCAGTAAGCTTCGTTCGTCTACGGATTTCATCGTTGTCGCGATCATGTCTCGTAGCGAAATTCCGAGCATAACCCTCTCCATAGCACGCTGAGCGACCCTGAGTCTCCGAATGAGGCCTACAGTGAAGGACCACGTTTCGGCGCCGTAGGTCATCACTGGCAATACACATTGCTCGAATAATTTCGACTTCAGGCACTGAGGAATTGTGGACGAGAAGATACTACGAAATTTCCCGAACGCAGCCCAGCCGAGTTGGATTCTTCGAGTGACCTCCCTCTCAAAGTTGGACTTACCCATCCGGATCGTTTGTCCCAGGTAAATGTACTCGTCGACAACTTCGAGAGGAGTGCCGTCAACAACTACCGGTACGGGTGTGACATGGACATTAGACATGATTTTCGTCTTGTCCATGTTCATCTTAAGACCCACCCGTTGTGAGGCACTGTTGAGGTCGCCTAGCATTGTGCTGAGGTCCGTCAGCGAATCTGCCAAGATGACTATATCATCGGCAAATCGAGTTAATGCCAAGACCTTTCCACTCCATCAGCTTGAACAAATCTTCCAACGCAGCGGTGAACAGTTTCGGCGATATAACATCGCCTTGTCTGACTCCCCGCTGCAGATGGATTGGATTTGTGCTTCTGTCGTGTACTCGGACTGACATGGTGGTGGCAGTGTATACACACTTCAGCACCTCGATGTACCTATAGTCGATCTGGCATCGCTGAAGGGACTCCAGCACCGCAGCAAAAAAATGTTAGCATTGCGCAAACCTTCTCTACATCAACTATAAATCCGGCAAGTATCTTAAAAACGAATCACAAGTTTTGTTTCACTTATTAATATTATAGATATTATTATAGATATGTATATAATATGAACAAAACTAATATAAGACAATCGAAGTACTTAAGCCAACATCTATCACCGATTCTTTCAACTGACTGCCTTCACGTGTCAAAAGATATGAGGCTAGGCACGTAGGGCTTAGATTCAATGGTCTGAATATATCGCAAGATCCATTTAGGACATTAACGAAATAGGTCTACGATTTCGAGTGTTTTGCCACAATCAGAGCCAATGGTTCGAAATGCCTGGATTCCTTCGAAAAAATGTTTTGCACGCCCGTTGTTTAATTAAACTTATGTACAGAACACTACAATGGTACGAATACTTTTACAGAGACTCAGGCTAAAATGTTCCGTATTATTAGGGAATAACAGCTAGAGTTGCTTGAAGATATTGTAAGAGTACTGCGTAATTTGTTGTAAATTGTAAGATGGCCGATATTATGGTTTCCGCGTTAATTGCGAAGTGATTGATGGCGGTTACTCAATGTGTTCCCTTGTGTAATTTTGCAGAACGTTTTGCCAAGAGTTTTCTTTATTCTTTACGCTTTCAGATCCCTTGTTTACTTTAAGAGCTTTGTCGTGACGCTAAATTGTGGTAACATGTTTTTTACTTCTTTTATAAAAAACAAAACACGTTCACGGCTCCAAAACTCACGTGCCCCGGAAATCGTAAGATATTTGATTTGTTTATTAGAAAATTGGTCAAAACTTAAAAAATAAATAATACCTACTACTGGAAAAAAAATTTGAAATATTAATTGAATTCTTAAAATAAATCAATTAAAGTCTGTTCGATAGTGGATTTAAAATTATAATGACAATGTCTGAAGGAGTGATCACCATGCCGGTTCAAGGTTCGATTCCCAGCCAAACATATAAATGAATGATGAATTTGGATTTCTTTAACAGGAATGTGTGTGTTTGTAAATATTGATCATTATAGTCATAGAATAAACAGCACTGTATTTTCTTTTTTTAATAAGATTTAAGTAGAAAACTGGTTTTAACTTCAACTAGTGGTAAGTGGCCACTGCCGCCCATGGATTTAAGTCAATTCTTACTCAATAGGGCTTCTCTTTAAAATTAATGCTACTCCCGAGGGATAAGACATCAAGCTCAAACTTCAAGCGAAACGCAGAAACTGCTTCACGCTAGAAATAAATGTTACGGGGTACAGCCCTGGCAGAACCACACTCGATCTACCACTATACCTAATAGCATTTGTAAAGTAGTAAATTATAATTGATAAATTTTATGATTATAATGCTTTTATATTATATTCATAAAATGTCTGATAAAGCGAGCCAGCTCCGATCAACTTAGTGCCAACGGAAGAAATTCCTTTGGGAATGGAAATGTAAGCAGATTGAGAATATTGCAGCGTAATAGGTTAAAAAATATCGGCGAAGTAGAACTTGTATTGCGAATAGCAAGGGTTCCGTAAACGACATAAATTTTGAGCATTTTCCAATACAATTTGCATTCGCGTATATTCGGTTCGAAATGAATATCGCGAGTCCCACTTTTCATCAATTTAGACTTTGTAATTAAATTTTATTTAAGTTGGCGTTAGTACGATTACCATTTTATTAACGCTAAAGAAGAACGTACAAAATGTCCTCTCTTTTACATATTTCTAAATTATTTGTGAATACATCCATAGCAGATTACTGATTAGCAGATAATAAACTATTTCGACTCGTAAAATACAGGCTTAAAAAAGTTCGATAGATGGACGAAGGGAAGACATAGACTTAACATCATCTTTACACAAAAAAACATATTTTATTCAAATAATCCGCTTTAAAATAGAACCTAGTGAAGCCTTATAAATGGTCTGTGTTACAGAGATAAATATAGAAGAGATTAGAGAACAAGATTAAGCAGGATGATTTAACAATTCAGTCATTTCCGGATGTAACGTTCGTAGAAATGGAAATCGTAAGATTATGATAATTTAGAGCAATCAGTAATTCCATGAATTAACTAGCATTGCTAATCAAACTCAGTATACTTTAGGATAAGATTCAACACGTCTTTTTTTATACTTAAACCTGACGATAAGGCAGACGGGCTACCTGATGGATATTGTTACCGTCTTCTATGGACATATGCGACACCAGAGAAGTCGCCAATGCATCGCCGGCTTTGATTATGATTAAGAGTGAAATTATCTACTTATTAGATTGAAGTTAAAAACGAGCAGTGTACCGGAAAGGTCAAATCCGACCATGGAAATACATAAGCAACTTCATAATTATAAAACTGGGTTTTTACCGAAATTAATTACAGATGTGACTGCTGCTCCCGAGGTTTAAGATGGTCGCTCATATGAAGTTGAGTCGGCAATCTTACCTTTACCTTTACCCTATGAAACAATTACCTTTCGTCGAAACGTAATTACTTCATGCTAGGAATAGGGGTAGCGATGGTGTCTTCTCGGTCATTCTGGTTTTACCTTAAAATTATGTTATTTCATTCAAACAAAAAAATGTAATGTTTGTACTAATATATTTTTATGTAAAATATTGAGATTCAGAACCATAGTTACTAAACCAATTTATTGTGGAAGCCAAACAATAAGACTGCTTGAAACTAATTGTCTGAAAAGAAATCAAGTACTTCTACCACGAAGTTAACGTATAAAAATAGAAATTAATTTATATATTAGTTTGCCCTGCACGTGTAAAAGTATTTTTATAGTTTTTCTTCAACTTTTATAACTATTATTATAACAATAACTCGCTTGCACGCTTTCTACGCTCATAGCCCCAAACTAGGATTTTCTCCTGTGTCGTGGGTACCATGGACACACACAAGACGAATACACAAACACCCAGACCCAGAACTTCAATCAAAACTCATCTTTCTGTCTGGCCGGGAATCGAACCCGGGACCCATTGCGCGTCAGATCGGTATGGAAACCACTCCACCACGCGGGTCGTCATTATTGTTAATAAATTTCTGATAAAACTTACAATCGGTTCGTATAACATACATATGTTTACGGAAGTCTTAAATTAAGAGTTATAGATAAGCACATACCGTTTGTCATATTTTGGTATTATTTCTAGTCAAATGTCTACTTGTAAAAGGAAATAGCTCAACTTGCGTACTTACAAAGTCGTACGTAAATTTGTACCAAGTCGACTTTATTTGATCGTTTTTATATTTGCTGCGGGTTCAGTTATGTCGATTTTGGTATCCATTCGTGCTTGATGCTTGATTTGCGTTTTTGTCCAAGTTGGAATCTAAAATGATAGTTATTTCTTAAACGTTGTACTTATTACGAGAAGAAAAACTAACTACAAAGAAACAAAATTATGTTTATATTGTTACCAAACTTTATTTAATATGAAACAAAACAAACAATTCTATGTACATTATATATAACGAAGAGAGATGAGTGATGTGACATCAGGATGGTCGAGGTTTTTTTTTTTTATAATTTAACCTAACGATAAGGCAGACGGGCTACCTGATGGCAAGTAGTCACCGTCGCCTATGGACATTCGCAACACCAGAGGAGTCGCCAATGCATCGCCGGCTGTGAAGGAGAGCTCTTTTCGCACCTTTCTTGAAGAGGTGTCTTCATTATTATTCATTCTTGAAGATTTGAATTAAAACACAGGAGTAAACTTCTTCGATTTATTCACAATTGACGAGGTCCGATCGCTTCGACAGTTAAACAAGAAATCTTTTTTACCGGCGTTCGCTCGCCTTTTTATAACAATGTTTGGTGGTGTGACAATAACAAATTTATGGAGGGTAAACTAAATTACAATTCTAAAAATCATTAAATGTTGCTAATTCAATAAAAAACAATTTTCGATCTTTAAACTAACTAAAATGATTATTATCGGCGACGTGTTTCTCATAAATACGCGGTGTCGCGCCGACATATACAAAATAAATTATTTAAAATAAAAAATATTTCTTTAAATCTAAAAAAATAATACAAATTATAATATAATATTGTTACTATACTTACTTACTTACTTGTATTTTGCTTATTTATATATACAGTTACGGTATTTATAGAAAATTGCGTGTGTCATTGGTCTGAAATGCAGTGGGTATTTGGTTCAATCCCGGCCACTCAGTACCTGAGTGATGAATTTATATTTCTAGGTCTATGAGTGTAGACCATAATGTCTATCTTATCACTACATAATATAAAAACCTAAGTCGATTCGCGCTGACTGTACCTATGTATGCTAAGATCTTTAAAACTACGCTACGGATTTTCGCCTTATATAAAAGTGTGCCGGCCTCCACAGCCTTATACCGGAACGCAAGAACTGCTTTACGATAGAAGTAGGTGTGGTGGTAGTACCCCCCGGTGGAACCTATAAATTTTTGAGAATGTATGTGTGTGTTTTTGCCATTTACCCAAAAACTAAATTGTATTTCGCTGTGCACAAAGAAATGTAATTTATGACTTGGTTTATGGGATGCTCATTACCATGGTAAGCGAGATCAAACCAGGTGAAGCTGCGGTAATAAGCTAGTTATTTATATACATTAAAGTTGTAAGAATATAATTTTCGTAGGTAGTAGAAGCAGTGTTGTTCGACCGGGGAAGTACCACAACCACACCTATTTCTAGCATAAAACATTTCTTGCGTTTCGTTGGAAGGGTGTGGTTCCCGGCACACTTCTATATGCGACGATCTTAGTCCTCGGGAGTAGCAACGCATCTGATATTGACTTCAGATAGAATCCATGTTCTATATAAAGTTGCTTACAGATGTCCATGAGCGGCAGTGGCCTCTTACCATTGGCTACTGCTGCTCATTTTACTTAGTTTACTCCTTTAATTAGATAAGAATATATAAATAATCCTTAATTCTAAATATTGAAAGGTTTTAGATTTAGATAAAATTTTAATAGAATTTGGTTACTAATCTAATTAAAACTTGTATACGATCTGAGCAGCTGATTAATCCGATTAAATAACAATTTATCGAGGCATTGAATCTCTATAACTGTGAAACAAAATAATTATAATAATTGCTTACTAATTAATTTGAATTTTATTTGGCAATTTTCTATACGCTTAGTTCTATAGGAACGTTATCTGTGACTTTGCGTTGCAGGTGTTTTTTATAGAGTAGCAAACGAATGTGCAATCCACCTGACTGTAAGTAGCAACTACCGCCCATAGACATCAGTAAGCAATTTCATACATAGACACATTGCTACTGCCGAGGACTCTACTATATACATATACTATATACTAATAATTGATTCACACTAGAAATATGTAGGTGCGGCGGTTGTACTTTCCCAGTCGAACTATATAGGTTCTACTACTTTTATTATAATATAACAGTAGCGAACGAGCTTGTAATCGGATGAAGAGTATTTGCAGTTGCCTATGAATATCTGTAAGCAACAGTTCATACAGAAAGACGGTTTCGTCAAAAGTCAACCACAGATGCAAAAATTGGCTTTAGTTAGAATCCTTATTCAACAAGTATTTTTACGAAGTTGATAAATGACAGTGGCCACTAACCATTAAACTTCTTTATTTTTAGACATCTATGATCGTTAACTACTTCAATATTTAAAAAAAAGACCGCTATTAGGACCACATGAGAACATCTATGATATTCATTAGGACTAATGTGTGTCCACCAATTCGCACTTGGCCAGCGCGGTGGTCTATGGCCTAAACTCTCTCATTCTGAAAGAAGACCCCATGCCCAGCAATGGGACAACAATGGGTTAAAGAGAGAGAATGCGAAACAATTCAAATTAAGAATTTCAGCATACACACGAATTTATTAACAAACATGTAATGTACATTCGTATTAATATTATGATCATTCTGCAGTGCTTTGGAGTCTGATGAGGAGAAACTTTTTATAAACCCCAAACGTAACATCGTTCTCTCTGTGGCGTCTTTACTCGTCGTATTTTCTCAGTTACTTGTGATGTTAATCAAAAGTTTAATCAAAGCACTCCTGTAGCGATATTTTGCAAAATACCAACTCAAATTCCAGTCTGTATGTTACAATCTCGATAGTTTTTTTTTTCTGACTAAAGTAGCAAACAAGCATGCATTCCACCTGATGGTAAGTGGTCACTGCCGCCCATGGACATCTGTAGTCAACTACATGCAGATCATGGGTTCGTTACCATAATGTACTCAATCACAGATGCGTTGACTCTGATGGTCGCATCAAAGGGAAAGTATGCCGGCAACCACACCCTTCTATCGAAATGCAAGAAATGCTTCACGTTAGAAATAGGTATGGCGGTGGTATTTCAAGTTCGGAAGTAGCCATTGAACTTGTAGTCCACATGAAGGTAAGCGGCCACTGCCGACCAGGGACATCTAAGGCGATAACACCTTGGATAAATATATATCAATGCAGCACCATTCTGATCACAACACAGCAAAGCACTGCTGCTATTAGACACAAAATCAGAAATGAGTGATTCGGTGGTACTACCGGAATTTAACCATAATAGGTTCGACCACCTTTATAAAAACTTTTTGAGCTAAGACATGACAAGGAAATGTCTTTCAAAAAAACCCTTTTTTGACCGTAATTTTTCACACACCCTCATTTCTTACCCTCTCATTACTATATACGATGTTGCGTTAGGATTTTTCTTATCATCTCCCAAACTGCTATTTAATATAAAGTCCCGATACTCGACTCCAGATCACCGGTACCTCTTTATGTCTCCTCTTCAAGGAGAAACTACAGGCAATTTTCGTTTGACAAGAGAGTGAGTACATCACTAAATGTTATCGCCCGGGAGTGTGATATTGACTTATTCAACATGAGCGTGTTAAAGTTAAGGCAAATCATTAGTTTAACATTTTTTCCGCTTAATATATATACCATAAATATGTAACCAAAATAAAACCTAAATTATAATTCTTATACTTGGTATTCAGTATGTTTTTTTCTGTAGTTATCTTTTCACAATCTCTATCATTTCTATTCTATCTATATTATTGTTAATAATTTTTAATAGCCTTTCTGAATGTAATATTTATACATGTACCTACCTTGAACTGTAAACCCTATCTTCTGTTTTTGTTACTATTTTTATCTTTGTTTCTGCCGATTCTCTTATATTATATAATTTTATATATACATATAAAGAAAAATACTTTTCATAATGAAAAAAACAGATGAATTGAGAATTGGACCTTATAAAATTATTAGAAAGGTTTCAAAATCGATTTATGAAGTTGATACCGGCCATAGAAAAGCGGTATCAAATTTTTACCACGTTACTAAACTATCACCAGTGATTTTTGATGAATAAATGTGTATATATTTTAAATAAATATTAAATAATATTTTATAAATATTATTTTATAAATGTGTATATATTTTTTCATATATTTGTTTTAACCTAGACCTAAATACTTTATTACATACATATACGTGAAAACTTTGTAATTAGCTTCTCTAGCTGTAAGTTTTCCAAAATAAAATAATAAAAATCATCGATGTATTTTTGGCTCACTTTTATATGAGACGACTATCTTAGATCTCGTAGGTGAAATGCAACTGTGATTGACTTTACTTGTATTCCCTTTTCCATGTAAGGTGGCATACAGATTTAAATTTGGACTACAGACTCATTTAACATGCCTGTCGCGAAAAAATACGAATCCTGCAGCTTTTTGTTGTAGTTTCGTTAACCCATCATTGTTCTACTGCTGCATCTCTGGGCACGGGTCCGCTTTTCGAATTCTCGAATTTGAGAATATTTTTTGAGAAATCTGAAATGTATCTACTCTTGATGAACACATTACACACCTTGCATTTGCAAAAACATACACAATAAACGAAATCGAACATTCAATGTCTTACTATGAAAACTCTTAACGTCAAAAATGTCAGATGTCTTTGTTAAAATGCCCGCTATTGCGTTTAAATACAATTTAGATAAACCTATTTTTACCTTTAACGGGTGCGTTCAAAATACCTTGAAAATTATTACAATTTATTTAAATTAGAGAAATATTGATGCTACTTTGGACAATATGAAGTTAAGTTTTTTAATTTAAATTATGCTCGTCTTTCGACTGTTGCAAGTGACTAGTAATTAACAATACGCCCATCATCATTTTAGCATAACTAGAAGTGTGCCTGGTCAAACCTCGAACCTTCGATTAAAGGCCGAGTCAGCTATCGGGCTATCACTGCTCTTTAATATTCGTATGGATATTTTCCCCACAATTTATTACACTAACGGTTAGCGTTTTCAGCAGAGATAATAGTGCCTTCCGCATACATCGTTCATCTTCTACGTGTATTTTAATACGCTAGGAAAGTTTGAAGTATCGAATATGTGACTTGGTGTCGGCAAGTAAATTTTATAAAATAATGATGATTTATAATACGTATGTACTCATAAGCTTAATTTCGGTATTTTTATGAGTTGGTATTTAAACGTAATTAATAAAATGTAATTTCTATCATCTATCTAATCGTGTTCTATACCCCATACCTATTAAAAAAAATTGGTATTTACGGTATTTTATAGGAATTTTCGTATTAAACTGGCAATATATGAAATCCTAACTATTAATAGGGCAAGTGTTTTTAGTATACTAATCCTTAATACTAAAAACGAAATGTAGCAAGCGTTTTTAGTATATCCTTAATACTAAAAACGCAGATTACATTTTTTGACGTATAAAATTTGGAATAAATTCTATGAAAGACGTAATTAAAACTTCTGTATCAAAGCTTGGACGAGCTTTATTCCATATTTTTCCCTTACATTCATACAGTGAGCGTTTTTCAGACGGTAAAGAGCCGTACTTTTCTGGATAATTAGTTGGTTACTATTTATAAATTATGTATCTTCAGTTGAGGATAAATTTCTACCCTCATAGGTTTTTTTAAGTTTCATGAGATGCACATACTTGTAATATAATACACAAACACCTTGACGACCCGCGTGGCGGAGCGGTTACTATACCGGTCTGACGCGCAATGGGTCCCGGGTTCGATTCCCGACCAGATAGGTATCTGAATGATGAGTTTAGATTCCTCTTCTGGGTCTGGGTGTTTGTGTATGCGTCTTGTGTGTATCCATGGTACCCACGACACAGGAGAAAATCCTAGTGTGGGGCTACGAGTGTGGAACATACCTAGAACAGAAATCTAGAGTCGTTATTCTATATCTATCTCGTCAGAGATCGAACCCGGTACCTCTGCGTATCAGATTGATTTGGTGACTGTTTAGCCGTGTTGTTTCCCACGCTGAAGCTACGGTGTAATCTTTAGCGAGGTAAATATCCCACATAACCCGTTGTTGCTCCCACGCCTTCGGGTACATTTCGTAGGTTTCCACCTAAATAACAGAAAATAAAAAGAACCTAAATAACAGAAAATAGAAAGGCGGTAGAACCAGTGTAGTTCGACCGGGGAAGTATCACCGCCACACCTATTACTAGCGTGAAGCACTTCTTGCGTTTCGATAGAAGGGTGTGGTTGCCGGCATACTTTCACATGAGGCGACCATCGTAGTCCTCATGGGTAGCAACGCATCTGTGATTGAGTTCAGATGGAGCCTATGTTCTGTATGTAGTTGATTACAGATGCCCATGGGTGGCAGTGACTACTTACCATCAGGTGGACTGCATGCGCGTTTACTACTTCAGTCAAATAAAAAAAAAAATAGGCTTCCCTATATAGCCCTATATATTAGCGTACTGGGGATTGTTGACCTCCTTGGATCTTCCGGAGTCTCCTCTTTGCCCAAATAGATTCCCGAGGGTAATATTGCTAGTCCCCGGTACGGTAATATTGCTTTACAACACGGTAATATTGATTAAAATAATGTAGAAGCAAAATGTCCTTTATGAGAATGATTCTTTAAACCAAAAATGTAATAATCAACCCCATTGTTTTTGTAGGGGATGACATCATAACTCAAGGGCTTTCGTAGCCCAGTAATCGATTCTCATTAAACGGTACAATTCGTAGCTAAATGTAGCCTCATAAGATCAGCCACATACTCGTATTTACACATGTATGCTCATTTCTTTTTAATGCTGAACGCTAACGATTTTAAACATAAACCGATTGACGGTTTAAGTGAATGTTTTGTGGCAATCTGGTAAAAAAAAAAACGTGTACGTTTACGCCTGTCAGTTTAAAAAGTATTTTGAGATATATATAACTTCAATTTTATTTAAGCTGCGAAGAAATTCGTGTCCAGCGATGTGACAGTAATAAGTAGGCTACGAGACAAACAAACAGAATTTGATATAATTTGTTAAATCCGAAAGACTTAACGTCTTTTTGTCTGCGTTACAATTAACAAAGTGGGAGTAATGAAAACTAAAACTTTATTGAAAGTTACTTTAACTTGGAACATTACGTTATTGTTGCGCTCGTAAACGTAAACTTTAAACTCTCAAGACGTTCCCAGTGCAATTTTATTCAGCACAACTTAACTAAATGACAACTGGTAAGCAAATTTATTTACATTGTGAAACACTTGCAGTATATTTTATTTAACAAATTGGTAGTTCGTGCAGTGACTATAAATTCAGTTTTGTTGAAAGAAAATATAATTGGTTAAGTGCGAATCGACCTTGCCCGCGGACAGCTCAGTAGGTTCTATCGATTTTAACTTTTTTATGTTAGTCTTTCAAGATAAGCTTCGCGATCTTATTATATTAATTTGCTATGATAGCAAGTACATGTGGCCATACATGCGTTAAAAATGTCTAAATATTGCATAAATAAACCGAAAAAAGCAAAAAAATATAAGCCCGCCACCATTTTAACATTTATTTAGTAAGCGGCCATTGAAATTGACATTTTATTTTCTTGATATAATACAGATTTTTTGAGAGAGTTTAAAAATTGCTAACAAGAGGCATTACAATGATATACGGACAAATACCGGAGGCTTAGTAATAGGGTGTCGTTTATAGCCTTTGCGTAAGGTACCCTAAAATATTTTTATCATAATTTGGTCGGGTGTAGTGTACTTGTTTTTGTCTGTGTCCATGGCACTCATGATACGGGGTAAGCACTCTTGTGTGAGAATATAAGCGTAGAAATCGTGAAATATGATCATCCAAACATAAATCCCTATAAGATAACTATATTTGCAAGCTAAAATAATATGTAGAAATAAAAATTACAGAAAATTTATGAAGTGCGTTTCAAAAATGTAGAACCATGTTTTGGAAAGTTCTTGTATTGAATTCAAGTTCGGATCTTAGCGTGCATTCAACTATTGTATTTCTTATTTATTACATAACTATTATTCATAAACCGGCTGCCTAAGGAGGGTAATGTTTTTCGAGTGTATGTATATATGTATGTATGTATGTTTGTATGGAGAGCTATGATAGCCTAATGGTTGAAACTTGCCCTTTCAATCGGGAGGTCCGAGGTTCAAATCCAGGCACGCACCACTGATTTATGTGCGTATTAGAAATTAATTATCACCGCTTTTCGGTGAAGGGAAACATCAGACATAGTATTAAGATAGTATATTTCTAGTTTTCTTTACCGTTCAAATTAACCCGTTAATTGATAGTACTTTAGAGACGAATAAAAAAAAACACCTATTTATAATTAAAACAGTGTTTTATGATAAATAGCAATGATAGCGTATTAGTTAAAACTTCGTCCAATGAAAGGGTCTAAGAGAGGTCCGTTGCCGAGTACAATAGGTTAATGACGACAATCGATAAATATCTTCAACTTATTTACTATTATGTTATAGCCATAATATACATACATTTTCCGTATCACGTATGTACCGTTTAAACAACCCGGAAAATGTGTCTCGTGTTTAAAAGTGTCATTTGCAAAGAAGATGCCAATCTCGTGCGTGTTATATCATACGTTGAATTATTCATCGCGAAAATGGATTTCTAGAATATCACATTATTGCGGAAGAATTTGATCCGTCTTTGAGTTTTTATTGCGTTTCATGGCAATTTATAAAATAAATTACATATTAGGAATAGATTTATTTTATGTAATGATACCAACGAATTTGCTTTTGAAGTTGGTAGGATTTCATATTTAACTCGTGAGGTATTACCACCACAACTAGTACTACTTACTACTACCTTTTAGTACAGCGATAAGCTGCTCTATTCTGCTTATACGACACGTTCCTTAGTCCTAAAAGATAGTAACGCATTTTTGTTTTTATGACCTTAGTAAGGACTCTATTGGAGATTATTTTTTTTTATATCAGATTGAAGTAGCAAACGAGTATGTTACTTAACATCAGGTGGATTGCATGCCGTTTCCTGCTCCTGGACTCCATGCTGCAGGTCACTGCCGCCCATGGACATCTAAAGCATGTAAGCAACTTCATATAGAACATGGGCTCTAACGAAAGGCAATCACAGATGCATTGCTGCTCCCGGGGACTATGATGGTCGCCTCGTATAAAAGTTTGCCAGCAACCACACCCTTCCATCGAAAGGCCAGAAATGCTTCACGCTAGAAATAGGTGTGGCGGTAGTACTTCCCCGGTCGAAATAAACTGGTTCTACCACCTTCAAAGTACAGATGTCTATCTGTAACAGTGTTTCTTATCTTGATGTATTGAAAATGTAAGGTAGAAGAACGTATATGATTCGGGTTGAGAAGTACCACCGCTACATTTATTTCTAGAGTGAAGTGGACTTGCGTTTCGGTGGAAAAGTGTGGTTGTCAGTGTTTCATGTGAGGCAAACATCTTCGTCCATGAGTGTGACAACGCAGGCGTTCACTCTGATCTGAAACCTTGTTCTCTGACTTTATCAAACCTTGTTCTACTTAAAAGTTGCTCATTACTGTTCAATAGGTCGCCTTAATGCTTGTTTGATACCCTCAGATATTTTTGCTCTCTGCAGTACTTTGGAAAATAACGTTAAGACATTACTCCCGTTGGTTATAATCTGTCTGATATAGGGTGGGCATTAACCCATATATTCCTTCACCATTTCGTAAAGGAGCAACGTGGATTATGATTCATATTCCCCCAATTTATGTTACCCGTGTGTTCTATCTAGGCGACCGATCCAAAATAAGTACCAGACGCCCATGAACAGGACATAAGAAGGATTTCAGCTAGCCAGATCGCCATAATATGCGTAATACAAAAAACTGGTTAATATAACTATATAAAAACGAAGGGATACTATTTTTTGATCAAGGATCACTTTTTTTTGTAAAGAACTCTCGGGTATGTAGGTTTCACGATGATTTCCTTCACCGAAGAGCAGTGATTATTAATTTTTAATACGCACATAATTTTAGAATAATCAGTGGGTACGTGCCTGTGTTTGAACCTCGGACCTCCCGATTGAGACGGCAAGTTTCAACCATTAGGCTATACTGCTCTAAGATGGTCACTTCTCAAAAAAGTGAGCAGCCACCCACACCCTTTTAACGAACCGCAAATCTGCTTTACGCTACAAACTTTTGAAGGTGGTAGAACCAGTGTAGTTCTACCGGGGAAGTGCCACCGCTACACCTATTTATAGCGTGAATCACTTCTTGTGTTTCGATGTAAAGGTGTAGTTGCCGGCACACTTTTATATGAGGCGACCATCAAAGTCCTCGGCAGTAGCAACTCATCTGTGATTGAATTTAGGTAGAATCCATGTTCTGTATGAAGTTGATTACAGATATCTATGGGCGGCAGCGACCTAGTGGACTGCATGCTCATTTGCTACTTCAGTCAGATAAAAAAGACAAACAAGAGTTTTGGTACCTCCCAAGTCGAACTACGTTTGTTCTACCTGCTGGTGAAGTATCTTCAGAGGATCCAAATATTACTAAAATCATCCCTAATGTCTCACCATAAAGGAACAAAACCAAGCATAACTATTCTATTAACGTTTTGCGAAGCTTTCCATAACTTTTTGTGTACAAAAACAGAACTGATGTTCATATACAAAGCGAGGCACTTAGAATAATACACATATACATAAGGATAACACAATATCACTTTAGCAAGATATATTTCAAGTATAATTTTGTTTCAGCGCAGCCATTTCGGTGTCTACGGATATAAATGTTGCTTGTAAAACATTAGCACAACGGGGTGTGGAGTTATTTAAGATACGGTTTATGTATTATAAGTACGGTACGGTATAAGTATTGTAAGTTTAATCCTCGACACAAAGAGGAGTTCTTTAGTATTATATGTAGTAGGTAGGTATTTAATTTTTTGTAAGATTGAAGTGCAAACGTGCTGTTGTCCAGCTAATGGTTAGTGGTCAATGCCGCCTTCGGATATCCGTAAGCAGTTCATGTTCAACGAAGGCTCCATATTTATTCTAAGAGCCTGTTAGTAATAATATTAATAATAACGTTTATTGCCAGAACAGCTAAAATTACACAAAATTTTCTTTACGGAATCAAGAAATTCCGTAACGAAAAAACCTGACACCCCCCATTCCGCCTACCATGTAACGCGCCCGCGTATATGTATGGTACGACAGTACGAAGTTCATACGGATCGAAACGAGCTGCGTGGAAATCGGAAGAAAATGTAAGCAGCTGTTTGTGCGAAAGTATATACCCAGTATCAACGAAAAAAAACTTGAAATAATATCAAAGAAAATAAAATACTACACAAATAAATAATTATAATTGCATAAATTAATAAAAAATGCTATGCAATAGCTTTATTGCGGCAGTCCTCGAGTGCCGCACATTTTTTTATTTGATTTTTTCATCAACATGTTTTCACTCATAGTTACAGCACGTGTTAATTATTTTAACACCCCGCACATAATTATAAACTCGAAGGTGCAAACGTGCCTGGGATTCGAACCTCTGACCTTTCGATTGCAAAGCAGAATTTAAATAGTTTACTACATTGCACTACGCTAAGACGATATGATAAAATATTTCCGAAACAAGCATGTTTCGAAAATATTTTATCGTATAAACTCAACACACACAATAATTCATAATTCCTTATAAACAATTCGTAACATTTAAACTCAAAATCCCAGTGTAAGTTTTAGTATAGACAGAATATGATTTTGACATTTTACCACGGTTTCCGCTATTAAAATTAGGTATGTACCTAATGATCTTTGAAATTAGCATAGAATACCGATTTCTAGCGTTTCGATGAAAGGGTGTGGTTGCCGGCACACTTTTATATGAGGCGACCATCCTAGTTCTTGGGAGTAGTACCGCATCTGTGATAGACGTCAGATAGAACCCATGTTCTATATGAAGTCGATTACAGATGACTCTGGACGGCAGTGATTACTTATCATCAGGGTAACTGCATGGCTGTTTGCTATTTCAGTAAGTCTCGATAAGTTCTAAGGGGTTTTGGACGGATGTAAATATCTGCAAACAAATCAAACCTACTATGTCTATGCCTAATTTTCCAGTATTACTATTTAGCATATCTATATATACATATAAAGCCAATTTTAAATTATTTTTCAAGTCATGCAGGATGGTTAAATTGTAAGTCTCAATCTATAAAATTTATTGGTTTTGGACTTTGCTGTAATAAAAACTTATGGATGGCTTAAATTTCAAAATTGGCCACGTAACACAATGTTGCAAGATAGTACAAAGTTCGAAACAGATACAAAGTAATATTACAGTTATAAATAAAACTTGTAACAGATAGATAAATTTTCCTCTTGGGTATATTGTACACTCATGGCTTTAAGTTGTTGGCGGATTCATACGACCGCCTTTTAAAGTCCACTTCTGGACATAGTCGATTAATGTCCCACTGCTGGGCACTGCTTTTGTCCATAGGCCATTGATCTGGCCAAATGCGAATTGGTAGACTTTACACACCGCTTTTTTAGCATCAAGCAACTTTTTCGTGGCCGAATAGTTATACAGTTACATGGATAAAATATATTACATTTTTAAGACCGATTTAGTCGATTGGCCATTACATACATTTGTAAGTAATGGTCAATCTACTAATTTGGTCTTATGCTAAAGGTGCACTTAAAAATAGTTTCAAGAATATTTAGTATACCTAAATATTCTTCAAACTATGTTAGGTGGTAGAATCAGTGTAGTTCGACCGGGAAAGTACCACCGCTACACCTATTTCTAGCATGAAGCATTTGTTGCGTTTCGATAGAAGGGTGTGGTTGCCGGCACACTTTCACATGAGGCGACCATCATAGTCCTCGGGAGTAGCAACGCTCCTGTGATTGACTTCATATGGAACCCATGTACTGTATGAAGTTGCTTACAGATGTCCATGGGCGGCAGTGACCACTTACCCTCAGGTGGACTGCATGCTCGTTTACTACTTGTCGGGTAAAAAAAAAATCTTTTTTAAGAGCGATTTAGTCGATTGACCATTACATACATTTCGTCGCTTAAGTTCTAACACCGCGGATGCCAAAATAGCAACGTTTTAGGAGAGCAAATAAACTGTCTCAAATACTTATTTTTAATTCTACAACTACCAAATAATATATTGCGTTTTATTAATATACTCATATTAAAATTATATTTTTTATGAAAATGTAACATGTTCTTATATTATTTTGAGATACCATTATTTCATTAACTCAAAATGGGCATTTTTTGAGTGACGCGGTGTTAGAACTTAAGCGACGAATTGTAAGTAATGGTCCATCTACTACTTTGGTCTTATGCTAAAGATGCACTTAGACATAGTTTCAAGAATATTTAGTACACCTAAATATTCTTCAAACTATTTTAAGTGAAGTTTTTACACAATATTTCAACGCTTGAAATGCTTATCAAAAACAATGTTATAGTTACTATAGAATCTTCGAAGATTTAGTAAACTCTTTTGATTAACCTACAGCCTTCAGCAATATCTATCGCTTTTAATTACAAACGGTATTTCGGGAAAGATTTAAGGAATGATTCAGACGAGCAAATTAAAAATGTCGTATTTTAATTAGAATATTTCATCATTCAAATTACTATTGAGCAAAAACATTTACTAAAATTTAATTCAGTTTGTGATTAACTTTGTTTATTTAGGAAGATAGCACACGTGCGATAGAGAGCGACAGTTCACGGTAACGATCATTCAAGACCAGCGACAATTGTCGCCAGCGTTCGTCGCCGACAATCGCAGGTTATCGCTTTACAGTCACTTGTATCGTTTTCTTACTACAAATATATTTTTTGACAACATGATTCACTGTGAATCATCAGGATAGTTGTTATTGACTAGATACCGCAGTATAAAAATGCAAGTGTTTGGTAGTATAACGCGTGCGCTATAAAGCGTCACTTTTAATTTAAAATATAGTAAAAACGGTGTCGCAACCTCGCAATATAATAAAAATGATATAAACATAAACTGGCAGGATAAAAGAGGATATAAGAAGTAATGAGTACAAATTATTTTTAACGCGATTTACGTAAATTTAATGCTCTGTGTGAAAAGTCCTTAATTCTTATATAATGACAAACGGCGGCCATTTGCGAAATAGACCAATCTTTTCTAAAACAATAAGCGATTCTGAAATTGTGCTCGTTTTGTACAAAAGGCAGAATAAAGCGCTTGGAGATTTAGGCACTTGTTGTACATGGACAGATTTTAATGTTAACTAAATGATACTCTGGATAAGATAACGAAATATTCCGTATTATAAGTGTATTTGTCATTTTTTATAATATACAAGTAGCAAACGATCATGTTGCGGCATCAGTGCATTTAAGAGTCTTTTGAGATCCACTGCTGGACATAGGCCTCCACTAGTGGCGCCATTGAAATCGATTATATACTTTCTAAATCCAGTGATTTCCCTCTGGTTTCTTGTGTAAGACCTAAGTCCACCTATTCAGGGACAAGACAGGAAATTGCTATGATATCTTTTCATTCAAACTACACTGATAGCTTGTAGCATCTGACAAATGCTAGGTAATAAATTTATAGTTCCTAATCAACGGATTGCCCGTATTATTTAACCGGTATGCTAACTAATTATCATAATGTTTTTTTTTTCTGACTGAAGTAGCAAATGAGCATGCAGTCCACCTGATGGTAAGTGGTCACTGCCGCCCATGGATATCTGTAATCAACTTCATACAGAACATGGATTCTATCTGAAGTCAGTCACAGATGCGTTGCTGCTCCCGAGGACTATGATGGTCACCTCATGTGAAAGTGTGCCGGCAACCACACCCTTCTATAAAAACGTAAAAACTGCTTCATGCTAGAAATAGGCGTGTTGGTGGTACTTCTCCGGTCGAACTAAGCTATTTCTACCACCTTGAACATGTTATAGCATTGTGACCTTTGCTTTCAGTTACTCTTATGTGATGAAACAATGACTCAATACCTTGTTCGTAGTAGTAAAATTGTCTTTGAATAATTGCATTACGTTTCATCCAAGGAAGTTTTTGAATCAACAGTAGCGGAATATAAAAGCGAAGGGTTTTGTGTTCACAAATCTACCTTACAAATTTGTGGTAGTTTAACTATAGTTGAATATTCCTAAAATAAGTTAAAAACATTTTAACCCTAATTAATTATTATTAATTAGGGTTAAAATTAAAATTGACATTAGAATAATCATAAAGTAAATTATTATTATTTCAGAAGATTTTAAATAGTAGGTGAATTATATTTCTTTTCAAATACGTTATAGTTTATTTATTAACTTCATTACCTACAGTACAAAGTTAATGAGGTTTTTTTATATGTTGGTGACAGTTTTTTCAAATAAAAATGGTAATAACAATGCAATTATTCATTGATACTAGTTTCACTTTGAACATTTCTCAATATTACGTATAAGTAAATAATATGTATATGAAGTCTATACGATCAACAAGCCTTCTAACTGTGGCCTGTATTTATTCTCCTCATGCTATGTTTATCTATGTACAAAAGTCTAAGCATTGAAAATTAAAAAACCGAAAGGAAGTAAATATCCTTATCTGGCATGTTTTGCTTTTACGACGAAGATTTTTACTTTTTTAACATTTGAAGTAAGAAAGGACCATGCAGTCTTTCACCCATCAGCCTTTTGATGTCCACTGCTGGACGTAACCCTCCCCTAAATAGCGCCACTCCAACCGGTTCTGTGCGCTCTGAATCCAACGGTTTTCCGCTGTCTTCTTCAGGTCATCGGTCCACTTGGTAGGGGGCGACCTGTGCTCGACCTGTTGCCTAAAAGTAGTCGCCAGTCGAGGACCTTTTTCTTCATTGGTTATCGGTCCTACGAGCAATGTGGCCAGCACATTGCTTCTTCAGCTTACTAATTTTGAGAGCTATGTCGGAAAGCTTCGTTCGTCTACGGATTTCATTATTACGAATCATGTCTCGTTGCGAAACTCCGAACATAACGGATGGATATGGAATGGAGTCCATAGCACGCTGAGCGACCCTGAGCCTTCTAATGAGGCCTACAGTGAAAGACCACGTTTCGGCGCCATTGATCATCACTGGTATCATACATTGCTCAAATAATTTCAACTTCAAGCACTGAGGAATTGTGGACGAGAAGATACTACGCAATTTTCCGAACGCAGCCCAGCCGATTGGATTTGATTCGTCGTAGTTCTGAAGTAATTAACAGATGCGTTGTTGCTCCGAGTACTAAGATGGTCGCCTCATTTGAAAGTGCGCCGGTACTCCCTTCCATCGAATCGCAAGAACTGCTTCACACTAGAAATAAACGAATATTATCGAATATTACACGTTTTACTACCTTAGATATTGCAAATTTAGTCTAGAACTCTTTAAACGTACTATAGACTTCACAACTTAACAGTAAAGTATCATTATAAGAATGTATAACATTTTCATAACGTTTTATTACAGAAAATGTAATTTACATACATGTTACTAAGAATTTATCGTGAAATCTAATTAAAGACTTCATGTGGAGCAACAATGAACTACAGCGCTCCCTGTGTTGAAAAATTAAATAGGACTTAACAGCTATAGCTATAACTTTAAATTACCTTTTACAAGGCAAGTTTAGTTTTATGTGAAAGCCGTAAAATCCTTTTAGTTTACGCTACATGGATATAAGTTGTCTAGATGTTTCGTGTTTAATTATTCCTGCCTTTTTTCTCGAATGGGAAACCTTCAAAAAGGTGCCCGACGCCGTGGGAGCGGCGTGGGATTTTACCGCACTAAACCCCCCCCAGTGACCGTCCTCGGCGCCTGTGCGCCTTGCCCCTCCCCCTTCTCTACGCTACACCACTGAACTTATCAACTACATTCTTACTTAGTCTTCTCACTAAGGGTAACAATATCTGTGATCATCCCGTGGTAACTCTATAGTCCTAGTTTGCATAGTTATAGATGATCATGGGAGAGAGTACCCACTTACTGGCCAGTGAACTTGCTACTTCAGTCTTCAAATACAACATTGGTTATATTTGAAGTTAATCACAGATGCATTGCTACCCCGAGGACTATGACGCTCGCCTCGTATAAAAGTGTTTCAGCAACTACACCATCGAAACGAAAGAAGGATTGAAAAAGGAAAAGGAAGTGGTTATTCTTCTCCGGCCGAACTATATTGCTTCTAGAAAAATACATATCTTATCATTTTTATTAGTCTAATTTTACAAGTAATAAGCAATTGGGTTTTTATGTTCATATTTTAAGCGTGACTTACTGGTTATCTTTTCTACATTTATATAACAAAGCGTCTTGTTATATAAATGAAGTCTTCGGTTCATATTGTGAACGGAAAATATGGAGTTATTTCTAAAGAAAGGTCCATCTTTTATCAGTATAACTGCCAAGAAATGACGAAAATAGGAAATTGAATTCTGCTTGAAATTTCAACAGTAATTTTTCAGCTTCATGAAGTTGGTACGTGATGGTATTACATTTTAGTATTTTTCAAGAACTGTTACAGCACACAATCTTACAGCTCTTTGTTATCATGACATTTCTTGCGTTTCGATGGAAGGGTGTGGTAGCCGGCACACTTTTACAAGAGGCGACCATCATAATCCTCGGGAGTAGCTGTATCTGTGATTGACTTCAGATAGAAGCCATGTACTGTATGAAGTTACAGATGTCCATGAGTGGCAGTGACCACTTACCATCAGGTGGACTGCATGCTCGTTGCTACTTCAGTCAAATAAAAAAAAAACATTCACTTGATTGTGAGATAAAAATATATTTTGGGGCTTAAACTCATAAAGGTAAGACGAGGGTAAAGAACGAGCGTAGTTTGACTGATGAGGTACGACCGCCCCACCTGCACATTTCTAGAGTGAAGCAAATCTAACGGTTCAGTGGAAGAGTGAGGTTGCCTGGTAAATTTCAAATGAGGCAACCATATAATACCTTTCTGCTTTTGATATCGAGGGGGAAACTTTCAAAACCCGATCCTGTGGGAGCAACGTCGGGTTATGTATAACCTTCCCAGTGGCCGTCCTCAGCGCTACGTGGGCGACTCCGGAATCTCCAACAGAACACAACCGGAGCCCTCCGAGCGCGATGCCCCTTTCGGCCGTGCATTTGTGCTCACCGTGTCTACTGTTGTTTACGACAGCATGCGACCACACATTTTAAAGTCCTTCCCGCGGTAATTGGCTGGGCGGTTCGAGCTCCCAATCGACAGGAAGGGGCTACCGTAGCCGTATTCTACTCCGCGGCTACAAGGGAAGACCATATGAGACTTACTACCGAATATTTTGATGAAATAAAGTCCAATTAACTTTACATGGAACTCTTGTTCTATAAGAAGTTGTTTAAAAATGTAAATGGGAGCTATAAACTACTTACTATCGGATGGACCGCATCTTCATTTACTAGTTCAATCTTGTTAAAATGCAATTAATAAAACATTTCTATGAATCGAAATGATTTTTCTCTGCATACAAAGTTATGCGTTTCATTAAAACGAACTCATATAAATGGCAATCAGATTATTATTAGTACAACCTTTAAGCTTGCGGAGGGACATAGGTTCCCTTTGCGTGTTCTACCGGCTTTACAAATGGTGAGTGTTCAGAGGATCTTTTTGACCTGGTGTCTACGTAACCCTTCCTCCATCGCGCCACTCGCCGAAGGACGAAGTTCCATCCGTATTAACTGGACCCGTGGCGGTCCTCCACGGTTTGGTTTGCACGGACTTTCCTACCACGCACGTGCAAGTTGTGGAATGAGCTTCCTCCTGAGGTATTCCCGGAGCGCTATGACATGGGACTCTTCAAGAAAGGTGCAAAAAGAGCTCTCCTTCAAGGCCGGCGATGCCTTGGCGACTCCTCTGGTGTTGCAAATGTCCATAGGCGACGGTAACCACTTTCCATCAGGTGGCCCGTCTGCCTTATCGTTAGGTGCAAATATAAAAAAATATATATACTAGTCCCACGTCGCAACGGTCGAAATTCGACCGTAATTCAAAATAAAAAACTAAACTTCATATTGACAAAGACATCTGACATTTTTGACGTTATGTGTTTTCATAGTAGTACATTGAATGTTCTATTTCGTTTATTATGTAAGTGTCATATGCAAGGTAGTGAGTGTAATGTGTTTTTAGTTGATTTTATGTTTGTTTTATGCATTGTTTGAAAAAATGTTAGCATTGCGCAATCCTTTTCTACATCAATTATAACTGTGCATAATTACATACTCCTCCGACTGCGGCAAGTATCTTAAAAATGAAACACAAGTTTTTGCTATTAGCCAATAGGTATTTGTATATTTTCTCCCTTCTTAATATTAAAATTTAATGTATTTTCCTATAATTTCTATTATGAACTAAATATATTAAGTAGACTTTGTTAATCAAGCTGTGTTTACACATGATAGACGTTTACTTAATTTCAGATTTAATCTAGGCTTAAAAATAGGTTAATCTTCTACACTTATTGACTAGTCTTGTGAACTAAATGTTTAAAACGGTACATTTGCTACAGGCTTTTTCGTCCTTGATTTTTCGAAATAGTTTGCGTATAACAAACTAATTTATCACTTGCTAAAATGAATGTGGGGAAACATATACGATTGAGAATAGTTTTAAGATGATTAGACATCTGTTTTAACGGGCAACACTGGCAGTTGCGTGACCGAGTAGAGCGATTGACTTAGTCCGACACACAATGAGTTCCAGGTTCAGTTCCCGGTGACAGACATTTTAATGATGGATGAACATCGAACAGATCTAACTGTTCGATGTTCACGTTTTTATGTATCCATCTTTATGCGTTCCCAACGAGACAGGATATAATCGTAGTGTAGTATAAGTGTAAATGCCAATATTTTATTCATTTTTTGCAGCTTCATGCGTGACCTTCGGATAAACCTCTCTAGAAACAAGGCCCTTACCCAGCATTGGGACCGTTATGGGATGACGATATATTAATGTACTAATAATTTAAATAACGTCATCTTGTGAGGCTCTTCCAAAAAACTACGTCTTTTTCACTATTACTATGTGGAGCCATTCTTTGCCTCTTCTCAGAAACTATGTCTTCGTCATAAGTAATATCGTATAATTACGGTCAGTTAAAGAGAAGGGAGGGGCTTTCTTAAGAGAACTTTATTGCCGCCTTTTGCTGGGAAAACACCATTAACACACGATATTAAATTTCTGTAACATATTACCGACTCATTTATATGTGAGTATGTATTTTATTATCATGATGCAAGCTCTACTTAGTACATAATTTTATATTATAGACGAAGCAGTCGCCCATATTACACAATCTGATGGTAAGAGACAACTAACTGCCGTCCTTAACCATTTATCGCTTTGAATGCAATCAACCCCAGACAGCTAACATGATCTATTATAAGGGTGTGTCCCCAGTAGGCAAACTGTTAGCGGCGTACTGAATTTGTGACGTATCGGCTTAGTACGCCCTTCCATATATTTGAAATGGAGTTTGCAGCAGTTTGCAGCGTTACAGTGTACAGTGAGCGCAAACTAGCAAACTTTGGACACCCCATTTCAAATATATGGCAGGGCGTACTAAGCCGATACGTCGCAAATTCAGTCGGCCACGAACAGTTTGCCTACTGGAGACACAGCCTAAGTCTTCTACAGATATGTTGCTACCCATTTCCCTTGCTATACCCTACAAAACAGAACACATGAACGCGCTTATCGTAGTTATTATAAAGCAAAATATAGTAAAGCAATCACGATAAATAAAAGTTACAAATTCCTTACAAATAATACCTTTCCTAAGGGTTGTCACGACACTGACAGGAAATTTATATTTCTTGATATTTTATGAGAATGAAATAGCAAATAAGCATGCAGTCCACCTGATGTAGTCATTGTCGCCCATAGATGTCTATAAACAAATTCAACCGGAACAAGGGTTCTCTCTGAAGTCAATCACGGATGCGTTGTAACTCCTGAGAACCGAGATGGTCGCCTCTCGTCTAAGTCTGCTAGCATTCACACCCTACAAACGTTGCGGCAATAATCTTATTAATTTATAACAAATTCTATTTCTAACGTGAAGCAATTCTTGTGTTTCGATGGAAGGGTGTGGTTGCCGGCACACTTTCACAGGAGGCGACCATCATAGTCCTCGGGAGTAGCAACGCATCTGTGGTTGACTTCAGATGGAACCCATGTTCTGTATGAAGTTGATTACAGGTGTCCATGGGCGGCAGTGCCCACTTACCATCAGGCGGACTGCATGCTCGTTTGCTACTATAACCAAACAAAAAAATCGTGAGTTTCTTAGATGTATTTATTTGTTACTCTTTTACGCAAAAATGATTGGTCGGATTTCGCTAAAATTTGAGTACACGTAAAATATAAAATATAAACTAACACACAAATTACTTATTACTGTTGTAGACGTAACCGGAGCAGGAGGAACCTAGTATTCAAATATAATATAGACTAAACCAAGTGTGAAACACAGTCCTTCTATATATGTATTATTATTATGTTTTTTCTTTATTTGACTGAAGTAGCAAACGAGCATGCAGTCCACCTGACGGTAAGTGGTCACTGCCGCCCATGGACATCTGTAATCAACTTCATACAGAATATGGGTTCTATCTGAAGTCAATCACAGATGCGTTGCTACTCCCGAGGACTATGATGGTTGCCCCATGTAAAAGTGTGCCGGCAACCACACCCTTCTATCGAAACGCAAGAAATGCTTCACGCTAGAAATAGGTGTATAGTGCAGACTCTCTCATGCAGACGTCACACTTAGAAGTGTAGGTGGTCTTTATCTTTAACTGACAATTTTCGTGGCCTACGCATGATGATAGTAGGACACTTATTGAAAAATAATGACACTGTTTTGTGATAAAAGACATATTGCGGTTTTTTGTAATCTTTTGCTATACAATATTAGACATAGGTATAACACAAAAGTAGTTAATTGAAAAATTATTTAGAGCGCCCTTTTAATATTAATATTTAATAGCTAGTATGAACACCGCAGCTTCGCCCGCGTTTGAAAAATCGATGTAACGATTGTCCCGTGGGAATAAGATATTTTCCAACGGTAAAAAGTAGCGTATATATAAATATGTTAATCCAGAGTGTCAGTTAACTACCTACCAAATTTTATGAATATCACTCCAGGCGTTTAGACGTGAAGAAGTAACAAACATACACACTCACAAACTTTCTTTTTCATAATAATAGTATGAACGTACGGAAAACTCTACACTTTGTTGCTTCTCAAAACTTCATAGAAGAGTGACAATGCTTGATTCTCTCGTTAGTAGTTAGTATTCATCTATCTGTAAGTGTAAAAATTTTAAACAAAAAATACAACCGACTTCCATGCCACATAAAAGTAAAAAATAATTTAAATACATGTTGGTTTAGAGCAAACACAGTTCTTAGTACATAGTCCCGAAGTCGGCGCTTACCATATTTTGCTGGATCATGACGAAACTACATGTATCTTATATGAGCGCCGACTTCGGGACTATGTACTAAGAACTGTGTTTGCTCTAAACCAACATGTATTTAAATTATTTTTTACTTTTATGTGGCATGGAAGTCGGTTGTATTTTTTGTTTAAAATTTTTTTTTTCACGCTTTTCAGTCACGATAAAATCAGTTATGGCTATTGCTAGTCGTCCGCTAACCGGATGAATAAAATTAATTATTCGTCCGATTTTCGGATGAATAAAATTATGTGCTGACGTCGTCATATAAAAATAGACTTCTTTGACACAACCGGTCGGGGGCGCTACCGCGCCCCCTCCCTTAGTTTCTGAATTGGAAAAATCTGTTCGAACCTAACCTAACCGAATAAAACAACTTTTTCTGAGTAAACATTTATTTAAAGAATAGACCTATAATTATCAATATTTAAAGTAGAAAAAGTAATATAAACCTTATAACTAAGAGTATAATTCAACTGATACTGATAAAAATAACCCATCCAATTTAAAAAGGTTGGTAGTACTCTTGCATCTTTCAGGTAATTGTATTCAAAGTGGAATTTTTGATCATAATTATATCCTCTCCGAAACTCATTGTTGGTATTGTGAACAACAACATTATGTATACGTAAGCACAATATGGCCGATGCCTACGGTTTAAACTTGAAGGACCCCAGCATTATCAGGGTTGAGGAGTTGAAGGTCAAAATTATCATGTCATATCTTTGCTTAGTAATCTCATTACATATACGTAAGCACCATATGGCCGATGCTTATGGTTTAAACTTGCAGTACCCTGCATCATCAGGGTTGAGGAGTTGAAGGTAAATTTTCTTATCATACGTCTTTGCTTTGTAAATATATTACATATCCATAAGTATCAAATGGCCAACGCCTATGGTTTAAGCCTGAAGTACCCCTGCATCATCAGGGCCGAAGAGTTGAAGGTCAAAATTATCATGTCATATCTTTTCTATGTAATCTCATCGCATGCACGTAAGCAACAGATCCCCAACTTCTATGGCTTGGGCTTACAGTACCCTGCATCATCAGGGTTGAGGAGTTGAAGGTCAACTTTTTTATCATACGTATTCGCTTTATAAATATATTACATACCCATAAGCATCAAATGGCCAACGATAATAGTTTAAGCCTGAAGTACCCCTGCATCATCAGAGTTGAGGAGTTGAAGGTCAAATTTTTCATCTTATATCTTTGCTTAGTAATCTTATCAGATATACGTAGCGATCATGTAGCTAACGCCTATAGTTTAAGCTTGAAGCACCCCAGCATCATCAGGATTGAGGAGTTGAAGGTCCAATTTTCCACCGTATACAACCATTTTTCTAATGTTTTACCTTACATTTTTTTAAATAT
The DNA here is from genome assembly GCA_949699795.1 of Spicauda simplicius. NCBI lineage: Eukaryota > Metazoa > Arthropoda > Insecta > Lepidoptera > Hesperiidae > Spicauda > Spicauda simplicius. The sequence goes on along the minus strand of OX453073.1, from coordinate 4,295,646 downwards.
CATTTTGAATGTGTAAGATTGAAATAGCTAAGTTTTATGGCTTAGGCATTCAATACCCCTGCATCATCAGGATTGAGGAGTTGAAGGTCCAATTTTTCGTCGTATACCTTTGCTTAGCAATGTTATTACAAATCCGTGAGCAACAAATGTCTAACGTTTATGGTTTAAGCCTGCAGTACCCCTGCATCATCAGGGTTGAGGAGTTGAAGGTCAAATTTTTTCATCGTACATCTTTGCCTTGCTATCTTATTATATATCCGTAAGCACTAAATGGCCATCACCTAGGGCTTGGGCTTACAGCACCCTGCATCATCAGGGTTGAGGAGTTGAAGGTCATTTTTTTTATAATATGTCTTTGCTTAGTATTGTTATAACATACCCATAAGCACCAAATGGTCAAACCCTATGGTTTAGGCTTGAGGCACCCCTGCATCATCAGGATTGAGGAGTTGAAGGTCAAATTTTCATCACATGTCTCTGCTTAGTAGTCTTGTTACATATATGTAAGCACCAAATAGCTAATGTTATAGTTTAGGATAGCTGTAACCCTGCATCATCAGGATCGAAGAGTTGAAGGTCAAATTTTTCGTCAACCTATATAAGCATAGATATATAATACATATTCCAAGTTTCATAAGAATCGATTCGGCAGAAGCCGAGTTATCTCAAATTATCTAAAAAACTTGAGGAGTGGTGGTGGTTTCCACCCCATAACTCAAAGAGTTAAGCATCACAGCATACCCATGTCCAAGAGAAAAAGTTGCGTGACAAAATTTCCTATCAAATGAAAGAAAGAAAATGGAAATCGGTTTAGAAACACTCAAGTTATTCAAGATTTTAAGAAACCGACATTTTCCAATTTTCCGGGAAAACCGCCGGAAGGTTTTCATTTTCCTCAATATGGGACTGCCTGTGAAACTAGTCGCATACAATGTCGTATGAATCGTGTCGGTAGGTCGACGATTTCTAGCCATTTCGCCCGAACATACATAAAAAAAAAAAAAAAAAAAAAAAAAAAAAATATATACGTGACGAATAGATAACCTCTTTCCTTTGGGAAGTCGGTTAAAAAATAATATTATTTTTAAAATGGCGCCGTTCATATATCCATTATTACTCCAAAGTAATGGAATGATGACACATCTTACTTATTAATAAGTACTTAATTATTAATATCAAATAAATGCGACAGTTTTTGTAGATAGATGATGTTTGTGACTTCTTCACGCTTAAACACCTGAACGCATTTAAATAAATATTCACCATATGGATAGGTTGTATCTTGGATCAATATTCAGGATGCTTTTGAAGTGAAACTTTTTTATCGGGGTTGTTGAAGTGAAACTTCTTTATCGGGGTTGGAAAAAAATTAGTGTAACATTTTTTCGTTACGCGCTATCTTTTTTTGTGACGCGCCATCTTTTTCTGTTACGCGCCATCTTTTTTTTTCCGTTACGCGCCATCTTTTTCTTATCCCTACCTCGCGTGATATTAGATAGATTATTATAGATTAGATTATTAGATAAAGTTTAATAAAAGGCTTTTATTAAACTTTATCTAATAATCTAATCTATAATAATCTATTTCAAAAAATAAATTATATATATAAAAAATAAATATTTCAAAAAATAATTTACTATATGCAACTTTACAGAAATTGGTTAAATAAAGTTAAATTAGATAAAGTTTAATAAAAGGCTTTTATTAAACTTTATCTAATTTAACTTTATTTAAGCAATTTCTGTAAAGTTGCATATAGTAAATTATTTTTTGAAAAATAACGTCATAAAGAAGTTTCACTTCTTACGAGTGTACGCTAGTACACGCACACATTTTTTTTATTGTTCCATGTGCGCACAAAAAATCTGGTTGGTTATAACGTAGAAATACTTAATATTGCTTGACATTTAAATTTCCACTACTTTTGATTCCCATCACTTACCTCGTAACTAATCGTTCACAACTTCCTAGTTCTATAATACTCTAAATATTTAAATTATTAGAATATTTATGCGCAAGACTCCCGGGTACATGCTCTTTGCCCCTGTTTATGCAAACTCGTGAACAGCTGCGCCGACTTTTCCTTAAGGTTTGATCTCATGGGGATTGACTTTTGACTGTGTAAAGTTGTATAAATATACATTTTATTAAGCTTTTGCATAGATTTATCGCGGGCTTTGAGCGCAGCGACCGTATCAAGAAATTACGTAACGAAAAAACCTAACACCCCCCACTCCGCCTACCATGTAGCGCGGCCGAGCGTTCGCTTAACGTGTATATATATGGTACAACAGTACGAAACTCGCACGGATCGAGGCGAGTTGCTCGGAAATCGGACGAATATGTAAGCAGCTGCTTTACCCCCTTTTATGGTTCAAACGGGAGGTACAACCGCCATACCAATTCACTCTACCATACCACACTACCGTAAAACAGTTCTTACGTTTCATTAATTTCATGGAAAACCGATGGGGAAGGAAGGTCCTCTAGTGGCGACCACGTTTAGGCAAAAGGAGTAGACCCCCCCCCCCCCCGCCTCGCCAGGTGGACCGATGACCTGAAGAAGACCGTTGGATTCAGAGGGCACAAGACCGGTTGAAGAGGCGCCATTTAGGGGAGGCCTAAGTCCAGCAGTGGACATCAAAGGGCTGATGGATGGGTGGATGGATAGATGGATCATGGGTGGCAGTAACCATCTACCATTAGGTAGACTGCACGCTCCTACGCTATTTCAATGGTATAAAACAGAAACGCAATAGCCGATTCACGCTAGAAACAGGTGTGGCAGTGTACTTCCTTCTCGCACCATTAAATCACCTTGCAATATACAGATCAACACAGCTTAAACATACTTCCTATATTTTGATGTCCTTGAGTGTAAAGACCCCTCACCAGCAGGTGGACTGCAAGGTCGTTTGCTTAACCTTATAAATAAAATAATAAGGCTGTTTTGGTCGAATAAGTTGAATGAAAACTCGTTTAATTTAATAAATCTTTTATTCAAAATGTGGTGATAGGTACGTGGTTTTAAGTACTGTAAAAAGAGCTGGGATTTTATACTAATTTAGATAGCAGGTATCTACATAGAAGGTATAGCGGGCGTGGACGAGAGGTAAAGAGAAAAGTTTCAAATCCATTTCAATGCTCATTTTATGTTTTAAAACGTTGAATGCCACGAAACTTTACGCAGCAGGCATACTTTTGTACCTTTTGTACGAAATCATACGTTAGAAATTATTGAAACCTCAAGTGTTTTTTCATAAATACGAATTGAATCAAAATGGACATTCATAGATATATTTTTTTTTATTAGTGCTAGGGTTGTGTTGATTTCAATATCTGGTTGATTGCAATGTCAAATCTCGTTTAGCGATAATAATAATAATAATATTTATTGTACCCATAAAATATACATAGCAAAGAAGTTACAAATTAAAAGAACGATACAAAAGACGGTCTTATCGCTAAACAGCGATTTCGTCCAGGTAACCTTTGGGTATGGAGTTAAAGTAATAATAAATATGTCGGAGGAAGCTTAGTCTGGTTGATTGTTGCTTGCATGTGTAACGTACAATTCTGTTTGTTTACATTTAAATTATTGTTAAAATTAATAATTTAATTTGTTATAGCCTACTTTTGATTTAAAACCTTGTTAATGGAATAAAAAGTAATAAGTTTGTTATTTACGTAGCGACCAATCAGAGCAGAGCGGATGTCTCGAGTGGGGTCGAGGCGCCATCTTTTCTTGTAGAGAGGTTTATAGTTTTTGCGACATTCTTTCATTGACTCTGGTAAGCGAAGGATCGAGTTGGATCCTTGGAGAGAACGTATCTGGTGACAAAAGTGAGATCGGTACCTCGAACCCGCTGCTCGGTCGTTATTGTTCTAACCTTTGTGAATTGTTATAGAATTTACATTAAGTTAACGATTAGCGAAGTATTGTTTAATCGGAATAAAACAGTGTAAAACCGTGATCCTCGTGTTTCGTGCCTGCATTTTACCCTGATGACGCCCACTAGACCAGTAACCACTAATGACGATGTCGATGAGAATGAGGTTTTCCCGACATCAGAAGTGGGATCGCTGCGGGCACAAGATGTGATCGAACGACCGGCGGCTGATGACGGATGGCGCGCTTTATTCAAAACACAAGAAACCAGCATGAGGCTACTCGTAGAGGCGCTAACTAATCCACCGAGTAACGAGGTTAAGAGCATCACGTTGCCAAAATTTCTACCGGAAGATGCAGACACTGACGCCCGGTCCTGGCTGGCTACGGCGGACATCTGCTTATCGGACCGTGAAGTACAGCCGATCGCATGACAAGCAGCGAACAATTCTGACTTCTGAGCACGACCTTTGCTACGCGGGCTCCTCTGACTTGCCACAAGTGAGGTGTTGAAGGCCATATCGCATCGCGATGCTCTGGAACATGGCCAATCGCGAGCAGCAGCGCACACCCCTCCGCCGCACCCAACGTTGTGAAGAGAGTGGACGTGTGCGGTATGAAACCCGTCACTGGGAAAATTACACAATTCGGTGAGCAGTTTTCATTTTGTTTTGATTCCGGTGCTGATTGCTCCTTGATTAAAGAGAGAGCCTTTTGTTCAAAACGATTATGTAGGCGATGTATGTGGCAAGTACTAGATTTTTATAAGATATCCTAGTAGCGTGGAGGGTTGTTTAAGGTTTGGTTAAGTTTTGTGACTGGCGAGATGGCTATTTAAGGGCGAGGTGATCGAAAGGCGAGGTGGCCATTGAAAGGCGAGGTGGCCATCGATAGGCGGGGTGGCCATCGATAGGCGAGGTGGCCATCGATAGGCGAGGTGGCCATCGATAGGCGAGGTGGCCATCGATAGGCGAGGTGGCCATCGATAGGCGAGGTGGCCATCGATAGGCGAGGTGGCCATCGATAGGCGAGGTGGCCATCGATAGGCGAGGTGGCCATCGATAGGCGAGGTGGCCATCGATAGGCGAGGTGGCCATCGATAGGCGAGGTGGCCATCGATAGGCGAGGTGGCCATCGATAGGCGAGGTGGCCATCGATAGGCGAGGTGGCCATCGATAGGCGAGGTGGCCTTTGATAGGAGAGGTGGCCTTTGATAGGAGAGGTGACCACAGACAGGCGAGGCGGCCTCTTCGATATTGTCAATTATTTAAATTGTGTAACTTGATAAACGGCGAGGTGGTTGTTTTGATACTATGAACTTATGCTGTAGCCGATTAGTTGTAGGCATGTGATATTCTTGGTCAGGAGTGGCCGAGCCATATCAAACACTTGTTTTATTCCAGGTAACGATGATGTGCGGCCTTGAACATCACACGAGGGCGTGTGATACGTCAGGACGGCCGTGTCGGAGGAAGCTTAGTCTGGTTGATTGTTGCTTGCATGTGTAACGTACAATTCTGTTTGTTTACATTTAAATTATTGTTAAAATTAATAATTTAATTTGTTATAGCCTACTTTTGATTTAAAACCTTGTTAATGGAATAAAAAGTAATAAGTTTGTTATTTACGTAGCGACCAATCAGAGCAGAGCGGATGTCTCGAGTGGGGTCGAGGCGCCATCTTTTCTTGTAGAGAGGTTTATAGTTTTTGCGACATTCTTTCATTGACTCTGGTAAGCGAAGGATCGAGTTGGATCCTTGGAGAGAACGTATCTGGTGACAAAAGTGAGATCGGTACCTCGAACCCGCTGCTCGGTCGTTATTGTTCTAACCTTTGTGAATTGTTATAGAATTTACATTAAGTTAACGATTAGCGAAGTATTGTTTAATCGGAATAAAACAGTGTAAAACCGTGATCCTCGTGTTTCGTGCCTGCATTTTACCCTGATGACGCCCACTAGACCAGTAACCACTAATGACGATGTCGATGAGAATGAGGTTTTCCCGACAAATATAAGAATAGGTAAGGTGCAATAGATTTATTTTAGAATTAGCTTGACATACATGTACATATAACAAAGAAAGTAAATGAATCAAAGATGATGAGCAATGAGAGGTAGAGGAAATGCTATACTTAAAGGATTTAGCACGAACAGTCACAAATGATATAAATGGTTTCTATTTATGTACCTTACATAATTTCTCTTAGGTTGCCTTGATTACAATTCTTTGGAAGTAAGAAGCTCTAGGGACCAAATGTTAATAATGTGCAAAATTTTGAGAGGAATGATCGATGCTCCTGACATACATAATGAATTGTGTAGAATATTCGTTCGTCAAAGCAGAAGGCACAATTTCTTTGATGTTCCAAATTGTCATACGGTTGCATACATTCAATCTCCTATATCTAGAACTCTTAAAACATTTAACAATCTCCATTACAGTGCGCCTCACTTTGATGTTTTTGCAGATGAATGAGAGACGATTTTATCATTATGCCTGCAGTATTGTGACATGAATGCGTGATGTATGCCTGAGTAATTAATTGTAATGTGTAATATAATTAATTCTAATTATTTGATTTATCAACATTATATAATAATAATTAGTGTAATTGGCTGTCACACAACCGTGCTAATTATAAATAAATAAATAGACGTTGTAACGTTCTCTTTCGGGGTAGTAACACATCTGTGAATGACCTCAGTTATGACACTAATGTAAAATAAGGCTTTATTAAATACGTCTAAGCAGTAGCTACTTATCACTTCTTCTTATATTTTACTAGCTTTTAGCCCCGGCTCGGCCCGTTTTGATCACGTTTATCGGATTAGACGACCTGCGTGGCGGAGCGGTTATTATACCGGTCTGAAGCGCGATGGGTCCTGGGTTCGATTCCCGGCCAGACAAAATATCTGAATAATGAGTTTAGATTAATGTTTTGGGTCTGGGTGTTTATGTATTCGTCTTGCGTGTGTCCATGGTACCCACGACAAAGTAGAAAATACTAGTGTAGGGCTATGAATGTAGAAAACGTGTTTTTTTATAGGTGTGTTAAATTTTACAAAAATGGAGCAGATTTTGCGTTAAAGAGTAACAAATGCCCATTTATAATGTTGAAAGATAATGAATACTACAATTGTATGTAACAGAGTATATTTCCTTTTGAACCACGTCCCTCGTCGCTTCTACGTGGCCTCAGTACAAAGGGCTTCCGAATAAAAATATGTAAATGAAAGAAATTATCTTCAAAGTTCATTGAATTCGTATGAATGAGCGTTCTTAATGAATCTGTAGATGGGATTTAGATTGTCTAGTCTGAAATCGACTTTTTTTATTCCATTACATTTTCATATTCTGGATAGGTATTCTGTTTTGTTTTTATTTGTTCACATTATTATAATTCTTCAGTTTACCTACAATTTTTAGAAAGTCTATGAAGTTCACATATTGTATGTCACCGAAAAATTTGCAACATAACATGTCCTGAGCCGTGAAACCGTGCCGATTGTGGTCATTAAGTGACCTTTGTAGACATTGTTAATCTTGTAAACGCGTTCATAACTGGTATAAGTTAGCCACTAACCTGTTATCGTCAGCTTATTACTGACATACGATCGGACTGTCTTCTCTCAGAGTGATACGTTTTAGGACCCAGTCCACTTCTTGCATCTTTGATAACTTTTTTAAAAGCTCTCAGGTGTATAGGTTTCCTCGGGATGTTTTTCTTTAAAAAAGCAACTAATAATTCGTTACTTCAATATGGTTTTGAAAAATAACAGATGTGCGTATTGTAATGGGAATCGCATCTCAGACCCTAAATTCAGAGATCGAATTTCAAACCACTAGGCTTTTGGTATACATTAACCTGTATTTCATTTTTCCAATTAAGTAGAAACAACTTGCTCAAGTACGTTTTGCTTCATATAAGGGAATGTGGAGAAACTGTAACATAAGCGCTGTACATACATAAACTAATAAAAAGGTATTCAGGAAAAATATTTTTCTTTACATGGTAAGGTCCTAATTGGGGTAATTTGTGTGATTTATGCGCAATGTTAACGTGCCGGCACTCTAATGCTACATCTGCTAATGACGAAGGTGTTCGTCCTACCTGTCTCATCGGTTTTATATTACGTTTTTTATTTAACGGTTTTATATTTCAAGGCGGTAGAACATAGTGCAGTTCGACCGGGGAAGTACCACCGCCTCACCTATTTGTAGCGTGAAGCATTGCTTGCGTTTCGATAGATGGGTGTGGTTGCCGGCACACTTTCACCTGAGAATCGGCCAACATCTATTTTTCATACCCCTTAGTGATAAGAGTTGTCCACCCTTAATTTTTATTTTATTTTTATGTGGCAAAACAACGTTTGCCGGGTCAGCTAGTGCATATGATTGTACAAACAAGCACAATTTTTATTTTAATCATATACATAGACATTCTTCTACATTGTATGTGCATAAAATGAAAACCAAATGTCGTTACTACATTTTATCATTATATTCATTTGAAATAAAAGTTCTATTTCAGCTCGACTTGCGGTGATATATTCAGATTGGCTGAACCCGTATTTCGCGCGCCATTACCACTTTATCGGTCAAATAACTTCCTACGCTGAGCAGAAGGTCAACGTTTCACATATGATGTGGAACATATATGTATAGATTAGTGATGTAATGAATATTTGCATTTGCATTCGCGAATATTTGCATTTTTATATCTCTCGTCAAGCCACTGTTGACACACTGCTGGGCACGGGTCTTCTCTCAGAATGAGAGAGTTTAGGCCATAGTCCACCACGCTGGCCAAGTGCGAATTGGTAGACTTCACATACCTCCGAGAATTTTTTAAAGAACTCTAGGGTGTGTAGGTTTCCTCACGACGTTTTCCTTCACCGAAAAGCAGTGATCATTAATTTCTAATACGCACATAATTTTTGAAAAATCAGTGGTGCGTGGTTGGGTTTGAACCTCGGTCCTCCCGATCGAGAGGGCAAGTTTCAACCATTAGTCTATCACTGCTCTATCTATGTTTTTAGATACTTGCGTGTTTTAAGAGGTGGTAGAACCAGTGTAGTTCGAACGGGAAAGTACCACCACCACACCTATTTCTAGCATGGAGCATTTCTTGCGCTCCGTTGGAAGGGTGTGGTTGCCGGCGCTTTCGCATGAGGCGAACATCATAGTCCTCCGGAGTAGCAACGTATTTGGCAGTGACCACTTACCCCATCATGTGGAATGCATGCTCGTTTGCTATTTCAGTCAGATAAAAAAAAAGAAACTCGCATTCGCATGAGTTGTGCGAATATTTTGCAAATATTGAATTACCTACAATGATTTGCAAAAACACATTAAAAACAAATTTAAATCGAACTGTTTGTCGACCAAAGATGAAATCCTCGGACCCCTATACCAAAAACTGATAATAAATTGCGGATATATTATTTTCAAAATCACATTTGTGAAATTGCGAATGTTCGCAAAGGTTATTCGCATTCGCAATGTTCAAATAATAACATTATTTACATCACTAGTATGTATTGATCATTGGTCGCAGGCATAAAGTTATATTTGTGATCCGTTTATTGGTGATTTATGGAGCCGTTTATGATAGAACTCTAGTAAACTGACATTTAGATGTTTGTCTGGCTGGGAAACAAATTCGGTACTGCGTATCAGATTTCTTCTTTATAACATTAAACTTATCTATTTATTTATTTATTGTATCCAAACAAACTGCTTTACAGAACAGTGATAGCCTAATGGTTGAAACTTGCTCTCTCGATTGGGAGGTCCGAGGTTCAAACCCAGGCACGCACCACTGATTTATGTGCGTATTAGAAATTAATTATCACTGCTTTTTGGTGAAGAAAAACATCGTGAAGAAACCTATACACCCGAGAGTTCTTAAAAAAAAAAAGGTTCTCGGAGGTGTGTGAAGTCCAGCAATTCGCACTTGGCCAGCGCGGTGGACTATGGCCTAAACTCTCTCATTCTGAGAGAAGACCCGTGCCCAGCAGTGGGACAATAATGGGTTGACGAGATAGAACTTATACCTGACATTACAGGGATTGCATTATATATATACATAATTTAAAATACTATTTATATTGTAGATATATTAATAAGTATTTATAATATTATAACTAGGCTTCGTGAACTCATGCAGTGAACAACTGAACAAATCAATATGTCCAGCGACAGTGTTAAGTGTGCAGAGCCCACTTCTTCAATTCTTCCAGAAAGTTAAAGGAAAAATAAGAATTCTGTCTATCTAATGATGACAGTGGTCAATGCTGCCCATGGACGCCTGTAACCGACTTCATATAGAGCAGAGGTTACATTTAAATGGATCACTGTTTTTTTATATACATCACTACATAGTGAAAAACAAAGTCGCTTCTCCCTGTCTGTCCCTATGTATGCTTAGATCTTTGAAAGTACACTATGGATTTTAATACATAGAGTGATTCAAGAGGAAAGTTTTTTATGTATAATACATGCATATAGTGGAGGAACACGGATAATTTTAGATTTTTGACTTTTAGGCGGAACGAAATTCGTCGGGTCCACTAATCTTAATATATATAAATTACGTGTCACTTTATTTGTCCGCAATGGACTCTTAAACCTCTGAACCGATTATAATCAAATTTACACAATGTGTGTATTTTGATCTAACTTGAAAGATAGGATAGTTTATATCTTAATTTATAGGTTTAATTGCAAATATATTTTTTTGTTTCAGCTGTTAGCTTTATACAATTTAAAATTTGTTTATGTAACATTTCTTTAACCACAGCAACGCGTGGCCGGGTCTACTAGTTTTGTTATAAATTTGAAATAACGAACAAGTACACAATGCAACATATGATAAGTGGTTAGTGGTAACATCTGTAAGTACATTTATATGAAACAAGGTTCCAACTAAAGTCAGTCACAGATGTGTTGGTTGGCAAGGACTAAGGTTGTCTCATACAAAAGTTGGAACACCCTTCCACCGAAATGGAAGAACCACGACAGAAATAGGTGCGGCGGTGGTACCTCCCCGGTCGAATAAAATTCGTCCTACTTCCAAAAAAGTGCGCGACATATATAAAAATACAGTTTAACTATTTCACCAAGGAATCCTAAATACACTGGACGTGGTTGGAATACCGTTATACATAAAAAGGCTAACACCACCACGAGCCGTATACATTAACACAAATTAACCCAAAATATACATCACAAAACATTGCTTCAGGTTTTCGATGCAAATTTAAATGCCTGAACCTTCCGCTCTAAGTCTAGATTACACTTTGGATGTTAGGTAGTTCTATAGCATACTATAAGAGAGTAGATACACTTCTACGCTTTCTATACTCACAGCCCCACAGTAGGATTTTATCCTGTGTCGTGGATATACAGATGAATAAACCAGACCAGACCCAGAATAGAAATCTAAATGCATCACTCAGATACCTGTCTGGCCGCGAATCGAACCCAGAACCCATTGTCACTAGTCTAGGTAGTCTAGTTAGTCACTAGTCACCCGTGGCAACGGTCGAAATTCGACGGTAATTTAAATTAAAAAACTAAACTTCATATTGTCCAAAGTAGTACGAATATTTCTCAAATTCAAATAAAATGTAATAATTTTCAAGTTATTTTGAACGCACCCGTTAAATATAAAAAGCGGTTTAATTATGTAGCTAAACCGCATTTAATATTTTGACAAAGACACTGACATTTCTGACGTTATGTGTTTTCATAGTAAGATATTGAATGTTCTATTTCGTTTAATATGTATGGGTTCGTGACAAATGCACGGTAGTGTGTGTAATGTGTTTAAAGTTGATTTTATGTATGTTATAAGCATTATTTGAAAAAAATATTAACATTCTGCACTCCTTCTCTACGTCAACTATAACCGTGCAAAATTTCATACTCCGTCCGCGGCAAGTTGCTTAAAAATGCTCCCCAATTCTTTGCTTTACGTATTATTAATATATAGATATGTAACATTGTTGAATTATAAAACTAACTAACCAATTGCATAAGAACGGACGATGGCTTACAATTTCTGTTGATTGTTTTTATGCGGTCGTGTTTTTTTTTTGTTTTTACAATAATATTAATAATTATTCGCTTTATTGTGGTTGTACCTAGGGGGTAAAAACGGAGCCTTATTACTACCCTCTTCGTCTGCCTGTCTGTCACTAGGCTGTATCATATGAACTGTGATAGCAAGGCAGTTGAAATATTCAAGGTGGTAGAACCAGTGTAGTTCGACCTGGGAAGTACCACCGCCTCACCTATTTCTATCGTGAAGCATTTCTTGCGTTTCAATAGAAGGGTGTGGTTGCCGGCACACTTTCACATGAGGCGACCATCATAGTCCTCGGGAGTAGCAACGCATCTGTGATTGACTTCAGATAGAGCCGATGTTCTGTATGAAGTTGATTACAGCTGTCATGGGCGGCAGTGACCACTTACCATCAGGTGGACTGCATGCTCGTTTGCTACTTCAGTCAAATAAAAAAAATAAAAAAAAAATCACTAATAATGTACTTCTGTTAACGCTATATCAACAAATACTAAAAATAGAACAAAAAAATATTATAGTGGAGGGGTACTATACAACCACGCTTCGGTGTGACTCCGACTCGCACTTGGCCGGTTTTTATTAGGATTTTGCGTCAAGACAAGTTGTAGGATGAGTAGTAAAAGAAGTGGTCTCTCGTCGACTCATTATTGTCCCACTGCTGGGCACGTGGCTTCTCTCAGGATGGAGATTTAGGCCACTGCGCTGATCAATTGCGAATTGGTGGAGTTTCTTTTAAGATCTCTCGGGTGTGAAGGTTTCCTCACGATGTTTTCCTTCACCGTAAAGCAGTGATGATTAATTTCTAACACGCACGTAATTTAAGAAAAATCAGTGGTGCGTGCCTGGGTTTGAACCTCGGACCTCCCGATGGAGAGGGCAAGGTTCAACCATTAGGCTATCAGTGCTCTCGAAAAAAGTGATACTCTCTGTCAATCAGACAATTGTATAAGACTTATTAGTATTCTCGTTAAGCCCGCATGTCGTAGCCCGACTTGAAGGCTTAACCGAATTACTTTTACCTTTTACTTTAGTTTATTGTGACAGACGGATCCTTAATAAGTATTCTATGCTTTAATTTAAACACAATATTCTAGCCTTATATCTCAGCTTATTTTTATTTATTTAGAAACGAGCTCTTACCCGCGGCTTCGCCCGCATGGTCTAAGGGAATTAAAAATTAGTTGTTTAACATACATGACACATTTCTGGTGAATAACTATGTGACTGTTCCACAATTAAAAGATACTTAGGCTTATACCTAACCCTAAGTATCTGGTTACCACCAGAGGTACTACTTGAAGTAATGTATCCAGCCAGAAATTTATCCAGCACGAATTCAAAATTAAATTGAATTTATTAGTTGCCTGTGACTTAAATAAATTACTAACGCCGTCTATCAACAACGTCTGGTACTACTAAATATCTAGCAACTAACAAAACATGGATATTCTCATAGGAATGAGAGAGCGCGTTAAAAAGTAACTTACGGGTGACGTAACTATCTCTCAACATACCATATCATATAACCATTTAATATAATATCTATGTGGCGACGGGAAACAGGAACAAACAAACATACTTTCACATTTATAATATTAGCATGGATTAATCAAATAATTAATTAGTTACCAACATATAGGTAAGCAAATAATGTGTCTGGTAATAAATATCCATACAATTTACTAATTATTTGAATAATTACCAGGTACATAGTACGAAAGATCGGTTCTATCTAAAGTCAATCACAGATGCGTTGCTACTACCGAGAGATCTTTTAAATCCCTACTAATATTATAAATGTGAGAGTAACTCTGTCTGTCTGTCTGTCTGTCTGCTAGTTATTCACGCCTAAACAACTGAACCGATCTTTATGAAATTGGGCACACAGATAGTGTTGACCTCGAGAAAGGACATGGGCTGCTTTTTATCGAAAAAAATGGGTTGAAAGCGTTAAAATCGGGCATAAATGTTTGGAGTGGAATGAGTGGAGATTTGCGCGGGAAAAACTTTGCGATACATTGATTTGCACGCGGGCGTAGCCGCGGGTACAGCTAGTATTTTATATATTTTGCCCTTGCTTTTAGGGCAATATATATAAAATATTCAAAAGGTCATTTTTTGGAACAAAATAAGTTTAATGCAGTTACAAGTTCATGTACTACAATTTTATGCAATTATGTTAACACCACCAATTCCACCAATTCGCACTTGGCCAGCGCGGTGGACTATGGCCTAAGACCCGTGACCAGCTGTGGGACAATAATGGGTTGTACCCATGTTAACATTAGGCAAAATGGGTACGCGAACCCCAAAACAAACAGGATTAAAAGTACAGGTTCACGGAAAATCCTGGCATCGTTGTAAAATGTTTTCCATTTATATGCTTGGGCACACCGCATACTGCGTCTATAGTCTCTACATTTTGACATTCACGATATAAATACAATGAACAAACACAATCTCTCTGCACGTGTTACTCGTGTTCACAAAATTAATAATTATTTTATGGGTCAATGTATACGCTTTTATAATAAACTTCCAATTGAAATCAGAAATTTGTCAATTAATAAGTTTAAAACATTTATTAAGATCAAGCTTAGTCGTAAAGCATATTATAAAATTTCTGACTATATAGAAGATAAAACAGCTTGGGACAAACAATAAGTTACCGTAATTAATTAAATGTCAAAGTGTAGCGTATCCTGCCAAATATGCTTCTTGTACAGCCAAATATAAGGTAAGATACTGGAGCTAACTTTTATAACCAATGTAAAAACAATATGGCAATAAAAAAAGATATACAAAGAAAAAAGAAAAACCCACTGAGTTTCTTGCCGGATCTTCTCAGTTGAGGTCGTGTTCCGATCCGGTGATAGTGTAAAAAAAATATATATAACTGACAATTTGTAAGTGCTTCCGTAGGCCTATGCAAAATAAAGACATTTCATTTCATTTCAATCGGTTATTCTACGAGTACATAAAAAGGAAGTACAGGACGTGCCTTAAGAGTTGATCACTTGGCACTGAATATAGTACTTAGCACCGCAAATTGCTAGCGATATTACTTTTACAGGCACTGTTTTAAAATTAAATTACTAAAAAACCGTTATATGATCGTAAAATATACGTAAAATAAACGTACACTGAAAATAAATGGTGGAAATAAAGAAATTTAGTACACAATTTAAGATTTGGTCACAGATGGTCGACGACTAAGTTTTAATGCCTTTTATTTTTTAAACAACTTTTAACGTTCAAATTATAGTGATAAAGTATCATTAAAGGTATCACCTGCGCTTTCAGGTGGAACGCCGGACAATCCTCTCGTATTTTTGCCCGACCTGTAAAAAGGTTAGGTAAAAATTTCAAGGTGGTAGAACCAGTGTAGTTCGACCGGGGAATTACCACCGCCACACCTATTTCTACCGTAAAGCATTTCTTGCGTTTCGATGGAAGGGTGTGGTTGCCGGCACACTATCACATGAGGCGACCATCATAGTCCTCAGGAGTAGCAACGCATCTGTGATTGACTTCAGATAAAATCCATGTTCTGTATGTAGTTGATTACAGATATCCATTGGCGGCAGTGACCACTTAACGTCAGGTGGATAGCATTCTCGTTTACTACTTCAGTCAGATAAAAAAAGAGTGATAAACAGCGCTACGTTCTGTTTTTATGCAATACTAGCTGAACCCTGCAGCTTAGCCTGCGTTAAAATAATGGGTGTATGGATTGTCCCGTAAGAATTAGATATTTTCCCACAGTAAAAAGTAGCCTATATGTTAATCTAGAGTGTCAGCTAACTATCTACCAAATTTTATGAAAATCGCTCCAACCGTTTAGACGCGAAGAAGTAACAAATATACACACTCACAAACTTTCGCCTTTATAATATTAGTATGTTATGAAGTATGATTGAATATGTTTATACTTTTCTAAGCTTTTGTAGCAGAGTTATAGGACGTAGCTATGTGGAAAGCAAGGTTTAAGCTAAGTAATGAAACTATTTGCGCGTCGAAACGGTTACAAAATGATTGTAGACGTTGAGCTACACCTTTCATGAATCGTCAGCCGTAGCTCACATCCCTAGCTCCATCCTTGCTTAACACTTTTCCATATATAAACAGAATTGTATTACTTTATATAAAAATATAACTGATTAACTCATTTCCACTAACCTGATCATGAATTCTTCTATTTGCTTAGATGTGGTGCAATGAAATATCTAGCAATTTGGTTGCTGTAGATGTGTGTCACATGTACAGAATAGCCATCTTAAACATCTCTGGTTAAAAGTTCTAAGTGCTAACATAGTCTTCAATGGTCAATTAAATTGAAGCCAGCAAGGACTCTTTGCTACTCGAATTTCTTTGCAAATTTTGCTTTAAACATTAAGGGTTTTTTTATAGATTACATTGTTTTACGTCTAATACATTACTTTTATATATCTATGATGTAAGATTATATAATAGAAATAAGTTCGTATTTTTTAACAGCATGTTCAATTTTAACGACTTCCCCTTTCGGAGTTTTACATTTCACATATAAATCTGTATTTATTGTAAAACGAATCCTGTATTGAGAGTACTTCGTTATGGTTCATAAAGATTTTATCGCAGCCGTATTAGGTAAATAAGGGTAAAAATAAAATCAGACAGATGGTAGCCTCGTTTGGACTAATGGTATCGTTTCGTTCAATAAAAATTGGGACCCGGTCCTAAAAGATAGGCCTAATTATTGTAACGGAAAAAAGTAAAACATTTTGTTCTTTAATTTATCATTTAAATTCCTTTTTGTACTATTACTGTGTGTTCGGTAAGACTTTGCCCGGCAAAAAATATTTTTTTCGCTTATTGCTTTAAACTCGTCCATTTAAATCGGAAGAATCGAGGTACGAAATTGGGTACAACCCATTATTGTCACACTGCTGGGCACGGGTCTTCACTCAGAATGAGAAAGTTTTAAGTAGTCCACCGCGCTGGCCAATACGAATTGGCAGACAGGTTCGAAATACAAGTACAAATCAGACGAACATACTTGGAACTTGAAACTTGAAACGCTTTCTACACTCACAGCCCCACAGTAGGATTTTCTCCTGTGTCGTGGGTGCATTGAACACACACAAAGACGAATACACAAACACCCAGATCCAGAACAAGAAACTAAACTCACCATTCAGATACCTGTCTGGCCGGGAATCGAACCCGGGACCCACTGTGTGTCAGACCGGTACGGCAACCACTGCACCACGCGGGTCGTCATACTAATATGAACATGATAATTTGCCACCCAGAACTATTCACACTCCTGGAATTCCACAACCAAGTAATGACAATTATAGATCGTTGCTCTTAAAGTGACATTGACAAATCTATGTCCTACATTCCTACAGTATAGGTGTATATAGACTGCTCATAATTTACAGGTATATAAGGAACGAATCTATCAGTTGCTACTACGATAAAGAAATAAATCGCGAGTGAGCCATCTGTACATAATAATCTTAAAGGAATGTGAAGTCTACTAATTGTTTTTTGTAAGATTGATGATAAAGAACTATGGTTCCACCGGAGAGGTACCACCGCCACACCTGTTTCTAACTTGAACCAGTTGTTGCGTTTCGATGGAAGGGTGTTCCCGAATCACTTTTACATGAGGCAACCATCTTAGTCCTCGGGAGTAGCAACAGGTCTATGGTTGACTTCAGATTGAACCCTTGTTCCACATGGTGTTGTTTACAGATGTACATGGGTGGTAGGGACCACTTACCATTAAGTAAACTGCATGTTCGTATGCCACTTCAATCTGATAAAAAATATAAAAGTCAATTTGGAACACGTATCGTCAACCCATTATTGTCTCACTGCTGGACACGGGTCTAATCTCGGAATGAGAGAGATTTAGGCCATCACCGCGCTGGCCAAGTGCGAATTGGTGGACTTCACGCATCTCCGAAAACTTTTTTTAAAGAAGTCTTGGGTGTGTAGGTTTCCTCACACCCAAGAGTTCTTTTCTTACGTTCTTCTAATACGCACATAAATCAGTGGTGCATGCCTGGGTTTGAACCTCGGACCTCCCGATTGAGAGAGCAAGATTCAACCATTAGGCTATCACTGCTCTATCGAAATTGGAACACGTAATTTATCTTAATAAAACAGATCAAAGTAGGAAAGTCATACATTACTTAACTTCACAATACCTTCCCGAAACGTAATTAAGCGATCTGTTTCCAATGACACTCGTAGACTGTTTAATTTCCTCGCTGTGGAGTGTGTAATAGATGGTTCACATGGATCACATTTTCAAATGAACTAAATAGTGAGCTAGAGCAATTATTTCGTCCCTGTAGTTCCGGTATTAGAATAGGGCTACGGCATCCCCTGCCTGTCGTAAAAGGCGACTAAAAGGGGCTTCCGGGGTTGCAGGCGGCTAGAGTGGGAGCTCGAACCGTTCGGTCAGGCGATCCCGGGAAGGACGGCGGTATATGTGGTCGCATACCGTCGTAAAGATTAGACGGAGCGGTGGGCCCAGCCGCCCATCTGGGAGGAGCCCAATGGGGCAACGCGCTCTGAGGATTCCGGTTGCGATCGGACCGACTTCCCGGAGTACTCTTTATAGCGCCGAGGACGGCCACCGGGGGGGTTTTAGTGCGGTAAAAATCCCACATAACCCTGCGTCGCTCCCACGGCGTTGGGTACCTTTTGAAGGTTTCCCCCTCGAAAACAACAAAAAATAATAATAATCCTATGCTGAACTGATCTTAGAGATGTTGTATAATTGCAAAAACAAAATCTGAGGTTCATCGTCAACCCATTATTGTCCCTTTGCTGGGCACGGGTGGCCTAAAACTCTCTCGGAATGAGAGAGTTACCGGTCTAACGCGCAATGGGTCGCGAGTTCGATTCCCGGCCAGAATCTGAATGATGAAGAAAGTATCTGAATGATGAGTTTAGATTCATGTTCTGGGTCTGGGTGTTTGTGTATTCGTCTTGTGTGGTATACACGATATAGGTGAAAATCCTACTGTGGGGCTATGAATGTAGTAAGCATGTGTTTCTATTTTAAAAAGATTACGCTGGAAAAATAATATTAGGATATATGTAAACCAACCACAATACCATTTTGCACTTAACGGAAATCTGCGATAGTGTGACGGGTATAGATTTACGAACCGGCGTTTATTTGATCCACACCACAATGAGCTCACATTCATCGTACAATGAGAAACCTTTATAGGGAGTAATGGTATTGTTATAGTTTGAGGGGATATCCAAACTGCTTGAACAAGGCATTAAGAGTAATTTAGAATGTATTTTATGGATGTAAAAAACGAAAGCCAAGTAATAAAAACAGAATAGTTCGACCAGAGATGCCACCGTCACATCTACTTCAACAGAGCATTTTATGTATTTCGTTAGATGTGTATGAATACCGGCTTATTTAAGATTTGACCATCTTAGTCCTCAAGAATACATCTGTTACTTACATAAGTATATTTAGCACTTGTGTTACAAAGCATAAAAATGTCCAAAGGCGGTTATGACCACAAAGCATCTGAAATTCATATTATTTGTTGATTCTATAAAATATTTTTAAAAAATGTTTTCGTCCTGAAATGTTGTGAGATCGACGTAATACCAAGTTGTTTATTAATTTATTTAGTCTTTACTTTTTTTTTTTGTTTTCGAGGGGGAAACCTTCCAAAGGTACCCGACGTCGTGGGAGCGACGCAGGGTTATGTGGGATTTTTACCGCACTAAAACCCCCCCGATGGCCGTCCTCGGCGCTGAAAAGGAGGACTCCGGGATCGCGAAATAACTTCAACCGAAATCCTCCCAGCGCGCTGCCCCATCGGGCTCCTCCCAGATGGGCGGCTGGGCCCACCGCTCCGTCTAGTCTTTACGACGGTATGCGACCACACATACCGCCGTCCTTCCCGGGATTGCCTGACCGAACGGTTCGAGCTCCCACTCTAGCCGTCTTCTACCCCGGAAGCCCATTTTAGTCGCCTCTTACGACAGGCAGAGGATACCGTAGCCCTATTCTGACCCCGAGGCTACAGGGACGATTTAGTCTTTACTTACGGGACCCTCTGTCTTAAGTTATTACGATACTATCTAACCTCTACACAGATCGACTAGGCAATCGCTTGAAAACATGTTGTATCTCAAAACGCGATTGCAAAGTCAATCTATTTATTGCAAGCATGCAGTCCGCCGCTTAGTAAGAGGTCACTGCTGCTCATGAACATCTGTAACCTACTACATGTAGAACAAGGGTTCAATCTGAAGTCAATCACAGATGCGTTGCTAATCCCGAGGACTAAAATAATCGACTCATATAATAATGAGCCGGCAATCACATACTTCCATCGAAACGCAAGAATTGTTTCATGCTAGAAGTAAGTGTGATAGTAGTAACTCCTCGGTCAAACTACACTGGTTATTTTACCTGGTACATAAATACAAAGGTAAATAAATACAAAGTTTCTCCATTCCGTTACACATGAATACACAAAGGCAATGAAAAATAAAGTAAGGAAGATTCTTATACAACGCATCTGTGGTTGAGCTCAGTTACGACTTTAATTTTAATCAGGGTTGATTACAGACGTATAAAGGCGGATGCAACCAATTAAGATGAGGGGAAGATGGTCGGTTTCAAGTTCTAATTTATTCCCCAAATTATTCGGAAATTCTTTGGAAATCCGTGGAATTAAATTTTCACTGAAGCGTATTCGTGAAG
Organism: Spicauda simplicius; assembly: GCA_949699795.1. NCBI lineage: Eukaryota > Metazoa > Arthropoda > Insecta > Lepidoptera > Hesperiidae > Spicauda > Spicauda simplicius. The sequence goes on along the minus strand of OX453073.1, from coordinate 4,274,920 downwards.
ACCATATATTAACATGCTATTCACTAAATCAATAAATTTTCCGAAATAGAAATAACAAGGAAATTCGTAAACTCGTAAACCTTCTCAAAATTTCTTCATCGTTGTTTCGATAAGGGTCATAACAATGATTTGTTAGGTCATAAAATTTTGATGTTCTTCTGTTCACATCTGGTTCGTTAAATTACTCCAAAGTACTCGAGATCAAAGATAGAAAATCCGGAAAATCAAGTTTATGAATAGATGCTTTGTTCTAGCTAAACGAACATAAACATGTTGCACTTTATACATAGTTGTTAAGACAGATCAATTTCATATTTGGTCACACTGAGGGTTCCAGATTCAGTTCCTGGCCAAACACACTTGTGGCCATTCCGTGATATAAAACTAAAATTAAGACTTATTTATAGGTTACTAAAATGTTACCGTTTTACCCTGTGTTGTGGATGTCACTACCGATTGTCTTTGATCAGGTCGACTGCATTATACATACATTTACTATATCCATCTTATATAAACAACATTCTTAATCATCAATGTTGTGATCACAACATTTATAAACACAGCCTGCAAACTTTTTTTTATAAGATTGAAGTAGCAAACGAGCATGCAGTCCACCTGATGGTAAGTGGTCACTGCCGCCCATAGACATCTGTAAGCAACTTAGTACAGAACATGGGGTTCTACCTGAAGTCAATTACAGATGCGTCCCTACTCCCAAGGACTAAGATGGTCGGATCATATAAAAGTATGTCGGCAACCACACCCTTCCATCGAAACGCAAGAACTGCTTCACGCTAGAAATAGGTGTGGCGGTGGTACTTCCCCGGGCGAACTACACTGGTTCTACCACCTATAAACTTTACTCTTTTTCCGTTACCTAAAAACCAACGTTAAAACAGTCAAATTAAAACTGGTTTACAAATGCTCAAAGTATTTTTAGAAAATTCATATCGGATAATCGTCGTGGGAGTTCGCAAACAGCAACCAGCAATAATTAGGAATTGTTTTCCCAACTTTCCACAGAGTGGACGCATTTCTGTAAACCACTCATAGCGAGATTTAAAAACAACGTTACAAGAAAAATACAGGAAAGTTTGTATATTATATATGTAACTGTATTGTATATTGTATATGTAACTTATGTCAATAAGGAATTGATTTTGAAACGGAGGTCTTTATAAATATCTCTCGCTCACAAGTTATAAACAAAGAAAGAGAAATGTTGTTGTCCCGCGGTTTCGCCCGCGTTTGATAAACTGGCGACGTATAGTGCTTTTGATAGAGTAGACAATTTTTATTTAAATAAACCCAAAATGTTACCACATAAATCACATCGTTTCAACAGTGTTAGTTTGATACAATTTAAAATACAGAAACAGATACAAAAATTACAAAAAGTACACAAACTTCTATTGTTAGCAATTTTCAGTCCATAAAACTATTTCTTTATTTTTCCAAATGCATGCAATGTCTGCGGAACTTCTATTGTATCTAAGATTTGACGCAAGTTATACAATATCATTTCCAGTATAATAAATCATATATTGTAAGCACAATACGTCCTATAACATTTGGGCTTGGATTGCGTGCGTGTTCGTGGTAGAAATTAACCATCGCTTGCTCTAGTGATAAATGAATCCTGCATGCGTGAGAACAACGTGATAAGAAAAATATTTTTCAAAGGTGTGTGATATTTGTCAAATTGCGCTTTGACAGAGCGATAATTTATGATCTAGCTCTCCTCTTCTCAAGAGATCCATGTCCAAGATTGGAACAGCAAATAGATCAAGAGTAACGGACGACCACTGTGAGCAACAATCACTTATTGGAAGATTACATGCTTATTTCCACTTCATCTTCAAAAACATCTTAGATCAAGGAGTAAGTCATAGATGAAAAGTTTTCAGATTTATCTTTCCCGAATGAATTCTGCAAACCCCTGTGCTTTTCGAGTGACAAATAAAAAGAAGATAATAATTTACATGTATCTAACGTAATAAAAAATAAGATTTTTCTTACATTTCTTTCCGGGAAATTTCCATGAATACGAGTTTAGTCACGATTTAACGGTTCATTGTAGTGCTTTTTCTTGTTTGTTTTATTTATTAAACCCGGAAACGTTGCGTCCGGACGTCGAGGGACCCCGTTTATTGTTTTGTCAACGTTTCATGTCAGTAAGCGACTAGGGTTAAGTCACACTTCATCGAACCCGCTTTTAGGGATTTTTTCCTGTCACGCTCGTTTCGATTGCTAACATAAATAACTCTACAATATCTTCGTGTAAGAAGAAAAAGAAGAAGAAGAAATGTGCTTGTACGAACGAGATGACGCGGGGCATGCGTGCAATTGAGACACTTGTCAAGTCATTAACACGCGTGATAGGTATTATCTTCAAATATCGCAACACTAATTTACAATTACGATTTAACATCTCAAGAAAGAATACTTACATAATATTATATACTTGTTGTACTAACAATATTTATCACTTCTTGATAAATATTTCGTTCTACATTAAATTCAATATTAGTAGTTACATTTACTTAGCCCTTAGTTAAATTTATTTCGTTTGGAAGCAGATTTTCTCGGTCGGCTGTCCAAAACGTGAATTTTAACTCTGATTTTTCAAAATATATTCTGTAATCTTGTTTTAGCAATTAAATATTCTCAATAAAAGGGCGTAAAAGTCACTAATTTGTGCTTGAATTGCGTGTTTGTGTGATTGGTTTATTAACCGTACTGTTACGATATTAATAGGTCGACAATAAATTTAATGCTACCGGTGTTCCGGTATGAGGATGTTGCTAAAACAATAATAGTTGTTGATCAGGCTATAACAATAGTTTAATGATTATCACTTTCATTGTTCGTTCCAATTTAGTATAGTGTCAATAGACCCTAAAAGTAACAATGGAATTCTTAGCAGGATCGCAATATCGTTGCGTAAATGTTTCCTTAAACAAGGTGATATGAAAACAAGAAAATATAAATAAATGCTTAAAACAGATCAGTGAATTTCACGCCTCATTGCCAAAATTAGGTGACACTATAAACTTACTTAATGTATTGCTTCTAAAATTTCTTTACAGGAAAAAGCGTTCAGGTCTTAGAGCTCTTAGAGATCATAGTTCTTTGAAAAGATAGAATCAGCATATTTTGACTGGAATGGTACCAGCACACCTATTGTCAGCGAGAAACCGTTCTTGAGTATCGGACGAAGGGTGTAAATGCTGGCCGAGGGATACATATACGTATACATAGGGTGGTTGCCCTATCATGGTTGCCCTATTATCTTAGTCCTTATAAGCAGTTACCCACTTGTAGTCGGCTTTAAAAAGCAACGTTGTTGAATACGAAGTTACTTACAGGTACTTTCGGACAGCAGGAAATACTTACCATAAAGTAGATAGGTTCGATTGCTACTTTAATCTTTTAAAAACACTTGATCTGCAAGTATAGCTGACAACTATGAAGATCCATAAAAAGAAAATTCTATAATCTATATATAGATTTACATAAAAGAAATTTAGTGATCGTCACTTAGATATCTGTCTGGCCGGGGACGGAATGAATATGATAATTAAATCCATATTTATTCGAAACGAGCTGACCCGGCGAACTTAGTTCCGCCTAAAAGTCAAAAATCTAAAATTATCAATGTTTGCCCTCTATAGTATGCATGTATTATACACGAAAACCTTCCTGTTGAATAACTTTATCTACTAAAAAACTGCATTAAAATCCGTAGCGTAAATTTAAAGATCTAAGCATACATAGGGACAGACAGTGAGAAGCGACATTGTTTTATACTATGTAGTGATACAACAAGTGCGCTTTTTCGTGTCAATTTGATAACTGAATTAATTCTAATTTATCACAAAAAATTGCATCACCGTTGGCAATTTTCACAAATATTTCCGAAGCAAACAGCTCGATCACAGATAACAATTTCCTTGGCAGGGGTTGACAACATCTTAATATATATAAATTACGTGTCACTTTATTTGTCCGCAATGGACTCTTAAACCTCTGAACCGATTATAATCAAATTTACTCAACGTGTGCATTTTGATCCAACTTGAAAGATAGGATAGTTTATATCTTAATTTATAGGTTTAATTGCAAATGTTTATGTAACATTTCTTTAACCACAGCAACGTGTGGCCGGGTATGCTAGTTTTATAATATTTTTTCATTACGAACAAATTTCTCCGCTTAACGACTTCCGTCGGCCCTTTATCGTCAACTTTGCCTATAATAATCAGTAGAAAATTGCCTATTCTAAAGTTCGCGTCTTCGTGTCCAATTCGATCATGTTATTTTGAGACAGATTCCTGATTTGTTTTGCAGAAGATTCGTTTTAATTGAAGCGGCATTTCCCTTGCCCTTTAGGTCAATGGTTCTCATTATATTTCCATAAGATTAATGTAGCAAGCTTGTGAGGGTTCACTGCAGCCTATGGACGACTGTAATCAGCAAATTTTTACCTCCTTAAAACAAACATTATTTTGCGGCGTATCAGGCATTGTAAATTGCTAATTAGGGCCGCATTGAAAACGTAAACGTTGAGCGTTGTAATATTTGGTTTGAGGAAACCAATTAATACAAGGAATGTAACAAAATTCATACTAAGGTACACAGATAACATAAGGGCGCCCTCACATTAGGTCACATGTAATGCGGCATCCGCACGACTGCAGGAAATTCTATCTTTTTACGACTATAGCCGCGGGAATTTTTTAGAATAGGATAACGCGCTGTACTCCTATAATGGAAATAACAATAAAAAATAATAAATTATGAATAATAATTTTAATAATAAGAAAGCATCCATTCCATCCATTGAAGTCGTGCGGCTGACGCGCTGCGGCCGAGTTACTTGCGACCTAATGTGTAGGTGCCCTTAGAATCTTATCATACGTTTGCCACAGGTGCCTTAACACGCCGGCGGGCCAAGTAGAAAGCCGCGGATAGGTGTCCTTCGTACCACACCGGAACACAGCTGTTATCAGACAGAAATAGATAGAATACAGATACTTCCAGAGTCGACCTATGAGAGAATCTGACACTCTTAAATCTAACCAACTATGTTCCAATCCTTTTAATTAATCCTAAATATCACAAATCGGTTTATATTAAATTATTCCAGAATTCAATAAAGGATCATATTAAATCATAATACAAACCTTATTCCGATATAGCCACAAAAATGTTCCAAACAAACTTTATGCATAAATTCCTCATCACTAAACATTCCGGATATCGATAGAAACTTTAGCAAAGGATCCTGATCGATATTAGAAACATTGGTATGTAAACGAACCGTATTCTGATTAAAACGAGCTAAAACTTTACCTATTTCAATCAGAGGTCGAGGTTGGACAAATAAAACCAAAAATAGTAATACTATTAAAATTGTTTATGTAATTTATACAAGCAGATAATCTTATTAATTATATTTATGAGAAAAGAGTTGAAGAGTTACTACCAGATGAGGGGCGTGCACGTTTGGTTCTAATATAAATTTTATTAAATTACAAATAAAAATTAAGAAAGCATACGGTTTTTTTATTTTCATCCATCCATCAGCCTTTGAAAGGCCACTGCTGGACATAGGCTGCCACTAATCTGCGCCACATCGGCCGGTCCTGAGCCATTTTGCCCAGACGTGGTCTCCATTTGAGGACTCTTCTACTCTATTAGTTGTCTGTCCTATGAACGATGTAGCCTGCCCTTTGCCAATTCAAATTACTTATTCTGAGAAATATGTCGGTAATTCTCATTCTCCTTCCATTGGCAACACACTGCTCGAACATCTCTGACTTCAGGCTGTGAGGTATATCGGATGAAAAGATATGGCGCATTTTCCCGAACACTGCCCAGCCAAGTTGAATTCCACGAGTGACCCCTTTCTCGAAGTTGGACTTACCCATCTGCGCCACCTACCCCAGGGAAATATATTCGTCAACAACTTCGAGGGTGGTGCCATCAACAACGACCACTATGGGTGTGACATGGAAGGTAAACATAATCTTCTTTTATTTAGGAGATTTGATATATCGTAATACCTATAATAAATAGCAACAATGAAATTCTTAATAAGCCTTCTTCAATTATGTTGTTTATAAAAAAAAACACCTTACCTCCGTCCGAACCTTAACACCTTACTCTTTTAAACGATTATATCTATATAAACTTTTATCATAGAATTTGACGAGGAAATATATATAAAAGATAAATGTGCAGAGAAGTAAGACGAAATGAATTTCATTTAATCGGTTTCGCCTATTCTACTTCTGCGTTGAACATTTTCAATTTGAGTGACATTGGGTGAAAATTTAATTTCCGCGGCGCGAAACTTTACCTACCCATTGTTTTGAGGACCACAAATTGAGTGGCACTTGTTGTATTTTTGTTTGATGTGATTACTGTCACATCCACTTCAGCTTATTACACGGATATGAACTGGTTAAAATTAAAACCAAAATATTTTATTGCGGATAATGCCATATTTAGTTCTTATTTTTTTATAAGATTAAAATAGCAAACGAGCATACAATTTACTTAATACGAAGCGGCAACTGCCGCCCATTGACATATGTACAACTTCACACAGACACTCCTGAGGACTATGATAATTGCCTCATATAAAAGTGAACCGGAGATCACACACGTCCACTGAAACGCAAGACTTGTTTCATGCTAGAAGTAAGTTAGATGGTAGTAACTCCCCAAACTATACTGGTTCTTTCACCTTAAATATATACGAAGTTTCTCCATACCGTTACAAAGGGCCAAACAAAGGCCATGAAAAATAAAGTAACGAAGATACTTAAACGACGCATCTGTGGTTGAGCTCAGTTACGACTTTAATTTAATTAATTTAATCAGGGTTGATTACAGACGTATAAGGGCGGATGCAACCAATTAAGATGAGGGGAAGATGGTCGGTTTCAAGTTCTAATTTATTCCCCAAATTATTCGCAAATTCTTTGGAAATCCGTGGAAATAAATTTTCACTAAAGCGTATTCGTGACGATCATCTTTAACATGCTATTCACTAAATCAATAAATTTTCCGAAATAGAAATAACAAGGAAATTCATAAACTCGTAAACCTTCTCAAAATTTCTTCATCGTTGTTTCGATAAGGGTCATAACAATGATTTGTTAGGTCATAAAAAATTGATGTTCTTCTGTTCACATCTGGTTCGTTAAATTACTCCAAAGTACTCGAGATCAAAGATAGAAAATCAGGAAAATCAAGTTTATGAATAGATGCTTTGTTCTAGCTAGACGAACTTACATGTTGCACCTTTTATATATAGTTGTTAGGACAGATCAGTTTCATATTTGGTCACGCTGAGGGTTCCAGGTTCAGTTCCCGACCAGGTATTTTAGAATTCTATTCTGAGTCTAAGGGAATTTGGGTTCTCGTCTTTGAAAAGAAGAACTGGAAAGAAAGGTGTGTGTCCTTATCTTTGAACGAAGATTTCAAACGAAGGTATTAGATCATTTAAAATAGCTTTGTGTGGTAAGGGGGACATACTAACCCGTGGCATTCCTACTTAACCCTCAAAGTTAGCAACACACTGCCTTGTAATAAAAAATATAAATAAGATTTATTGTAGGTTACTAAAATATTATAGATTTTGCCCTGTGCTGTGGGTGCCACAACCATGTCAAATGCGGTTCACGGAGTTGAATAAAATACCCTATAATAGTAGGTACTGTTACTAATATATGTCTATCCTTGTACAGATTTGCCTATGAGGAAGAAATTCCCTTAAAGGCGAATTAATTCTATGTCACATTAAATTAGGTACAATCCTTATGTGTTCTATGGAAATGCGAGTAATGTAGGGGATGAATTCACAACCTTTATGGCCGAAATATCAAGAATTTCGGTTTCTCGAGTGTAGGACTTCCCAAAACTGTCCTATTAAATTTAAAGTAAATAGCTATTACATATTTAATATAACTTATGAATATATTTTCCCGGAAACTATCTATAGAAACTACTCTGATTTATGTAAGAAATTACCCCTAAATATTATTATAGTTTTGGTATGTATTTAAGGTACTATCGACCAAATTGAATCATGACCCACCTTGCTGACAGTTCGTTTGTAATTTTGGCAAAGACAAATTCGTTTTCTTGTCGGGCGTGGCGTTGCACTTATGACGTTTTTAATATTAATAAAGAACAGAAACATCACTCAGAATGACTTTTTAAGAAAATTAAGGCGCTCCCTCACCGGGAGCGTTCGCGTGTAATGTAACATTATAGATTCCACTTTGAACATTACATTACACTGCTACCTCCTTGATCGTATCAAAACTAACACATTGATGTTACAAGTTGTATCAAGATACTACATATTGTAACATTAAAATGTTCGGTTCTGCTCGTTCATTAATATATAACGTTACAATCTGTATAACGTTACATTCCATGCGAATGCTCCCTATGTGGGAGCGCCTTTAGAGTACGGTTAATTATTTAATTTTTGAAGGCTAGGTTAGCGACAAACCCGGCATAAGACATTTCAGGAAATTACCAAAATTTTGTAAATATTATCAATCTACATATTATTATTAATACAATACGGCAAAATATGATTAGTGGGATGAACAACGAGAATTACGGATATTTCACAATTGAAAGTGACTTGGGAAATCTTCCCAACAGTAAGTTACATATTTATAAAGATAATTATTATTGGGTATTGGCAATGTTAACTAATTTTTCATTTTAACGGTGTCATACAAGACAATAAAAATATTTATAAAGAAAGCACGGTCAGTGAAATCAGTAACTGTCAGCGTCATATAAAATAATAACAAGTCGGTTTTCAAGACAACAAATGTTGAGGCAAATTTCGACCTAATTGCGTTTGAATAGGTGGAGGAAAATAAGCATATGGTGGGTCATGAATTAATTTGTTCGATAGTACATCTATACTTATAATAAATCTGTAGAGAGGTCAATTCTGTACATTAAATATATATCCAAAATAACTATCAGGGGGTGATTAGGGATCGACACTGATGCCAAAAATGTTATCTGTAAAATTTTTGTCTGTCTGTCTATCTGTATAACCGTTATAGAAACAAAAACTACTGGACGGATTTTAACGAAACTTGGTACGATTATTCTTCATACTCCTGAGCTGGTTATTGAGTACTTTTCATCTCGCTACAGTCAATAGGAGCAGAGCAGTAAAGTGTTGGGAAAACGGGAGAGGTTACTCCATTTTTTAAACTTCCGTCGAGTGTGCAACTTTAATGGTGATAGCTACACAGAAATCATGTATGACGGAAATATTCTCCTTAAAATTATATAAAAAAATTCCCACGGCAGCATATGTCTATCTTTTATGGTTGACTCACAATAACACGTGTAACTTCCGATAACGTACCAGTTCAAAGTTTTCGGATTATATTTGTCTAATCTTACGTTTATGACACTGGGCAAGTATCTCGTAAAAACGAAAAACCTTGCAAAATTATACACTGTTCTAATGTAGATTTTTGATGACAGATTTGTTAAATTATAAAATTAAGAAATCTGTCCACCTAAGGACAGCTGTAGGCCTATGACGTCCTTGGACACCTGTAATCAACTCCAGACAAGATCACGCGCTGAGATTGGTCACAGATGCGTTGTTACTCCAGAAGTCTGAGTTGAAACTCATCTTGAGGTCTAAGCTGAACACGGCAGCGCTTAACACTGTTGTTATTAGACCGTGACATCCTCATGACATAATCCCCATGAATCAAACCATGAACGGTTGTACCATGAAAAACTCTGTCATAGATTGAAATATATTTCACAAATGAATCGAATTAACATTAAAAGTATTTTACATCTGTGTCAAAAATATATTTATGTCTAAAACGACTCCAATACCAAAAAAATTTTCCTCGTCTCAAATATCGTTCTTGTAAATATTGTATCGTTATAAATTTCATTCTATGAGAAGCTTTACAAATATTTTTAATCAAACATTAATAATAAAATATCGAGTCATTATTGTGAAACTCCGCAAATTATGTTGTACGAGATCTGACTACAAAAATTACAGTCCATCTGTTTTTTAAAGAATACTAATTTCCGGAACTTCAGAAAGGAAATAATGTTACTTAGTTTAGGATTAGAATGATTTCCAATTTTCGGAAAATTTATGATTTTTTTTTATTCAAATTTAAGTAACATAATTTATTTTAAGAATATTTTCTTTTTACTAGATTGAAGTAGGAAATTTGAGCTAAGAGGTCACGTTCCTGGACGTCAATAATGAAGTTCTTAAAAAAAGGGTTATATTTAGAGGCAATCAAAACTTTGCCACTGCCAAAGGCAAAGATGGTCGTCTTATATGAAAATGCGTCGGCCGCCATACTCCTCTAACCAAATGAGAAAAGAAAAATAATAAATATGGTGGTGGTATCTTCTTGGACGAACCATATAGCTTGTTCATTAATTCTGACTTGGATAATTAAGGATACTAATATTAAGCTAAATTGTTATGTAATACAGTAAAACATAGTTAAGGATTGTACTTATCGTTGTAATTAACATTTGTTTCAATATATCATATTATTTGTAGATACGTTTTAAAACAACCAATCCTGATTTGGAATAACGATATAGTTTTAAAATGTCAAACATTTTAAAAGCAGATGTAAATGTAAAAATCACAGCTGTACCTTAGAGTAATCACAGTCTTCACAAAAGAGGTTCGTTTTCCTGGTTGCCGCGAGACCGAAAGCGTTTACTTTCATATCATTTAACAAAATGCGGATTTTTAAAACATTATGACCTGAAAACGTTTTGTTCTTAGTTTGTAAGTTGATTTTTGTATTGAAATTTTTCTGCATACGACAAAAAATGCTCACAATACTTAAATTAACATTTAATAAAATTATGTTTTCATAAAGAGACTTAAAACATTAAAATAGGGAAAACTATATTTGTACCTAGTACCAGTAATACGATGATAAAAGAATTTATATCGGACACATATCGTCAGTGGAAAGGAAATAATGCTAAAGCACCAAAATAGCATGTTTAGGTAATGAGGTTTAAATTATTTTTTTTTACAGAAAAAAAAAATCATGTCACCTTTATTTTTGGTGGGGTATTGTTGTTGGGAGTTCAAACTACGCAACATGAATATATTTTTAATTCCTTTTAAATTATAATACTTAACGGGTACTCACGATATGCGGTTTATGAATGCTTATAGAATTCTTTTTGCCGATATTTCGACCCAGTTGCGTGGATCGTGGTCACGGCCAAACTGTTCTTTTAAATTGCATTCAGTTTCGAAGAAAAATGCCAAAAAGTATACAAACTTCTATTGTTACATATTCTCAGTCCTTGGACCTACATATTTCGTTTTGCAAATACATGCAAAGTTAGCGGAACTTCCATTGTATGTTATGTTAGGTTGCCGGTTATACAATATCATTTCCGTTGTAATAAATCATATTAGTACAATACGTCCTAAAACATTTGTGCTTACATTGCGTGTGTGTGCGTGTTAGAAATTAATCATCCCTTGCTTTAACAGTGAAGGAAACCTGCACGCCTGAGAATAATGTGATAAGAAAAATAGTTTTCGAAGGCGTGTCATATTTACCAATTCGCACTTGCCCAGCGCGTTGGACGATAATTTAGCCCTTTTCTCTTTGAAAGGTGATCGAAGTCTTTGAGACAGTAAGGGATTAAAAGTTTACAGATGTTCATTGTTGGCAACAATCACCTATCGAAAGACAGATTGCTTAATGTTTGTTTAAGTGGAAAATAAGAATTATTTTCCACTTAAACTTAAAAAATCTTGGAAGTAATTTTTAGAAGACATTTTCTGGATTCATGATTTCTGCAAATCCCTGCACTTTTTGCGGTGACAAATAAAAAGAAGATAATAATTTACATGTTTCTTACGTAATAAAAAATAAGTTTTTTCTTGCATTTCTTTCCAAGAAATTTTCATGAATATGACTTTATGCACGATTTAACGGTTCATTGTAGTACTTTTTTGTTTGTTTTATTTATCAAACCTGGAAACACTGCGTCCGGATGTCGAAGAACCCCTTTTATTGTTTTGTTAACGTTATGTCAGTAAGCGACTAAGGTTAGGACACACTTCATCGAATCTGCTTTTGGGCGTTTTCCTGTCACGCATGTGTAAGATCGCACGCGCGCTTTAACCGCTTAAAATAATTATATCTCTACAATCTACGTAATAGCGTTTGCTTATTAAACGCATGTCATGCGTGCGAGCGAGACATGTGTAAAGTCTTAACACGTGTACCAGGAAAACGGCCTTTACTTTACTGTATTTTTGGATGAAATGTGCGCCCAGCAGTAAAAGAGTAATGGATCGACAATAAATTTAATGATACCGGAACAAAGCGCAAGTATTGTCGTGTATTAGATCAAGCTACAACAATAGTTTAATGATGATCACTTTCATTGTTCCTTCCAATTTAGTATAGTGTGAATAGACCCGAAAGGTAACAATGGAATTCTTAGCAGGATCGTAATACCGTTGCGTAAATGTTTCCTTAAACAAGGTGAAAACAGGAAAATATCAATGCTCAAAACAGACCAGTGAATTTCGCGCCTTATTGCTAAAATTAAGTAACGCTATGAAATGAAATATAAAGTATTTTCTTTTATTCAAGCGTTCAGCTCTTTGAGCTAAAAACTTTTCTATAAATATAAGTGTTTTACATGGTCATCGTTTTTTCTAAAGTGAATTAGTACACTTCGACTGGAAAGATACCATCATACCTATTTTCAGCGTGAAACCGTTCTTGAGTCGGTCAAAGGGTAAAAAAAAATGTAAATGCCGACTATCGTGCATGAAAGGTGGTAGAGCGAGTGTAGTTCGACCGGGGAGTTATCACAGCCACACCTATTTCTATGGTGGAGCATTCCTTGCGTTTCGATGGAAGGGTGTGATTGCCACTTTATATGAGGCGATCATCCTAGTCATCGGGAGTAGCAAGACATCTGTGATTGATTACAGATAAAACGTGTCCTATATGAAGTTCCTTACAAATGTCCATGGGTGGCAGTGACCACTTACCAGCATCAGCTCTGCATGCTCGTTTGGTACTTAATTATCATAAAAAAAATGTAGGACGATCAATGTCCATCTTTGTCTTTAGAAATGGCAACGTGTAATCGGCTTTTAGTAGGATAATTTTCGTAAATGAAGTTAATTAAAGACACCCTCGAGCGGCAGGCAATGCACATGATTAGGTGGACAGGTTTGTTAGCAATCTTAGCAAACCCTTGAAATATAAATGTTCTTGGCCACTTTACATCTATATATTAATACGTAAAGCAAAAATTGTGATCCGTTTTTAAGATACTTGCCGCAGACGGAAGAGTATAAAATTACGCACGCTTATAGCTGATGTAGAGAAGGATTGCGCAATGCTAATTTTTTTTTTGAATAATGCATGAAACATACATAAATTCAAATAAAAACACATTACACTCACTACCTTGCATTTGACACAAATACATACATAATAAACGAAATAGAACATTCAATGTCTTCCTATGAAAACACATAACGTCATAAATGTCAGATGTCTTTGTCAAAATACCCGCTATTGCTTTTAAATGCAGCTTAGCTAATTAAACCTCTTTTTATCTTTAACGGGCGCGTTCAAAATAACTTGAATTTGAGAAATATTCGTGCTACTTTGGACAGTATGAAGTTTAGTTTTTTAATTTAAATTACGGTCGAATTTCGACCGTTGCGACGGGTAACTAGTCATAACAAAAAGACTACGGCTTAGTGTTCATTATTTAGATATCTGTCTGGCTTGGGATCAAATGAATTTGACAATTAAATTCTTATGTCTCGAAATACGATAATATCACTCTCTTGTGTTGCTTTAATATTTGAAATAATTCTTATAACAAATTGCATCATCGCTTGCCATTTGCACAATATTAATTTTACGAAGTAAATATCAATATTGATCACAGATAATCTCCTTGGCAGGGGTTGACAACATTTTATAATATTTTTTTTAATGCCAAACAAATTTCTCCGCTTAACGACTTCCGTCGACCCTTTATCATCAACTTTGTCAATATTCAGTAAACAATTTCCCATTACAAAGTTTGCGTTCTCGTATTCAATTCGATGATGTTACTTTGAGCTTGGATCAACGGAATCCAGATTCACGACTTGCATTTTAAGAAAAGGTTCTTGTTTATGTGTGGGCATTGCCAGGTAGGTTTTAGATCAATAATTCTCTTAATTTTATGAGATTAATGTAACAATCATATAACTGTTAAAATTAAACTGTTAATAACTGTAACAAATTAAGGCAGAGGCAAATTACTAGTGCATGTTGTGATTATTTGTAATTGTGAGATCAGTTAGCAATAGTCCAAATATGACATTCTGTGTTTAATGATTGTATCGGCAGATTTTTCCAATAAATAAATAATCATCCAATAAATGAATAAACTCTCTCATTCTGAGAGAAGACCCCGTGCCCAGCAGTGGGACAATAATGGGTTGATGAGAAATGAATAAATAAATAATTGGTCGTGGCACGCGATAACGTAAATAATAATTGGTTGGGGGAAAGCATTAAACTCATACCTATTACCTATTACCTGTTGGATGCTGCGGAAGATCAACGTTGGTTGTTCTCGGATGCCAACATAATGCTGAGCAGTGCCCATTCGTTTTGTTTTGCACTTTCTTTTATCTTTGTTATTATTGTAATCGTGTGTAATAGATAATTGTGTGTGTAAACAGAACGATTAAATGATTATCTATCTATCTATCTATTAAGGACACAAAATCTTACCCTATGTTTGGATCAGATGCGTTGCTACCCCGAAGGTACTAAGTAGAAAGCCGCGGATGGTTATGTATATTATCTTTCGTCCCTGTAGTTTCGGGATCAGATGAGAGCTACGGCATCCCCTGCCTGTCGTAAGAGAGACTAAAAGGGGCCTCCGGGGTTACGGGCAGGTAGAGTCGGTCGACCCGTCCGACCAAGTGACACCGGGAAAGGCGGCTTCAAGTGTGGACGCATGTCGCCGTAAAGACCAGAAGGTGCGGCTAGCGTTTACGCCCACCAGAGAAGAGCCTGAAAAGGGCATCGCGCTTGGAGGATTCCGATTTTGTTGTGTTGTTGTGTTCCTCCTCATAACAAAAGTCTTTCTTACCATACCCTTTAGACCAGAATATAGCTCTTATTAGACAGAAGTACAAGAAGAACCGAGGCACTTCTATAGTCGACCCATGAGAGAATCTAATACTTTCAAGTCTAACCAACTATGTTCCAATCCGTTTCAATTAATCCTGAATATCATAAATCGGTTTATATTAAACTATTCCGGAGTTCAATAAAGGATCAAAATAAATCATAATACAAACCTTATTCCGATTTAATCCTTATTCTATGAAATTATTCCAAACAAACTTTATGGATAAATTCCTCATCACTAAACATTCCGGATATCGATAGAAACTTTAGCAAAGGATCCTGATTGATATTAGAAACATTGGTATTTAAACGAACCGTATTCTGATTAAAACGAGCTAAAACTTTACCTATTTATTGAGTCAGAGTTCGAGTAAACAAACAAATTTAGGAATAATCTGAAATATTAGCATTAAAATCGGCTATCTGATAAAACAGATAAATATCAAATTTTCAAGGTGGTAGAACCAGCGTTCGACTGGGAAAGTACCACCGCCACACCTATTTCTATCGTGAAGCATTTCTTGCGTTTCGATGGAAGGGTGTGGTGACCGGCACACTTTCACATGAGGTGACCATCATAGTCCTCGAGAGTAGCAACGTATCTGTGATTGACTTCAGATGGAACCCATGTTCTATATGAAGTTGCTTAAAGATGTACAGTGGCCACGTACCATCACGTGGACCGCATGCTCGTTTGCTACTTCTGTCTGATTAAAAAAAAACAGTACAAAACAAAGTCGCTTCTCGCTCTCTGTCCCTATGAATGCTTAGATCTTTAAAACTACGCTACGGATTTTAGTGCAGTTTTTTAATTAAGTAAAGTGATTTAAGAGGAAGATTTTTATATAATAATTACACGCCGCAACTAGTTATTAATAATATTAATACGAAAGTTCGTGAGGATAGATGTGTTTGTTACTCTTTCACACAAAAACTAGAAAATCACATTTCGTTTGAAATTCGGCACACAGATAGCTTGTGAACTGGGTTAATACAGTACGGGTAAACGCGATCCAAGCAGATGGAGTTGCGAGAATATGCTAATAGACTCCAATTCGTCGTCGTCAACCCATTATTGTCCCACTGCTGGGCGCGGGTCTTCTCTCGGAATGAGAGAGTTTAGGCCATAGTCCACCGCGCTGGCCAAGTGTGAATTGGTGGACTTCACATACCTCCGAGAACATTTTTTTAAAGAACTCTCGGATGTGTAGGTTATCTCATGATGTTTTCTTTCACCGAAAAGCAGTGATCATTAATTTCTAACAGGTACGCACATAATTTTAGAAAAAATCAGTGGTGCGTGCCTGGGTTTGAACGTCGGACCTCCCGATAGAGAAGGCAACCACTAGGCTATTCCTGTGTAATAACAGCAGTTTAAGCCATTTTAGTTCTGATTCGTGTAGTTGTAAAGAAAGGCATACTTAGCCGAGTCATTTCGACTTAGCTTTCACGGGTAGCACCGGTTCCGTGGCCACCTATAAGACTAAATAGACATGTTTATAATAATTACAGATGTGCATGAGTGGTGTGCTGCATATTATCAGGTGGGAGGCATACTCCTTTGGTACGTAAGTTTCACATAAAATACAAATAAAAAAATAAGAAAGTGTTCATCATATTTCTTAATATGTCTCATTTTCTGTGTTGTGTGCATAACGTAAAAACACGGGAAATATTTTTTTATTCATATTTTTGTTTGTCAATACCGTGTTCAATATCAGTTTGTACTATGGTAGATATACTGTACCTATATGGTATATGGTAGATATACAGTATTGAACTCTGTTCAACAAAGTTTTCAAGGTAACATGTTAACTAATACTGCATACGTAATGAGAGATCCTACAGGAGATCTTGCAGATAGCTTACTAATCCATATTCTAAATACCCTATGAATATTACGTTCAAACACATAGCAACTTATGATATCAAGTTTCTGATCACAAGCGATAAAAGTAAGTATATCAAAATCGCATATATTTTCGAAACGATAGGCTTATTGGTTAATTAATTTATTTATTTAATATAGGTCACTAACATACTGATCACTGTTACATGGTAAAGATGTTAATGATGAAAGTAATTACATAAGTACAATTATAAGCGACGACTGCATGCAATACATGGCAATTTTTAAGATTAAATAAAAAAAATATGGTGATAATTAACAAAATCGAAATGAAACTCAAAATATTGAGTTTACAATAAAGATTTTAATAAGATTATACAATAAATAATTAAAGAAATTTCTGATATTATTTTGAATTTTTGTTTGGTTATCTGTGAGAAGGAAATCCCCTTAAAAATAAAACTTACTTTTGGTACAAAGCATACTTTTCTGCACAAAGCGTACCACATCTAAATAACTGAAAGAAGTAACAGAAGGAATAAATACTAATGATGTACATAATATAAAATAATATTAGCTTGGATTTAACCTTAAGAATACAAATACAATCGTGGGCCGGAGCTAGTTATAAATATAAGATTTATTCCTTGAAAATTGCATGTAAAATAGCGGGTTTATTAAAGAATGCTTTTAACTAAGATAACGGGAGCCATCTGGAAATTCTTCATTACGATTGAACCATTTTACAGGTTCCAACATGTTTACATTTTAATTTAGAATAAATAAATTTTAACAAAAAAATGCGTTAAAACTCTTCGGGAAAGCGTTAATATAGACGATTTTTATATCAGACGACCATCTTAGTTGTCGGGAGTAACATCTGTCTTAATATAGGGGATTGTATTTGTTTTATATGAAGTTTCGATTTTTAGATGGCCAGGGGTGGCTGTAGCCATTAGGTTCACCAAATGGTACATTTGCTACTTTAATCGTAAAACAATGTTTTTTTTATCTGACTGAAGTAGCAAACGATCATGCAGTCCACCTGATTGTAAGTGGTCACTGCCGCTCATGGACATCTGTAAGCAACTTCATACAGAACATGGGTTCTACCTGAAGTCAATCACAGATGCGTTGCTACTCTCGAGAGTATATAAAAGCGTGCCGGCAACCACACCCTGCCATCGAAACGCAAGAAATGCTTCACGCTAGAAATAGGTGTGGCGGTGGTACTTCACCAGTTGAACTACACTGGTTCTACCACCTTCAAGATTATCGAACTATATTAGTCATGTAGTATATATAATGCATTCTGCGCCTACAGCCTACATTAGTATGAAAAAAATGAGTACACGACCTCAGCCAAAAAAACAGAGCTAAAGCAATAATAAATATTAAGTCTTATACATAGAACGATCAAGTTTACCCAAATTTTTATGATGTCGTGAACCGGTATATTGTCATATTATAAATAGTTCCAGCTTAACTATTGCTCGTATAAAAAGTCTTTGAACCATAGATTTAAATTACAGTTATGCCACACTAAAGTTTTGTTTTCATACTACCACAGTAGACATATTAGACCAGTATGGAAACTGCCTATAAGCTCTTGAAAACGGCACACTCACACAAACATCACATCGACGAGGCCGTTATGGGGTTATCGCGGTGCTTCAGTAGCGCCAAAACCCCATAGCCTACTGATCTAATATGTCTACTGTGATACTACGATCCATAGCTAGAACTGAATTTAAAGGGATGGTTTCATAAAAATATACAGACGGGTTTCATAAAAATATAAAGTACTGTGTCAGGTGGTAGAACCAGTGTTTTTCCACCCGGGAAGTACCACCGCCACACCTATTTCTAGCGTGAAGCATTTCCTGCGTTTCGATGGAAGGGTGTAGTTTCCGTCACACTTTCACATGAGTTGACTATCTTAGTCCTCGGGAGTAGCAACGCATCTGTGATTGACTTCGGATATAACCTATGTTGTATATGAAGTTACTTACATATGTCCATAGGCAGCTGTAACCACTTAACATTAGGTGGACTGCATGCTCGTTTGCTACTTTAGTCGGAAAAAATAAATAAAAGAGAGATTTTTTTTTGAAATATCGTATAATAGTAAGGTATGGAAACTAACTGATAAGCATTAATTAATACACTACCTCAGCCACCTGTTTCCTTAACAGGCGGGTCATCTGATGACAAATTATAATACCACCCAATCTTTAAGCTATTGTATAGCCTTTATAGCGGCCTTTGAGCGCGGCAACCGAATCAAGAAATTCCGTAACGAAAGAAACCTAACATCCCCCACTCCGCCAACCATGTAGCGCGGCCGAGCGTTCGCTTAACGTGTATGTATATGGTACGACAGTACTAAGTTCGCACGGATCGAGATGAGCTGCTCGGTATTCGGAATGAAAATGAAAATGAATGTGAAAATGAAAGAAAGAAAGAAAGAAAGAATGCTCTGCAATAGCTTTACCGCGGCAGTCCCCGAGCGCCGCACGTTTTTTTTTTAATTCTGGAACCAACATTACATCGCGGATTTTAAATTAATATGATGATTCAACGATGCTTTGCAAGAAAGTCTATTCTATATTTTAAACATCTGGAGATATAGATTATACAAGGACTTACAAAACTATGACTTTCAACGAAAGATGATTGTGAAGTTCTTCTAGCAAAAGATGCATTGGCAGAGAGGTAACTGGGCAGGTAAATTTGTCCTTTGATTGTTAAATATATTAATTCTATTCAGGTCTTTACTGAAATTGAAAAGTAACTAAATTATTGAAAATAATCTTAACAAAATAAAACACAAATCCAATGTTACGCTACAACATCTGTCCATTCTAGAACGAATCAGTGATGTAAATCAATGTCCCGAACATTCAATTGAGCTATAAATAAGAGTAGGCTATAATAAAAGACGGCCCATATCGTATTTACTATCCACATGGAGTTAGAAAGCTAACATAAAATAGAAAATCAGAAGTCATATTAAAGTTTACTTAGGTCTTATTACTTTACGAAGCACGTACGGAAATGATTGACTGTCTCTGACTCAGTAACTGCGATTTCACAGTACAAGGCCAAGAGAGACTTTAAATGTCCTTAATAAATAAAAAGAAAATTAACGGCAATGTGCATTTATTCTATCTAGATAAAAATTTGTAAGGTTCACCTAGTAAGGTTCAATAGCCTAATGGTTGAAACTTGCCCTCTCAATCGGGAGGTCCGAGGTTCAAACCCAGGCCAACCACTGATTTATGTGCGTATTAAAAAAAATAATTATCTTTGTTTTTCGGTGAATGAAAACATCGTGAGGAAATCAACACACCCCAGAGTTCTGTAAAAAAAGTTCTCGGAGGTGTGTAAAGTCCACCAATTCGCACTTTGCCAGCGCGGTGGACTATGGCCTAAAATTCTCTCATTCTGAAAGCGGACCCGTACGTCGTACCCAGCAGTGAGACAATATTGGGCAGCCCACAAATTCCATAATTATGTGGGATAAAACTGAGAATAAAAACGCCATCTAGACAATTGATTGCGGAGGCAATAATGAATGCAAACAACGGTATACGCTAAAGTACGATAAATCTTATTGAATATACGAA